>CAJHNH020000535.1:12500-207500 GCA_905116865.2 Candidula unifasciata | reverse complement strand
TTTCCCCTCTGAAAATACATATTAAATAGATCACTTAAATCGACCCCGTAATTACATCTGAGCATTGCTTCTTTATTACTGTGAACACGATTGTGTTCGAGTTTTTGTTTTTCTTTCTGGTCCCCTCCCTTTTTCTCACACCCCGCCCCAAGAGTTGGGACAGGGGGAAATCTGGAGCCAATACCAAAAAGTAGGGTGGGCGTGGAAGAATCACTACACATACAAGTATTAGATTGCTAGTTTCACAAATCGTGCTTTGTAAGAGGGCGTTGTCTGAAAGTGGCAACCAAAATGTTGGTACCTGCAAACACTCTTTTTTTTTTTTGTAGGAGACTTTTGTTTATTGATTTTAAATTTAGTAAGATCTACATAAAACTATCCATTAACTGTACTCTACATAATAAGTGTTGCGCAGAGCCGTTGACTGTGTGTAGATGCACGGCATACCTTCATTGATATATTCGTCTACGCATTTTTCAAATTTCCTAGAGCAGCAGAAACAGTTAGCTTTTTTCTTCAAACTGATCGCATTCAACAAATGGATGTTAATCTAGCCACATCTCAGCATTAAAGTTGCTTGAATTTGCACGAAACATAGCAGAAACATCTTTATAATGGCATTATCAGATATAACCAATTAATTGAAAACTATCTCTAAGTAGGCGGTACATGAACTGGCATGAAAATATATGCATGGGCTTTACTGTTTGTGACTCAGCGAAGTTCTAATAGAACAAGCAATGTTCTCAGACATGGTGGCGAGAAAAAGGCGGGGGGGGGGGAAGGGGGTGTGAGGGCAGCCAGGAAAAAATACTAAGGCCTCTTTCTGTGGACCAGGTGGGGTTACACCCTGGTACAATCATGGCTGCTTAGTGCAGAAATCTCAGACACAACTTGGGAGGTGAGCCCGACGGTCCAGGCCTCTGCATACAGTTCATTATCAATACCGCCAATAGAAAGCTGAGTTGCCAGATTTATTACGCAGAGAAATGCAAACTTTGCACAATTCTGCCAACTTACAAGCAGCCTAGAATATTAAATATGGCGATGAAAACCTATGATTTACTATGCTCATATATCATAAGGAATATTATATTTGGGGAATTCTAAATAAACCGATAAAATAGCCAAAATCAACTCATAGAAAGTCGGACAGCTTATCACAGACACCAGAAGGAGACAGTCATAATTTTTTTTAGCCATGTTATGAGAAGGAAAATAGAACTGGAAAGATCTGTGGAAGGAGGTATAGAGGAAGACAATGAGAGAAGATTCTTGACAGTCTTGATCGCCCACGCCAATCGGCAAGGCACCTGATGATGATGATGATGAAATGAGAGAAAAATATCGGTTAAGGCTGGAAAAGAAAAATGAGTGAAAATTAAAATAATGGTAGGAGGGAAAGAAAAAAAATAGCGAGATCAAGAGAAAGAAACAAATGGTTATGCATTGAAGAATAGTGACTATATTGGTTTTAAGACATAACAATGACACGAATTTGAAAAAAAAAATTAAAGGCACAATAGTGTGATGGGATAATTATTGAGTGGGAGAAATGAGGCTGTTAAAAAAATCAGCTAAAAATTGATTACAAAAGGCGTGACTGAAACAACACACCAACAACAATGTTAATCTGTATATCAGTTGGAGCTAGCCGTGTGTATACAGGAAAACTTCCAACAGTCGGATACTCCTTAGCCTGACTTCTGGGGAAGATTTCTCCCACGGTCATATTTCCTTCGCCCCGTGGATTCTCAAGTTGTATTTCACCTGACCATTACGAATGCGTGTTTGCGGAAATCAAGGTGAATTTTTTGTTTGGACTGGTCTAAAAAAAATAGCTGCAGTTTTTCCTGGCTATTGCTGTTTGACTCAATCACGCCTCTACAGGTAATGTTGTAGAAAGAACCCAAACTATGTATGTTTGGCATAAGATTGATTTAAGCAGGTCTCTCCATTCTTGGCTGTCTTTACATTTTCCATTCACAAACAGTATCATGGTCGCGACTATAATAATAATAATCATGTTAACAACTGTGAGACCATATTGTGTAGCTCAAGTATTGACTACTAACTAGTATTGTGTGTCAATCTACGACAGTTACAAAGATAAGACGCGGGATTGACTAGCGCGACTCTAGAATTACCTAGCTTCAGATCCCTCGCACCCGTCCTCAATCGGCTCCAAGAGTGGTAAACACAACCAGTCATTCTGCTGCAGTTTGTAAGGCGGCCTGATTCATTAAGTTGATGACTACACCCATAAGCACACCCGCCACAACTCCTCACAGTTAGGGAACCACTGAGTATTAAAACTTGCTGAAATCTGCTGGCGTCTGAGAATCGCCTCCCTTATCCTATTTCCGCTGCTTTACCGCTAGCCTGTGTGTATAAATAAATTACTTCTCTAAACTCACCAAGATTTCTTCCACATGCGCGGGATGGCATTCCAGCACACTGACTCACATTCTTTGCCTAGAGTCTGTAGCTGGGGAGAAGCTAAGAAAGCTACATCGCTAGCGACAAGGAACACTTTTTATGATGGGAGGGTGCGGAGGATGAGAAACTGAAAAGTAGGCATATGGGAGGTAGAGTTTAAAACGGAAAATAAAAAGTGCTTAGTTAATTTTGGAGGAATCTTGGAACACGATGATGTTGTGTACAATTTTTGCAGTCTAGAATATGTTATCATACTAGCTGAGGTCTGACCCAGTTTATTAAAGTCCTAGAAAATTATATATTTTGAATTGGTGAGGTTGAGGTGATTTCTTTGTAACTGAAACAGAATTACATGGGATCAGATAAATTTATAAGCATGTAGGAGTTTTATTGATGCACATTTAGTGGTCGTGGCGGCAGAAGCATTATTAGTATTTGTAGTATATATTGATTTATGTATGGTGGTTGTTTTAGGAGGAGAAGGAAAAAGCATTCGATGAGATAATTGTTAGGAAATAGGATACAGTGAAAGGAATAAAAAATATAGTCTTAATGGTATAGTAACAGTAGTAGTAGCAGCCGCAGTAATAGTAGTAACAGAACAGCAGGAACAACAGTAGCGGTAACAATGGTGATGACCGATAGTGAGGAAGCATAGAATGAAAAGGAGACTCACATGAGCAATGGAATGGTTACAGAAGAGGAAATACCTGTGGGCAATGAAATTGTTTCAGAAGAGGGAATTCCTGTTGGCGATGAAATGGTTTCAGAAGAGGGAATTCCTGTGGGCGATGAAATGGTTACAGAAGAAGGAATTCTTGTGGGCGATGAAATGGTTTCAGAAGAGGGAATTCCTGTGGGCGATGAAATGGTTACAGAAGAGGGAATTCCTGTGGGCGATGGAATAGTTAGAGAAAAGAAGACTCATGTGGGTGATTGAATGGTTACAGAAGAGGGAATTCCTGTGGGTGATGAAATGGTTTACAGAAGAGGAGATTCCTGTGGGCGATGGAATAGTTAGAGAAAAGAAGACTCATGTGGGTGATTGAATGGTTGCAGAAGAGGGAATTCCTGTGGGTTATGGAATGGTTACAGAAGAGGGAATTCGTGGGGGTGATGGAATGGTTACAGAAGAGGAGACTCATGTGGGTGATGGAATGATTACAGAAGAGGAGATTCCTGTGAGTGATGGAATGGTTACAGAAGAGGAGATTCCTGTGGGTGTTGGAATGGTTAAAAAAGAGGAGATTCTTGTGGGCAAGGGAATTTTCACAGAAGAGGAGATTCCTGTGGGCAAAGCAATGGTTGCAGAAGAGGAGATTCCTGTGGGTGATTAAATGGTTGCAGAAGAGGAGATTCCTGTGGGCGATTCAATGCTTACAGAAGAGGAGATTCCTGTGGGCTATGAAATGGTTGCAGAAGAGGGAATTCCTGTGGGCAAAGCAATGGTTGCAGAAGAGGAGATTCTTGTGGGTGATGGTATGGTTACAGAAGAGGGAATTCCTGTGGAAAAAGCAATGGTTGCAGAAGAGGGAATTCCTGTGGGCAAAGCAATGGTTGCAGAACAGGAGATTCTTGTGGGTGAAGCAATGGTTGCAGAAGAGGAGATTCCTGTGGGCAAAGCAATGGTTGCAGAAGAGGAGATTCCTGTGGGCAAAGCAATGGTTGCAGAAGAGGAGATTCCTGTGGATGTTGGAATGGTTGCAAAAGAGGAGATTCTTGTGGGCAAGGGAATTTTCACAGAAGAGGAGATTTCTGTGGGCAAAGCAATGGTTGCAGAAGAGGAGATTCCTGTGGGAAAAGCAATGGTTGCAGAAGAGGAGATTCCTGTGGGTGAAGCAATGGTTGCAGAAGAGGAGATTTCTGTGGGCAATTAAACGGTTGCAGAAGAGGAGATTCCTGTGGGCAAAGCAATGGTTGCAGAAGAGGAGATTCCTGTGGGCGATTCAATGGTTACAGAAGAGGATACTCCTGTAGGTGATGGAATGGTTACAGAAGAGGGAATTCCTGTGGGCAAAGCAATGGTTACAGAAGAGGAGATTCCTGTGGGTGGTGGAATGGTTACAGAAGAGGAGATACTTGTGGATGATGGAATGGTTACAGAAGAGGGAATTCCTGTGGGCAAAGCAATGGTTGCAGAACAGGAGATTCTTGTGGGTGATGGAATGGTTACTGAAGAAGATACTCCTGTGGGTGTTGGAATGTTTAGAGAACTGGTCTCCCAGACACAGACTGACACATTATCCCATTATTCCCTTTCCCTTATGGAGAAACAGTTGTGGAGAGCAGACAATACAGGAAGAGGAACGAACATTATTTATAATATTTTGAGAGCTTGCAAGTATATATTTCCAGGAATATCTGTATTGTAGAATTGACAGAGAAATTTAAACCAGAAGTCAGAAAACATGTGCACTTGGGTACCAATAGTCATCATTTTTAAGATATCCAAACATAACTATGATTGCAAAGAGACAAATTATAAACAGCATATTGATTCCAACCTTAAACTACTATTGCCAAATATGTACACTGTCTAAAGCCAATGTACGCAAAATAATCACTTGTGAGATGAGATGCCTGAGAAAAGCTGCCAATCTAACCATCTGAGATCGAGTGAATAATGATACTGTAAGTCAAATAGTAGATTTGTACTAAATTCATTGAGAAACAGCAGATCAAGTGGTTTGGCCATCTATTTAGAATGCAGCAAAATCAAATACCATCACAAACACTACATCTAAGAAGATCAGCTACAAGATCAAGAGGACAGCCGTGGAAAAATTGATCGACAACATTAAAGACACCATGTGTTCACGTCATGACAATAGCTACTGGCAGCCATCATGCACTGGATCACAAATTAATTCCTTCCCATAATGCTCAAGGGCAGAAGTGGTGTATAATGATGACTGAACTCACCGATGTGAAATATTTACATATGTATAAGCAAAGGATTGCATTACCTAAGATATACCTTTATGTATGCATTCATCTGCCTATAGTTAGTTAGTTAATCAACAGATCATCCTCACTGCACATCGGATTAGTCCATAAGCGCTTGGATCCAATCTTCAGTATATCATTCAGTGTGCGGCGACTCATAACACCAGTTTAGTGTTGGTTTACTATTCTTCTTTGGTTACCTTATAGTGTTCATGTTTGGCAACACCTCTTTTGACCTAAAGTTCTTGTAGTCTTGTGAGTGTTCTTTGTTCTCTGATAAGCCCTCAACCTGCTCATGTTAGCCATAATCTACACTGCTGTTTTCTTCAGCTCCTCTCTAGTCTTCCAGGGCTGATAATAATTAAGAGCATTCAAGACAATTATATTATTATTGATCTCTAATTCTCATAGTGCTAACATTCATGATGCCAGTTAAGGAGATATTCATGTGAAAGGAAGTCAAGCCGTGGGCGAAGACTCCTTGCAGCTAGCTCAGGACATAGTTCATCTAGAACAGGGGCTTTCAATCTTCCTGATGCTGCGACCCTTTAATACAGTTCCCTGTGTTGTGGCGACCCCTCTCCCCCAAACATACAATTATTTTTGTTGCTGCTTCACAACTTCAATAAATATGTGTTTTCTGATGGCATTTGGCGACCCCAGTGAAAGAGTCAATCGACCAAAAAAAAGGTCACGACCCACAGGTTGAGAACAGCTGATCTAGAGTGTATAGCCTCATCTCATCTTGGTTGACTGAGATATTTTGTGTGTGTGTGTGTACGCATAGACACATTCACACATGCATGCAAGCACACATGTGTGTGCACATGCACACACACACTATCATTTGTAATTATTATTAATCTCTGGCTTTGGCCTAAAGAGTGTTTGGTCAGCAGTAATTACAATAATATAGATTATTTGTGACAGGGAAATCCTGGTTCCACTGGCTTGCCTGGTGTCCCCGGTCCTGATGGAGCACCTGGCTACCCTGGTGAGAAAGGTCAGAAAGGTGACTCTTCAGTAGGTGGAGAAGGAGTCAAAGGTCAAAAGGTAAGTTGCAAATTTTCGCCTAATTGCTGCTGGGTAAAAAAAAAGTTTGGCTTATAAATAATCAGTTTTTTTGGTGATGAACAGAATTAAGAAGGAAATTATTCAAAAAAAAAAAAACACACACACAACTGAAGCTGGTATATTCTGCCAGAAAATATCAAGGTTGTACATCCTACTACTATCCAGTCTTATTGGACAAAGGTGAACGAATAGGAGATTATTCATGCACATTGCACATGTAATTACTTCGGCAGTTAGAGAATGTCAATAATCAATGAAAACTATAATATCTGGTGAAAACAGATTACTTATTTTATGGACATGTTGAAAATACTCACACTGGTATCTTTTGTGATGTTACTTAGCTCATACAATAAGATGAGAGAATGTGACAAATGTCTGCAAGTGATCTAAACTATAAAGGAAGAGAACTAATTTTAATTTTGTCCTGCAGTGAAAATGGTTTCTAAGTCCAGCTAATTCAAAAGCTGTAATGAAAAATATCTCCCCTGATATCCCACTTATAATCCAGAATGGTTGCAGAGGATATTTCTTGTGTATTTACTATTACTGCTATATCTGAGTAAAACCTTGCAAAGCATATCTATGCTGTCTCTGAGGTCAAGATAGAAGGTCTTATAATCATCTTCTAAATGAAACAATTATTGAAGTATCCTGCGGTGGCTGCTACATTGGAGGACTGAGCACACATGTGAATACTCTCTGGGCAATGATGTCACTGGTAATAACATAAAATAACTACAACTGTTACTGCTGGAGATCATCGTCTGGGCTACTTTGGTGGTAGACCAGTGAATTGGCATGCAATGTTTGCTACAGTGCTTTCTTTTTGTGCCAAAATGCTTCAAGTGTAATCATTATCATTATCCTTCTATACCATTATATGTCACATAGGCTTTGTAGTTTTGTCTTCTACTCTGTTCTGTCCTGTGCACTCCTTTAAGTATAATAGATGAAATCCATTTCAGCATCTTTGGGTTCTGTCAACAATATTTGTGTTAGGTTAAGTGCAATACACAAATAGCCTGAGAGGAGCTCTTTGATGATATCACAAACCCCTATCACAACGTTAGACTGCTTTGCAGTTATATTTGAATTTTTTCAAAACCTTTTTCTTTTGATTTCAGGGAGAACCTGGACCTGATGGATTTCCTGGTGTGCCTGTAAGTTGTCTCTAGACATTATATCAAGTTGAGACACAGCTTGTAACATAAGTCATTTATGAAATCAGTTCAGTGTAGACTCACGATAAATACAGCAGACTGTCCAAAACTCTTTGCTGTTTGTTATGCAGCTATCAGTTAATTTACCAACATAGGACAAACTGCAGCAACCCACAATTAGGCTTTGAACCAGTTACGGAAAGCATATTTAAAGGCACTTCTAGCACCTGTATGCAGTCAGCATGTTGCCAGAATAATCAACTCTGTACACTTCTTTACCTTGGGAGAGACTGAACTCCATGGGCTTATTCTTAGTGCAAAGAAGTCATTGGTATGGAAGGGTCCTGTGACATGTTTGTGCAAACTAGTGTTTTAATGACATTCATAAATGTTTTGTCATGCAGTCATTAGTTATAGTGTTATGCTTTAATGAGACAGCTAGTAGAGCTAATAATATCTTTTAACGCAAGTCAACAGATCTAATATTATCTTTTACTGTGAGTCAGCAGATCTAATAACATCTTTTACTGTGAGTCAGCAGATCTAATAATATCTTTTACTGTGAGTCAGCAGATCTAATAATATCGTTTACTGTGAGTCAGAAGATCTAATAATATCTTTTACTGTGAGTCAGCAGATCTAATAATATCTTTTACTGTGAGTCAGAAGATCTAATAATATCTTTTACTGTGATAGTCAGAAGATCTAATAATATCTTTTACTGTGGTAGTCAGTGGATCTCATAATATCTTTTACTGTGGTAGTCAGTGGATCTCATATCTTTTACTGTGGTAGTCAGTGGATCTCATAATATCTTTTACTGTGATAGTCAGTGGATCTCATAATATCTTTTACTGTGATAGTCAGTGGATCTCATAATATCTTTTACTGTGATAGTGGATCTCATTATATCTTTTACTGTGGTAGTCAGTGGATCTCAAAATATCTTTTACTGTGGTAGTCAGTGGATCTCAAAATATCTTTTACTGTGGTAGTCAGTGGATCTCATATCTTTTACTGTGACAGTGGATCTCATATCTTTTACTGTGACAGTGATCTCATATTTTTTACTGTGACAGTCAGTGGATCTCATATCTTTTACTGTGACAGTGGATCTCATATTTTTTACTGTGACAGTGGATCTCATAATATCTTTTACTTTGATATTTATAGTGAAGTGCTTTAATTGTTTTAGTATGAAAATCATTAGATGTAGTATTGTCTGTAATGTGACATAGTGTGACAATCAGGAGATGCAGTATTACCTCTTAATGTGACATAGTGTGACAGTCAGGAGATGCAGTATTACCTCTTAATGTGACATAGTGTGACAGTCAGGAGATGCAGTATTACCTCTTAATGTGACATAGTGTGACAATCAGGAGATGCAGTATTATCAGTTAAGTGTGAAATTCACAGAGATTTAGTATTATTTTTTAATGTGACAAGGGCGACAGTTGTGGAGATTTAGTATTATCTGTGAATGTGACATAGTGTGACAGTCACAGAGATGTAGTATTATCTGTTAATGTGACAATGTTACAGTCGAGGAGATGCAGTATTATCTACAAATGTGACATAGTGTGACAGCCGAGAAGATGCAGTATTATCTGTTAAAATGACACAGTGTGACAATGTATTATCTGTTATGTGACAATCAGGTGATGAAGTATTATCTTCCAATGTGACACAGTGTGACAATCAATGACTATATTATTTTTTAATCATATAGTTAAATGCTATAAGTGATTTAATGTGATTCAGTAGACGTAATATCATGAAAATAGATTAATTAAAATGCTTGTATGCCTAATGTGACATTAAATGGGAATGATCAGGGCAGCTGGTAGATTCACAATGCTCAAAAAGACAAACAAGTCAAACATATAATCTGACATCAGATGGCACTATAAGTATTGGAACTCTGCTCTAGCTGCTGAAGATGGGAACAGGGTATTTATGGAAATACCCCAAGTTTTGTGATGTTGGTTCCTAATTCTTTACTACTGGTGTTAGGAGTTACGAGTTAAGAACGAACATCCTAGTGCTAGGGACATTCCCATAAGTGCTCCATCCCCATCTTCAGCAGCATCACAGAGTTTTAATTCTAATGGCACCAGTAACAGTCTGATTAAATGTCCATTTCACCCCTCCCCTGTCTAGTGAGCATCAGCCATATCTCCTGGTTACTCCTTATTGCACTATTCTCTTTAGACCGTGATGGTCTGTATGTGTATGTGCCTCAGTACTGTTTACTTGCTACTAGAGGACCATTAAAAATCTAGCTTGTCATGCATCAAATTTACCACCATGTGGAGCAAAACCAGCCAGTCTGTCTGTTAATTTCTCAACATGCGGGCATACCCTGGAGAAAATAGAGCTACCTGGGATCTATGAAGCGATGCTTGCCACTCTGCACAGAATATACATGTCTGCAACTTTCTCAACAT
Organism: Candidula unifasciata; assembly: GCA_905116865.2. Taxonomy (NCBI): domain Eukaryota; kingdom Metazoa; phylum Mollusca; class Gastropoda; order Stylommatophora; family Geomitridae; genus Candidula; species Candidula unifasciata. The sequence goes on along the minus strand of CAJHNH020000535.1, from coordinate 197,428 downwards.
GTTCTGTGAATCAGTTACAATTACATGTGTGTACAGCAGAAGGCAGCAATGACTGCCTCCACCTCTATTAGTAAGGCAATCAGTAAATGTAACCATATTTGTTCAATGTGTTTTTAGGGTCCTCCAGGCCAATCCGGCCCTCTTGGCCCTAAAGGTGATCCAGGGTTTCCTGGAAGAGATGTAAGTATGAATATTGTTATGAGAATTTCTGTCACTGTTTGCTTAAATTGTGTATATATTTTTCTGTTTGTCCTTTGTAAATCATGACTAAATGATTAGACAGCTGTCATATTTAGTGTCTGATAAAAATAGCGGAAACCTCTGCCAGCTTTGCTTAATCAGTAGATAAGTGTAAGGAAGTACTTCATCTATGGGGAGCTATGGTAGACTAGCACACCTGTCAACCCAAAGCTCTTGAGTTTGTATCTGCATCCAAATTGATCTTGACTCCCAGGTTTTTCCAGCCTAAAATAGCTGCCATGTGTGTCTCAGAAAGTTCAAGCCTTAGTTGTCAAGTTGACCACATCACCCACTGAGTGCTGATTGGATCAAAAAGACTCCCTTAACTTAACTTTTTTTAAAAAATCCAAATATGGATCCAGGGTCATGGTAGCACAGTGGCTACATGCTTTTTATGCTAGCCTAAAGTCTTGGGTTTAAATCCACAGTCGCGGCAAAGCCAGTGGATCGGCCTCGAGAGCACCTTGCCATGAATACTCAAATGGGGTTAGATCTGGCGAATGACCTTGATGTGTTTGAGCCTTATTATAAAATCAGCTTACAATGTGTTAACACTCTGGCTGCAACATGGCCAAATGGCATGCGACCACTGACCCGATTTGTAACCTATGCAGAGCCAAGCAGATGCTTGAACACGTATTGTAGAAAAGCCCCAGGCCAGGGACGATATACATGGAGCCACAATTAAGTTATAAAATAGTTAGCTGACATTGTAAATAAAGTCAGGATAATGCCAATGCTAGGGCCAGACCTGTTCCCCCCTCCCCCTCCAGTACCCCATATGCTCCATTGATACTTGACTGTGAGAGGGACAGGTTACTTGCGGTTGACCTGCCTGATTTTGAGAAATACCCCAAATCAATCCAAAAGACTGGCTTGAGACTAGATGGTTCTGCTCTCTGTGGCAGAATGCCAGCTCATCCTGATAGAGCATCGAGGGCTGTATGAGTCACAAATGGAAGAAAATCACCTGTACAAACTCGAAATGTGCAGTGAATTGGTGGCCGGTCTGAGGAGAGATGAGGTGTGCACAGTAAAACTCTTCGCCGTCGAGGTAGGTGCAAGAGGGCTAATCTGCACATACAGTGTACTAAAGCATCTGGCCGTGTGAGGAGAGGAACTGCAATGGGCACTAAAACAACGGGGTGAAGCAGCCGAAATGGCTTTAAGCTGGCTGTTGCCCGAGCTCCCAGTGGAAAAGAACTTAACATCCCTAAAAGCCAGAGTTTCCGATTAGGTCTGCCAGTGTCTCTCTGCCAATTATCAAGTCTGATGTCTACCAGCCATCCACTTGTCACTCTGGTTGTAAAGGTAATCACTTAATTTGCCACCCTAGCAACAAAATATAACATGTAACCTCACAATACCTGTTGGAAAGCAACCATTTTGTCTTGTCCAAATGTCCATTAAACACAGCAGGAGATGTCTATGACCTGAAGTCATAAACCACCCGGTCCACCCTCCAAGATTTTCTAGGAGGACAAGGGGCCGACACAATTGTTGACTAGGAACCCACCTACTGACGAATGGTAGACTCATGCTGTACATGCTGCCGCTGTGGAGTTCTTATTATTTTACAACAAGGAGTTTTTCAAATTAATTTCAGGTTCATCATATATCCCATCTAACATTAATACCTGGATGTATTCTAAAAAGTAAAGAATAGGTGACTTAATGTTGAAAACACTGCCCGCTGAGTGCTGAATAGTCTGTTACAAAAAGGGTCCGGCAGTGTCTGAATGATGCACCAAGAGCTTGAACAAGTGTCTTTAGTTTATTTTTTCTTTAACTGCAGTGCATTTATTTTTGTTATTAAAGTATATTATTCTAATGTGGTTTCTTTTTCAACATATTTTGCCTGATCTTTAAATTTGCAATGCACTGTTTCTTAGTTATGCTTTGTCTCTTCAGTGTCTATAAGTAGTGAAATTGTAATTACTGATTATTAGTTGTTTGTGTTGTTTTTAAGACTTTATCAGGTATTTTAATGTAATTGTAATATATGCTTATAAATATATCTCACAGTCCATATTATTTGTGAGAGAACACAAACTAGAGTGTGCCATGAAAATAGGAAGAGTGGAGAGGAAAAAAGGCAGAAGAAAAAGGAGAGAAGCTGGATTATTTGGCAACATAGCATGGAGGATCATCCCCGTCGTAAATAAGTTGAAACACTTGAGAAAGAAGGCTGGGTACTGACTTGACTACCACTCCTACATGGGATGGACTGTAAGAAGAAGATGCAACAAATTAGTCCTGACTTAAGTTATTCTCTTTGTGGGTTAAGTAATTGTTATAAATTTAGTTAAGGCAGATATACAAGCAACTGCCAGCTTAATTTTCTAGTGCCTGTACTTTAATCAAATTTACATTTACATTCAGACTTTTAATGGCATCTTTAAATTCTGTAATCTTTTGTTGTCTTTTACAGGGATTTGATGGAAGACCAGGAGAAAAAGGTGACAAAGGTGACATGGGAATTGGGAAATATGGTCTCAAGGGTTATGCTGGTGAAAAGGGAGAGAAAGGTGCCCCTGGAATCCCAGCAGGAGAATTTGTCGAGGAACGCCCAACCACGATTACAGGCCAAGGACCTCCGGGGATTAAAGGAGAGAAAGGCATGCGAGTAAGTAGAAACAGTGTTGGAGGTGAATATATATGATACTTAGTGTTATGATTTATCACCGGCTGATTCAGTACCAAGCTCACTAAGCTTCTAATACTCCAGTTATCCATCATGGTAATGATACATTGTTAGTAAGATGGTCTAATTTTTCATAGTACAGTTTCTATCATATTCAAAATTACATGTCGGTCATTAAAATAGTTCCGCAATATATAAATATAAGAAAACAAATATATTGCTCTGATGATTCTACCTTGAGAAATCAATTAACACTATATATCCCAATTATAGGGTTGAACAGGATTTTTTTTTTTAAATTACCACCATCAATTGTAATACTCTATACATGTTATGGTCGTCTTTTCTCCCATTGACATATCTTATGAACTAATAAAGAATCAACCAATTTTTTTTTTCAAAGGGTTAAGAATGGGCAGTTAGGCCTGTCTAACATTCTGCCCTTCCAGTCAGCTCTTTGCATACAGTTATTTATTGTACATCGTTTCATAGTTAATCTTAAACATTTTTTGATCATAGAGAGGCTTCAGCATGTTTGCTTAATCTTTAAGCTCACTACCCAGAGAGAAAGCAGCAGCCAGCCTATCAGCTTGCGTATTCCCCCCCCCCCCCCCCCCCACGTGAATGTCCTAGACAGAAAATCATTGATTTGCTCCTAATGTGAATTGTATCAGGTGATACAAACCACTCTGCAACAGGACAACAACACAAGTCTCTGTTTTCAGAGCATGCTCTGTGAGTCCATTACAATTACAACATGCTGGGCTCTCCTACTCCTCCAACACATCACCCAGCACCAACACTCCTCAGAAGGAGACACTACTCCTCCACCTCTGACCAGCAGACTCTATATTAGTCACCTTTTTCCCCCTTGCTTGTTAAATGGCTGTGGATCTATTCCCCCCCCCCCATCACCCAGCACCAACACTCCTCAGAAGGACACTACTCCTCCACCTCTGACCAGCAGACTCTATATTAGTCACCTTTTCCCCCCTTGCTTGTCAAATGGCTGTGGATCTATTCCCCCCCCCCCCCCCCCCCCTCCCACTCACATCACCCAGCAACCACCAATCAGAAGGGCCCTAAAACCACACGGGGATATGAGACATTTAAATATAATATACGAAAGATTTAAAAAGTAAATATACTGATACTTGCATTTTTAACAAGTATAATATATTTTGTTTCACAGGGTGATAAAGGTGAGAAAGGTTCTGAAGGTTACCCAGGAGACATAGGCCGGCCGGTAAGTAACATTTAGTAATCTCACTATTTTTAAAGAGCCTTACACATAGAGACAATTTTTCCACATATCATAAACATGCAATGATCATTTTTGTGGCCACATTATGAGAAGGGAAAAAACTGGATCAAATGTCAGCAAAAGATGTTTCATCATGGCTCTTTGCCATGACAGTGAAAAAATGTGAGTTCACAACCTGAGACATGGCAAAATCTGGAGAAATATAATTGCCCATTCCAACTGGCAATGATAATTTTTATGAAGATGATGGTAGAGTTATTGTTAACATATTTTTGTTATAAACATAGAAAATAAATACTTGAAGTTATACATTTAAATTTAATTATCTAGGGAATCCCTGGAGTGCCTGGGATGGTTGGAGAAAAGGGTGTGCCTGGAATTGCTGGACCCAGGGTGAGCCATTTTCTTTAACAGTGTACCTTAACTATTTTGATACCTTGAAATGCATCATGTGTGTTGTTACTCAGCTTATTTATTTCTTTTCTTAACTCATTCTGCTCCACATAATTGTTAAATTTTAACCAACTTATTATCCTTCTTAAATAACTTTATCAGCTAAATCCCTTTTCCTTTAGGAAGTTCTCTTCCTTGTGCTACTTGTACTTCTGTTTGTCAAGACAGGTCAATTTTTAAAGAAGTAGGTCTTTGGGACTAACAGAATTAAATGCCGAAAGATATAAGTTTCCTTTAGCTGAAGATACAAAGCTAAGAAAAATTAGATGAAGAGAACTTGGAGGAACTTGAAAAAGAAAGAAAACGGAGGAGGAGAATGAAGAGAAAGTGAAGAAAGAATAAGAAGGAGGAGGTGATTATTCAAACATGAACACTAATTTTGTATTGTTTGTCTACACGCCAGAAGATCAAGATTGTCACTCGATATCAAGATGGTCACATGGTTTACCATGCCAAATTATATTAATATTTACCAGGAATTCCTCCTGTCTGCTTAAAGCCAGACTGGTAATTTTTATTAATAAAATGTCTACCAGTTAGCAATCTAGCAAGTAGAAGGAATTCCTGGTCAGTTTTTACTTGCCATGGTAAACCATGTGACCATATCTGATGTCACATAGTCATCCTGATCTCCTGGCTATTAGAAAAACAATATATCAAAAGAAACAACATGATTTACATCTTTCAGTTGAAAGAATTCAGTTTTGTATGTGTTTTCTTTTATGTTGATGTTAATGCACTGGACAAGGTACAGCAGAATATGCCAGGCAGTAAATTGGGCAGTGTATTGTTTATTTTTCAATAAAAAAAATTTATTTTGGGCAAAGATTGTTTTGAATTAATTGTGTAGTTTAGGTTACCACAGACTCCTCCACTTTTGGATACTGTGCACCCCCCCCCTTCCTCCCCCACTTCACTTTACAGTAATGACTAAATATAAGCTGACAGAGATAAAATCAGGCCAACATTAACAACCTGACTCTTCTAAACAAACTCTGGAGACACCAGGGAAGACTTATGCATATAAACTCTATAATGCATGTTGGGATAGATGCATAGGATATGTTGATCGCTGAAGAAGTCATTTGATTTATATCTGTCTCCAGGGTAAACAAGGTTTTCCTGGACTACCTGGCCTTGCAGGACCCAAGGTTTGTAATTGTGTTTACAAAATGTAAATATTACATCTATATATTTGTAATGAGGATAAAAAAAATGATTTGAAGCAAATGTAAGAAATGGTAACATTACACATAGAGAGAATATGTATATTTTTAACAATGTATTATACTTTTATTTCTAGATTTATTTGAAAGTTGCATTCCATTCACTTCATTTCAGGTGACATTTTCATTTCTGTAACTTTTATTGTCATTAACTAAGGAAACCTGGGGAAGGACAGAAGAAAGAGAATGAAGAAGAGTAAACTGACATGGGACACCTTGAGCAGAAAAGCACAGACTAGCAGCGGTGGAGGCTACATGTAAATGTCATATGTGTCAGCAATGACACGAAGAGAATATAGACAGATCGACAGCCTCTTTAGTAAACCATAGTAACATAGTTGTTAACCTAATCAACAGCCACTATGATTGTTTTGTGTTCATTTTCACACAAGGTGGCAATTGAAAACTTTGGCCTGGACTTCCATTTCAGTGAAGCTCAAAATGGGAACCAGAGATATATAGTGGGAATAAAGATGACTGGTGAAAAATTCACCATGCTCCCTGTGTTGGTTCTGGGGCTTTATTGTGTGGGGAAATAGGATAGACCCAGCCCCCCCCCCCCCCCCCCCCCCCCCCCCCCCCCCCCTTCTACAAACAGGTCATAACAAATGACTAATTAGAAGTTTGCTTAAATCAAATGTCACAGCCTAGCTGTAAATCACAATACAGTATGCCAACCACCCTTATAAGGAAGATGGCATAAGAAGAGAATATTCACCACATCATCTGAGCACCAGTAGTTGTTTAAATATATAAAATTATCATTATACAACGTTGTGGTGGTAGAAAGTGGAAGAATGGGCCTTAGTTTAAATAATGGAAAGACAGAAGTAATGGCCATGTCAAAGAAAAGAATTATTCCTAAATGTGAAATAAAAGTCAGTGGTGTTGTTTTGGGACAAGTACAGATTTTTAAGTTTCTGAGCACATGGATAACATCAGATGGAAGATGCATTACTGAGATAAGAAATAGAAAAGTGCAGGCAAAAACTGCATTTTATAAAATGAAGAACATCTTATGCAATTTTTCTCTGTCATTGAAGGTTAGAAAAAAAATTCTTGCTTGCTACCTACATCCAGTTTTAACATATGGCTGTGAGTCCTGGACAATTGGTAGGCAGGCCAAACAATTTCTTGAGGCCTCAGAGATGTGGTTTTACAGAAGAATGCTTAAAATACCTTGGACAGCCAACAAGAGCAACCAAGAGGTTTTGAAAGAGGTGGGAGCCCAAAGACAACTTATCACAGACATCAGAAGGAGACAGTCATCATTTTTCAGCCATGTTATGAGAAGAAGGAAAATGGAACATGTGGTGACCACTGGAAAGATCTGTGGAAGGAGGGATAGAAGAAGACAATGAGAGAAGATTCTTGACAGTCTTGCTGCATGGCATGGAGGTGTGTCAGAACATGAACTGATAAATGATGCAGGAGATTGCAGATTGTAGAGAGGCATGATCGCCCATGCCAGTTGGCAAGGAACCTGATGATGATACCTAACAAACTGCCAGGCACTGAAACAAGGCCTTTACTTACTTTATTCATACCTTCATTGACGGCCCAGTCTCATAAAAATGAGCACCAGAAAATGTTGTGAAAGTTATGGACAGCCAGGATAACACTTCTCTAAATCCCTCATCATGTGCTAGTTCATATAAAAATAGGAGCTTGGCATCATATGCCATCTAGCAAACAAGGACTTTCACAAGAAAACAAGGGTGGATAAGGAACAAGATTTCACATGATAGACTGGAAATGACTTCCGGTCAAAATGGACGATAGGCAGGGGCACTGTTCGGAGCCGAGGCAAATGTTTTGCTTCTGCCAGACGGTGGACAATGCATTTTTGCTCCATTTGTAGACTGGATATAGTTTCATCGCCCAGCTTTTGAGTTGAATGCATGGCATGACACTGTGAGCTGAAGATTTCATTTGGAATGTTTTTTTTACTGTGACCAATGTTGTGGTGTGAATTGTAGATTCAGAAAATGGCGCGATGCCTGTCGGCGCAATGTTGGTGGTGCCTGTATGTGATTAAAATTGATCGCATGGGCAACTGATGATCTGTTGGTGACTTCTGCTACCATCAATGATGAACTGCATTTCTAATGTCAGACTGGTTGTGTTAGCACTTCGGATGACTACCATATGCTTTAATGCATGTGTATGCTAGATATGCTGAGACAGCAGTCTGTTAATCTTTCCACAAGGGACTGTAATAAACATTCTGTGTGTTTTTTGTTGGCACGGGAGCGGGGCAAAGATGGGGTGACCCGTTTGCTATGAAGCTGAAACTAAGACTACCAGACTGGAAATATATCTTTCATTTTTTTAAAGACAAAATCATGTATTCACTATAAATTGACTTCACAGGGAGATCGTGGAATGGATGGTGTTCCTGGGACTCCAGGTTTACCTGGCCTGAAGGGAGATCAAGGCCTGCCTGGTATTGATGGCCTCACTGGGCCAGCTGGACCCAGAGGACAGCCTGGTGTAAGTGATACCTTGTAAACTGGTCTATTTTCATCCTGCCTGAAGTAAAGACCTTGATATTCTAGTATATTGTCCTTGTTCTAGGTGAAACATTGATACGATTCTAGATTATTTATTGTTGTCTTGTATACTGTTCTAAATTATATAAAAACTGTATATTTTTCTGGATTATGAATTAATATCTTGTATATTAGAAAGAGACAGTGTACATTCTTTGGATTTGCCATGGAGAGGATAAAACTGGAGAATATTGTGACAGTTAGAAAGTTGGAGGGAAAAGAGGCAGAGGGAGACAGAGAGAGGATGCTGGACAGTTTTACATTATGGTATGAAAGATCATCTGTGTTAGAAAAGATTGAAGGTATATGAGACAGAAGGTTGGGGATAGACATGACTACAATTGCCATACAACATAAATTATAAGAAGAAGAATATTTGGGAGCCAATCCTCTTCTTTCTCTGTCACAAAACTTCTAGATGCGAGCAGTTTAGTTTTCTTATGCAATAATCAAATGGAATGACTTGACTATTTCATGGACAGGGACAAGGAGAAGGAGGGGAGCCTGGAGCTCCTGGCTACCCAGGCCAACCTGGCCCCCCAGGCTTGGATGGGGAGCCAGGACAACCTGGTTTGAAAGGGCCAAAAGGAGAAATCGGCCCAAGGGGTGGCCCCGGTCTTCCTGGCCTCTCAGGACCTGATGGACGGGATGGACCCAAGGGAGAGAAAGGAGACAGAGGACTTGGTGGTAATAATACTTATAATCTGTGACTATTGTTGTGAGATAGAGTGTCCTGTAATGTGATTAAGAGTGCTTTTACAACTTATGGTGTCGATATATCATATAATACTCTGACATAGAGAGCACTAGGGACACATAGCATTTTTATGGTATTCAGAATGCTCCTTTAAACCTTTCACCTAGGAAACCCCTTAGGGAAAAATGCAATACCCAAAAATTATTCCCCCCCCCCCCCTTTCCAGGTTGTTTGATATAAATGGTAATTTTACATAGGTCACTAATAAATGGCACACATATTTTTAAATGTACATTACCAGTTTTTTTTAAAGAAATAAATATCGAGGAGCAGTAAGCAAATTTAAGTGGAACAGAATAAAATGACCTCAGTCACTTGGGGCCTCAAAAACCTAATTAATATGGCCTATCAATCAGCATGACTCCAATGACTAAAGGTTAAGAGAGAATTGTGATATCATGGATAAAAGAGCTTTTTTCATTTTGTTTTTATTAAATATAATCATAGACCTCCTAGATACTGTGTAGATACAAACAGACGCAATGTAATTAACTAGGCTTTTCGGAGATTCACCAATACAGGTTTGTCTGAATCTGTGTATGTATTTATGTATATATATATATATCATCATAATCATCATCATCATCCTTTGTGTGCTATTAGATGTCACACAGGGCTCGAATTCGATTTCTCATCTATTGCATGCTACTTTCTTGATTTCTGACATGCAGTTCATCCCAGCATTTTTTGCCTCTCATAATAATGTTCTTCTTATGTTCCCCTCAGATGTCCTCTTTTTATTAGACCGTTTGTTTCCCATTTAAGTGTTTGTTTTATAATACTTTGCTCATTTTGTCTCAGAGTGTGAACAATACATTTCCACCTTCTTTGTCTTATTGCAGTCAATACAGGTATTTGTCCAGATATTTCTCTGATCTCCTCACTCTTTTCTCTACTAAATCAATGCCAGTATTGCCTTCAATATGAGTATTGCCTTTGCAAGATTTTTTCATTACCTAAGCAATGGCTGCTTCCAATAACAAGGGAGATAGAATACAGAAACAAATCCCAGCCACTTAGGCCATTTTCAGTGCCCACTGCACATTCTAATGCAGAATATTTTAGTTGGTATGCTGTTGCATTCCAGAATTCCCCATAGTAAAATTCTATGTAAGCTGTCAACAGCCTTCTTGAAATTAATACAATTCATGAGAGGTTGTTGCTTCTCAGTGTGTTCTTCTAGAATAAATCTCAAGGTAATTATTTGATCCAGACGTCTTCTTACTGTTCGAAAACCAGCTTGTTCTTCTCTCATGATTGTATCAACTAGGTCTTGAATCCTATTGAGGATTACTTTGTAAATGGTTATTGACATAACAGATAATAAGGTAATTTCTCTCTAATTATTGCAGTCTTTAAGACTGCCTGGGGGGGGGGGGGGGGGGGGGGGGGGGGGCCTGGGGGGGGGGGGGGGGGGGGACTTTCCTCTTCCCATATTTTGTTAATAGTTCTGACACTTGTTGGATAGTTTTCTCTCATCTGCTGCTTTGAGCATTTCTGCTGTAATTTTATCATCACCCATTGTCTTGTTATTTACTACGGAATGTATTGCCTTTCTGAATTTCATAACATTAATCTGCCCTCAGTTTTGGGAAGTGAGGTACTTTCTGCATTATCTTCAAATTTCATTAAGTCTAGTGGGTCAGGCCTAATTGAGAAATCTAATATATATTTTAAAAATATATCTTAGCCATTAAACTTGACATGCAAAAACCCAGATAACAGTTATAAACAAGGCTCATTACATCAGGTAGAACCAGGCAGTTTTTTCTCACATGACTAACAAGAAATAAAAAATTATAGTACTGTAACAAATGGTAAATACATTTCAAATAATATGAAATGTATAAATAGATACTTACAAAGAGATCTTCTGTATATAATTAGAGGGACCTGCATAGCTTGAGACTGGGACTCATTGCTAAAATGATTTCATTCAGTAGACATTCTTAATTAGTCAGTGTTATCTCACATTAAAACTTGTAAATCCAAAGAAAGAAATTTCTCAGATGATCATTTGTACATCTTTCATGCAGGAAATCAGTTTACAGCATCATTTAACCACCTTTAACCACTGTCAGTGCTACCCAGATTGAAAGACTCGAAAAGGTGCAAAATGAAGCCATGCGCATTATTTTGGGATGTACAAGAGACACATCCTGTGAAGCAATGATGTATCTACTTGACTTTCCAACAATGAACCAAAGGATCAGAATGTGGAGGGCTCGGGCATACCTCAAAATATGTGCTGATAAGAAACACCCACTGCATCAAGCGCTTTTTAGTGACTGAAGAGGGGAAAATCGTGGCTAGGTCGGGCAGAAGATGTTATTAGGCAAATATGCAGCCTAACCGACATCATACCTGGTGCAGAATGGATACCTGTGCCTCAGGCGTTTATTTGTACATTTTCCTGCATTGTCACACTCAACAGGCGATGTAGAGAAGAGAATCCTGTTGCTGTTAATGCAGAGGTCAACGCTCTCATCGGTGAAAATTCAGACGAAGCAGATGCACTAATCTACACAGACGGATCCGTTATACGCCAAAGAAGAAGCGCATGGGCATTTACAGCACGCTCAGCAGGCAGAACAGTCAAAGAAGCCAACGGTGCCTTCTCCATGACAACCAGCAGCATGACGATGGAGGTGATGGCAGTGACGCAAGCGTTTGCCTGGCTTGAAACACAAAAATACACCCGCATATGTATACTCAGTGATTCAATGAGTATGATCCGGAGGGTTCAGGCAGGTTCAGTGCGAAGACAATGGCTTGAATCATTACAGAAGTCCACTGTGCGTGGAGTCACCTTTATTTTTGTTCCGGGACACGCAGGCGTCGATGGAAATGAAAGAGCTGACAGGTTGGCTGGATCCGCTATCACTACCGACGGTCGGCCTATGGATCATGCTGATATTATCAATGCCCTCAGAGAAATGGGAAGGATAGAGGACTTTGGTGGCAGTGAATCCACATCACTCGCCAGAATGGCAGACTTGGGAATTAAGATCGGCACAGCAAAAAACGAGACACACACCGGACACGTCAGAAGACTTGTTAATCAACATAGAACTGGTACTATTAGCCATCGGACGTTGGGGTTCATACTGAGGGGAGGATCTGAGCACCTATGGACATGTCCGGAGTGCAATGACGATAACCCAACTAACTAACTAACTAACTAATTTAACCACCTTTTGTTTTCTCCTAATCTTTAATCTCTGATATTGGCAACACTACAAATGGTTAAACCTGTTTCCACTGCAACTGTTAATCGAAATTCTCTTGAAGTCGCTACATTTCTACATTTTATTGATGTAAATATCCACATCACAGCCATTGATTGATAAGAAACATAACAGTTTTACATTCAAGGATAATTCATTTAGTTTATATTTTTTCTCTTTTTTCGGTGAAAATTTCACAATTCAGAAGTTAATTTATTTCACCTTATGACAGGTGCCGAATCACACACTAAGTGCTGATTGGTCTATTTAAATGTGAGTCTAGCCCTATGTGCCCCATGCACCTCTTGCATAGATAAGGTCCTTAACATGACTTACATTTTGAAAGACCATGTGTAATGTTTTTGGGAAAATGACTAAGGGCTGTTTAGTATTTTATATTTGGTAATCTTTTATTTTTCTAATGCCTGGAAATTTCTCACAGGATCATCTTACAATAAGAACTTTTACCATAATGGGTGTTACTGTTTCCAGGAATTCCTGGAACAGATGGTCGGGATGGATCACCGGGAAGACTTGGTCCTAAAGGAGAACCTGGCCTTAAGGGTGAGCCTGGGCTGACGATTCTAGGACCTCAAGGCCCTCCTGGCTTGAATGGGTTAGATGGTATTCCTGGTGTGAAAGGCCAGCCTGGTCTGATGGGTCTACCTGGTCTCCCTGGTGATTCAGAAGAGGGATTTCCAGGTCCGGTTGGTGATAAAGGTTTAAATGGTGGTCCCGGGCCTGCTGGGCTGCCTGGGCGAGATGGACGTCCTGGAACACCTGGACCAAAAGGTAAGAAAAAAAAGGAGTGTTCATGTTTGCATATGTGTTTGTAATGCCTGTATTCTTTCTTTCTTTCTTTCTTTTTCTTTCTTTCTTTCTTTCTTTCTTTCTTTCTTTCTTTCTTTCTTTCTTTCTTTCTTTCTTTCTTTCTTTCTTTCTTTCTTGTTTTTTATTTTTTTATGTCACTTTATGTCACTACCTGTGCTAAGATGTTGTAGTTAAACACAATTGTGATCATGTATATTCAGTATGAAAACATAGCTTCACATTATTTGACAGACCCAAGCCAAAATGACAACTAATGGTGGTAGAGAGGTGTTTGGTCCCTCTTCCATGGGTGCACACTGACTTATCTTCTATGTAACTGTTTGTGTTGCCTGTGGTATCTGCAGAATCTCTAGAATCATGAATTTATAACTTGCAGTTTTGGATTACCAGGAAATATTGTTTTTAATTTGGACCACGATCTTGTTTCTCTATTCCCCATTTGTATAATACTATTCTTTTTTTTTCATTTTTGTTTTCTTGGCTGTTTGTTTCTTTCCCTTTTGTTCAGTGTCATTCTATCACTTTTCTGTTTCACATTTTACAGCACTATTTTTCTGTACTTTCTGTATCCTATTTTTTACCCCAATTTGGGAATTTACAACAATGTCAAAATTAAAGGACTATAAGACTCTTCAGTCATCCCAGTAAAGTCATGCTCAAGATACTCATAATCAGATTAAAGCCACATACTGAAAAGATTACAGCAGAGGAACATGCAGGTTTCTGTGCTGGAAGAAGCACTGTTGAACAGGTATTTAATCTACACATATTATCTGCGCAATACCAACAGCACCAAAAACATCTCTAACATGTGTTCTTTGATTTCAAAAAAGCCTTTGATAGAGTATGGCATGCAGCACTATGGTACACTAGGAAAATGTACAATATGGGTAAAACCCTCATACGTAGTCTAGAACAGCTCTGTGCTGAACGGACAAATAAGAAGTCAGTTCCGAACACCAGTAGGAGTCTGACAAGGCTGTCTCCTCTCTCCAACACTGTTTAACATCTTTTTAGAAACAGTTATGACTGATGCCCTAGAACAACATCATGGAATATTTAGTTTAGGAGGTCGAACTGTAACAAACTTAAGGTTTGCAGATGACATCGATGGGTTGGCTGGAGAAGAACAGGAGCTAGTGGAGCTTGTAAATCTACTAGATGAAACATCAACCAAGTATGGCATTGAAATAAATGTAGAAAAAACAAAAGTAGTGACTTTTGCAGAATTTCCCAATTTATGTTTAAAGCCACAAATTAGAACAAGTGACTAATTTCAAAATTTGGGATCCATTTTTAGTGACTTAGGGTCAAGACCAGAAATCATGACTAGTATTGGCCAGACAACATCAGTCCTTGCCAAGCAGCAAACATTGTGGAGATCCAAAAACATTTCATGCAAAACTATGATTTGTTTGCTCATAGCACTAGCTATTACTACATTTGCATATGGCTGTGAAACATGGACCTTAACAGCTGAACTTGAAAAAAAAATACAAGCATTAGAAATGTGATGTTTCAGAAAAATTCTTGGCATATCATACAGAGACCACATTACAAACGAAGAGGTTCGTCATAAAACTATACAGCACAGTGGCATCTATGAACATCTTTTAACTACAGTGAAAAGGCGAAAAATTCAATGGTATGGACATATAATAAGATCTAATAACCTCTGAAAATAATACTACAGGGCTCAGTAGAGGAAAAGAGAAGAAGATGCAAATCAAGAAAGACCTGGTTACAGAACCTGACTGACTGGACAGACCTCAGGCATGCAACCATGAAGTCCATCGCAACTGACCGCCAAAAATGGAGAGAGCTGATCAGTCAACAGAAACTGGTGACCCAGCAACAAGTAGTGTTACAGGATGATGATGATGATGATTTGCATAATACCATTCTCTGTTTTTGTTTTCATGGGTGTTTGTTTCCCTTTTGTACAGTGTCATTCTATCACTTTTCTGTTTCCCATTTTTACAGTACTATTTTAATGTGTGTTTTTTTGTATCCCAGGTCTACAATGTTATCCTCCTGTTTTTCTTTATCTCATTTCTTTCAAGCCATTTGCCTATTTTCCTGTGTTTCACAAATCTACAGTGCCATTCATTTGTTTTTCTGTCTCTCATTCTATAATGCTATTCTCCTGTTTTTGTGTTTTGTTTGTATTTATCATATCTGCGCTCATTCTCCTGTGTTTTTTTGTGTGTTTGCCACTTCTGCAAAACTATTCCCCTATTAATCCGGTCATCTCCTTGTGAGATGCAATTTTTCATTATTAGAAGCCCTACTCTGGCTCTTGCCAGGGGCCGCAATATGGCCCGACCATAAATATGACCTAATGGCTGAATGTGGTTTCTGGGACCTCTTCACGGTGATCCTCATCCATATGGTGGCACTTTGTGTCATTGGGTGTTTATTGCTTGTGTGATGTCCTGGTGGGGTAAAAATCTACTACTATTCTCCTATTTAGCACTAAACTAAGTTTGACATTTTGTTGTTGTTAACAGTTATGAACTGTAAACTGCAGAATAGATGTCAAGTTTTTTCTACCTCTTCTTCTTCAGCATTCTGAGCCCTATAGATTTATTTCTGCAGGTATCACCTGCCTCTATTCATCCCTATGATTGGCCTTTTTTTCCCAGTTGGTGCTTATAATTTTGCCTGGACATTATCTTTCTGCTGTCTTCTTGGTTTGCCTTGTTGTTACTTCCTATAATCTCTTTTGTGTACATATATTTCATCTCTCTATTACCTGCCATTCTCATGAGTTGCTGTAACTATCTCAGTCTATAAGCCCTTTCGATGCTTGAGATTTAAACAGATATTGATTGCTGATATTTGTCAGACTTTAGTTTTGTGTTTTAAATTTTCTTATGATTCACACAAAAGGTCGTCCAGGGCAACCTTGCGAACAGTGCTTACCAGGTAGCAAAGGAGCGAAAGGTATTCTAGGACGAGATGGCGAACCAGGATTGCCTGGGGATGATGGACTGCCAGGTATACCTGGATCTAAGGGAGAGCCTGGAGATGATGGACAACAAGGTCTTCCTGGTTTACCTGGTTTACCTGTAAGTTTCCTTGTTTCAGTATTAAAAAAAAATAAAAATAAATAAACAGACTTCTACTTTTGACTGCTTTTTCTGCATTCACTATTAAAAAGAGCAGTTGATGTGTTATATTACCAGTTGTATTGCAGCTAGGCTATGATACTATGTTCGACCCCAACTGCAGGTGATTGAGCAGCTGACTGTTTGGCACTGGTTTTGACAATGGTATCAACAGCTGAAATTTCAGAAAAGCAATGCCAGATTGCATTGTAAAATCACAAACAGCAAAAAAAAAAAAAAAAATTGGGGTTGATTCTGCAATGCCCTATGAAAGATAACAACTAACTTTTTCATTTTATGATATCTGCGCTGGCTGGTCCAAAACATCAGATTTCAACAGACATTTTATGATATCTGGGCTGGCTGGTCCAAAACATCAGATTTCAACAGACATTTTATGATATCTGCGCTGGCTGGTCCAAAACATCAGATTTCAACAGACATTTTATGATATCTGCGCTGGCTGGTCCAAAACATCAGATTTCAACAGACATTTTATGATGCCTGTTAATGGGCAATGGATCTGTTATTTTTCCTCCCTCCCACACATGCACACACACACACACGCACGCACGCACTCACGCATGCACACACACACACACACACACACACAAATAGGGAAGAAATGTATACACAAAGATATGTACAAATTACTACCTTTTATTAATATATATGTGCCCATTTTTGGGTTTAAACAAATTTCTGATGAATTTGTCAAGTTTTTATAAATGAATTGATAAATGTTTTTAAAAAAAATCAGTCCATTTTACTGCCCTTGTACTACCTTTTTAAGGTTGTTATGGCACATCAGGCATTTTAGACTGAGGATCTAGGAGTATATGGCTAGTTCATTCACAGTGTATGGGTTTGGAATTATTTTAGCTCTGACAGAAAAATCCCATCACTTTATTGAGGATCCAAACCTTGGCTCCCCAATCAGTGCTAAGTATTTTAACTTCTACACCAGAGGCTTCTCTGTTGGTAAGTTAAAGCTGGTTTAACTAAATGCTGAAATATATTGTTCAAACTAAAAGGCAAAAGAAAATGACCTCTCATTATTGAGCTAGAGCTTCAAGAACTGGGCTCAGAAGAAAAGTTCATGCAATGGTGCCATTTTAATACTACATACTACAGTTCTAGGTTGGTAAATAAGGCTTCCCCACCCAAAACAGCCAGTGATTGTTGAAGCTGATTTGCAGTCCTCTGAAAGGTATGCAGCTAACTTTTGTGTGTGTGTTTATATTTCAGGGTGTTCCAGGACTTGATGGACAACCAGGAAGAGATGGAAGGAAAGGAGAACCAGCAATTCCTCGCATTATTAATGGACCTACTGGTAAAGACTCACTGTCATTATATTTTTTAACCCCCTCTATGTCTTTGTCTTTCCCCCATGCCAGCGTTTGAAAAGTGTTATTTGTACTTGACTTTCCCATGTTCCTTGTTAATTCCTCATCCCCATATCACATTATTCATTTACTTTTAACTCTTGCAGTCCCAGTCAGGTATCACTTTGTAACTTTTTAATGAATCCTATAATTACAATACTTATAATATCCTCAGGTGTAGTTTTTAAATAGTGAGTCTTTAAGTTCAAAGGCATTACAATATTTTTTATGTGGGGAAAAGGAGTAAAACTAACAATTCATGTTAATAAGTTAATGTAATGGCCATCTGTGATAAAGATAAGTCATTAATGTGCACTATTTGTGGACTAACTAAAGAGAACACAGTGTGTTGTATGGTGCTGAAAGAATTAATCTTGTCTGTTCCAGTAGAGTTGAACTTTGAGGTAATACAATTATGGATCTGACAAAAAGTTGACAAATCTATTGCATCTGAAGTTATACAATTTTGGATTTGAAAAAAGTAAACAGATCTATTAATACATTAATTCTGTTTGATGTTCAACATGTATCCAGCGTCCTTTATTGCTGTTGGGCGGAAGTGGTGACTTTGATCTGTAACACTATTAAGCATACCTGGATACTTGGCAAGTGTGCGGTGTAGCAAGCAAGCATTTCGCACGCGTCAACAGCAGTTGACAAGAATATTCAATATGGCCTGGGAGGAAATGAAAGTTCCCGTTGACTGACAGAGAGCAATTATAGTTCCCATATGGAAGAAGAAAGGTGATAAACGAGATTGTGAAAAATACAGAGGTATCTCTTTACAAAGCCATGTAGGAAAGATGTTTGCAAAAATTTTAGAACGAAGAGTGAGGGTAATATTAGAACCTCAATTAAGTAACAATCAGTTTGGATTTAGAAAAGGAAAGAGCTGCACTGATGCAATATTTACTCTTCGGCAAATTTGTGAACAGACAATCGAATATAATAAACACCAGAATCTTTTATTCATTGATCAAGAGAAGGCTTTTGACAGGGTTAACAGAAATAAACTATGGAACATTCTTGAAGAATATGGTGTACCAGGTCAATTATTGGGAAACATAATGGCTCTCTATCAAAATAGCCAAGCTCTGTAAGAACAACGGAAGGTATGACAGACTGGTTCCCCATTACATCAGGAGTACGACAAGGATGTGTCCTATCACCCCTACTCTTCATCACATATATGGATAAAATTGCACAGGAGTCAAACCAAAACACAGATATTATAAATGAACTACTTTGCAGATGACCAATGTCTGTTACAAGAAGAAGAACAAAAACTACAACAACATGTTGATTCCTTGCTCACTAACTGTAAAAAATTTGATATGAAAATAAACACCTCAAAAACTGAAACAATGACCATAGGAAAGAAACGCAGTAATGTAAACATAAAGATCAATGACATACAATTAGAACAAGTTCAAGAATTCAAGTACTTAGGATGCATATTTACAGAAGATGGAAGACTCGATAAAGAGATACAGGCTAGAGTTCAAAAAGCCAATGCAGTCAACTACCAACTGGCCCCACTTCTTCGTCATCCAAAGATCTCGTTACCAGCCAAACAACGGATGATCAACAGCATTTTCATCCCTACGTTATGTTATCAGTGCCAAACGTGGACAATGAACAAATCACATATGCAAAAAATAACTACGTGTGAAATGCGATGTCTCCGAAGAGTCACCAACAATACACGAAGAGACAGAGTCACAAACGACAGCATTAGAGACAAAGTTGGAACAAGAGCATGCATGAAACATATTGAAAGACAGAGAATAAATTGGTTTGGCCATTTAGTAAGAATGCAACCGGATCAGATTGCCTATAAGGCCTTTTACAGTAGAACATCTGGAAGAAAGGCCAGAGGAAGACCCAGGAAAAAATGGATAGATGGAGTAGCTGAATATGGCCAGAAGATCCAGAAAACTGTCACTCAAATCACGCGAGAGGCTCAAAACAAACATTTTAAACCACGACAATGGGCTACAACCCGGTAAAAGAAGACAATAGATAGATAGAAACAGATCTATTTGGAACATGGGTATAAAATTTATAGTTCAGATTGAAAGTATAGTCAGTCAGTAAGTAAGAGACCTTTTTGTATCTTTAGCACATCAGGCATAGGGCATACAGACCAACTTTCATTTGAAGGGGGATGTGGTTGAAATCATGGCAGCTGCTTTTACATCCAGGGACTTATCTGAAACCCATTTTAGGCTGGGTTGACCTGGAAGCTACAGTCACTTTTGAAAAAAATTCTGCTATAAGGCAGATTTGGACCCAATACTAGGGGAGGGGTGGGGGGTGGGGGGGGGGGGCAATAGACCAGACCCACTGTTGTTACCCTAACAAGAATTTTGTAGCAGGTGACAAATTAGGCGTTTTCCTTGAAGTCAGAGTACATCTGCCTGAGAGGCAAGGAAGCAACAGGGTATCAAAATAAAATGTTCAATGTTCATACTGACTGACTTCTTAATCTCCTTTAGCCACAAGTAATCAGAGCACATGGTCATGGTATGAGTCACTATATGAATTATTTATATTTAGGCTGAAGGAACTGTAGAAATTTGTTTCTCCACTCTGTTAAAACAAATATTGTTTACTTTTCTTTACATATATATATGTGTGTGTGTGTGCGTATGTATGTATATGTATAAAATTAATAGAAATGAATTGTTTTTAAAAATGTGTTAGTGAACTGGGATTCATAAGGATTTGTTTCAGGAATTCTCAGGTTGTTGGGTGTTTTATCTCAAGGACTTATTGGGTGAGAGGATTAGCTCCAAATTTACACAGCCTTATGCATGTTGCTTCACATTAAAATTGTATTTGCCACAGAAATTCTTCATTTATAGTCTCCAGAAAGAGGCCTAAGGGGTTATTCTCATCCTATCCAGTCATCTCCTTTTGAGATGCAATTTTTCTCTATTTTGAAGCCCCCACACTGGCTCTTGCTAAGGGCTGCAATATAGCCTGACCATAAATATGGTCTAATGGCTGAACACGGTTTCTGGGACCTCTCCGAAGGTGATCCTCATCCACATGGTGACACTTTGTGTCATCGGGTGTTTATCGCTTGTGTTATGTCCTAGTGGGGTAAATATCTACTACTATTACTGTGGGATGCAAGTTTTTGTTATTTGAAGCCCTACCCAGGCTTTTGCCGGGAGCCCTGAATATAGCTGGACCACAATTGTGGCCATAACAGCTGAAAGGGATTTCTGGGACCTCTCCATGGGTGTTCCTCATCCACATTGTGGCACTTTGTGTCACCGGATGTTTATCGCTTGTTTGGTGCCTTGGTTGGGTACAATAAGCAAGCAAACAAGTCTAAGGGGTTGGAATCAAGACTTACTGTTCCGCTGCCAAAACACCTGCAACTGAATCAAACTATTTTTGTTAGAATTATAAAACTGCATTCACAACCTCTAACCACAGACAGCAACAAAAACTAGAAACAGCTAATAAATGCTAGAGTTGATTTGTGGCATCCTGAAAAGGATATGCATGTAACTTTTGTTATATTGTTTCTGCTAGGAGTGGCTGGCTGAACAGTTCAGAATGCTGGGTTCCCATGCGGGATACCCTAGTTAAATCCTCAGGAAGGTTGCAGATAGTTTTCTATCGGGGACAAAAGTTAAATCCTCAGGAAGGCTGTAGATAATTTTCTGTCGGGGACAAAAGTTAAATCCTCAGGAAGGTTGTAGATAATTTTCTGTCGGGGACAAAAGTTAAATCCTCAGGAGGGTTGTAGATAATTTTCTGTCGGGGACTAAAGTTAAATCCTCAGGAAGGTTGCAGATAATTTTCTGTCGGGGCACAGTCCATGATGACAGCATTAGCTATGTGGCTCTGAATCCTCAGGCTCAGTGACCCACCACCACCATCACCACCACTACTACCACCACCACCAACACCACTACCACCACCAACAACACACCACCACCACCACCATCACCACTGCCTACACTGCAAAAGTGGTCAGTGCAGGAAGTAATGGTGGTATTTTCAATGGTAGCTCCTCCCCTCCATAATTCTTGTGTAGAACACCTGGCCCAGGATAGAAAACTGCGACTCCCCACTACGCTGTGAGGCAATTGTGGACAAGACAAGACAAGTAAACAGAACTGATTGTATTGAACTGTAGAATCTGTGGTGTTTTCATTGATTATTCACTGTCTTTCTCAGGTTTTAAAGGTGGCGTTGGCCTTCCTGGATTAACTGGTGAACCAGGCAGAACTGGATTACCTGGACCTCAAGGTCCTACTGGTGCACCTGGACTTCCAGGATCTAAAGGAGAACAGGTAACATCATCAGTATTAGCTTTATTTTGTCATTCTTCTTCTTCTTCTTCTTCTTCTTTCTTTGTTGTCTCACTGTTACCAGGTTGTAACCCATGGTTTTCTGTATTTGTCTTGCGCTTCTCAGATGGCTTGGGTGATGGATTTGTTCATTTTTTTGCAGGTTTCATCTACACCATTTATCCATCTCTGTCTTGGTCTTCCTCTCACCTTTCTCCCAGATGTTCTACTGTAAAAAGTCTCATATGCAGTCTAGTCTGGCTGTATTCTAACTTGATGGCCGAACCGTTTCTTTTTTTGTCTGTCAATATAGTTTAGACATGGTCTTATTCCAACTTTTTTTTTTCTAATGCTGGTATTCGTAACCCTGTTTCATATAGTGTAGTTAGTGACCTTGTGGAGACAGCACATTTAACATGTAGTTATTTTCTGTTCTAGTGCCCTATTTATTGTCTTTGTCATTATTATTTGTGTATTGTTGATTTTAGTGCAGATTAATAATTTAATCTCTCTGTTTAGGGATTGTTGTTGTTGTCTTTTAAATGCAGCAATTGTGGCCTCATTATTGGAGTACACCAATCCATTGGTTGTGCAGATTTTAAGTATTTGTCATGTTCCTAAGGACATCCTCCATGGTGAATCAAGACGGATAGAAGATATTGAGGCTGACCTCTACTACAATATAAAGATGTGTGCAAGTGAGACATGAATGATACAGGTATTGAGGAGGACTCGGAACAAAATCCCATGACCTGTGTTGCATGGGGGGCGCTCATCAGGAAGGGAATGGGATTGAAAAAAAGAAATGATTGCAGAAAGGATGAGTCCTTAGTGTCTGAGAAGAAATATACTAAACATAAATGATGCCAACAATGGTCCTGAAATCCCATGCTCTGATTGTGGAAGACTTTTCTTAACCTGGGCAGGTCTTGCTAGTCACACTCGCCATTGCCATGGGCTGTGGATCCCATTCATCCTCAAAGAACAATTTAAAACTATTGTTTGGAAAGACAGAAAGGTACCATCGAAAACCCAACATGCCAAACTAGACAGGGTAAAAAAAAAGTGATGACCTGAAGAGTTGAACCTCAGGTGTTCAAACTGCTCATGAAAACAAAGATGTTCTTTTTGTTTTGTTTAATAAATAATTTTTAAAATATTTTTTTAGAAACTAAAACAAACTGTAAGTATAAAGAATTATTACAAAATACAAATGCACTTGTTTTCAACATTTCTTGATGCCCCCCCCCCCTCTTCCCCCCCCCCTTGAAACCTCCTTGCACCCCCTGCCCTTCATCCCCCCCCCTCCGGTTGGAGACCACTGTTCTGAAGGCCAAAATAAAGCTCCTGGAGAAGTCATTCCCTTTAACTTACTCCTGAGATGATAATATGGTCGTTCCCCTTGCATCCTTGACTACATAGCTTGCAACTTCTACTTTACAGCAGTTTCATTTTTAAATATATAAAGTGATACCTTTTTCGAAATATAGGGACTGAGAGGAGTGACTGGCATTGATGGTCGTCCAGGCATCCCTGGAGAACCTGGTCGCCCCGGTGACAAAGGTGATACTGGCTACAGTATACCAGGAGACAAAGGTGATCGTGGGGATGTTGGCGTCAATGGATATCCTGGATTACCTGGGACACCTGGAGACAAAGGAGCACCAGGTAGGTAAAGTGTTGAAAACAGCTATTAACTCTTTGAGTTCCAAAGAACGCATCATACGTTCTTCTTCTTCTTTTTCTTCTTCTCTTTTTCATTCTTCCTCTTGTTCTTCTTCTTCTTCTTCTTCTTTTTCTTCTTCTTCTTCTTCTTCTTCTTCTTCTTCTTCTTATTTTTTCCTAGAAGCCCAATTAACATGTGATATGCCGATTGTATGTCTCTCTTTACTACCCATCGGACCTGTTATGCTAAACCCTTTGGGACTCAAAGAGTTAATGCATACTTTATACAGTAGTCCAGCTTCTTCTTATTATTATTAGTAGCATTCACTGGCTGTAAACTCCAGGGGAATGTCCTGGTTTTTTAGTCCATTTTTGGACCTTGGTCCAGGAATTTTTACAGATCTGGCTTATTTGTGTGCAGACTGTTGGTCGTTCACCTCTCAGGCAGATGCTCTCTGACTTCAGTGGAAACACTCCCAATTAGTCACCTTTTATGAAATACTTGTTATGTGGGGGCAGTGGGTCTATACATTTTCTCCTAAAATAGAACCATGACTCATACAGTGAGATCTAGGCTTGAACCTCAGAAGTGGTCAGTTTTTCCCCTACAGGTATGGCTCATAACCTTAGATATCATATGATTTGTGGGTATTTTCTGGTTATTGTAGGAAAGGAAAGGCAAATAGGAAGGAAACTTGTCATCCCACCTTCTGTGTCATGACTTTTCATTGTTCATCAGTTTTTCAAATGGACAGTGATGGACATTTCATTTGATTTTCACTGGCACAGGAACACAGCAAGAATGGGGAAACTCAGTTGCAGTGAAATTGAAACCTTGACTAAGACTAATGTCTTAGCTTAAAATATGTGAAAGAGTAGCACTTCCCCATATGTGACTACCATTTCAAACTTAATGAACTTTTAGAAATTACAATGAAAACAGTTTCTGCTTTACTGTTCAAAGGGGTAGAGTCATTCACACATCTGGCTTTGCTAGGGATTGAAAGAGTTAGGACTGAGACCCAGTATCCTTATATGCCTCAGTTGTAGTTTCTCAGTTGTTTCTTTGGCATCCTCTTCATCTTTGCCACTAAATTTATTCACCTATTTTAACCATGCTCCATGAGATTACTTCAGCATTTATACTGTTATTCCTGACTGTTTTTTTTAAACACATTACTGTAGAGTTTTGTTGTAGTTCTTCACTTTTTTATTGATGTTTTCTATATAACTTTGTATTTCTATCATGTCGGCGAATTTCTTTAAATCAGAGCTGTATTTTAAAAAAAATAATAAGGCATGTGTAAGAATTATAGTATTGACAAGTATGGACAAGTATCGGCTCTGTGGCTAAGTAAATGCAAACGCTTCATAATGCCGGGATGCCGGGTTCGATCCCAGCTGTAGGCCATGCGCCTTGCATTGGTTTCGACAGTGGTTTCAAGAAAACCAACCGTCCAGAAAGCAATGGCAAACTCCGTCCAGAAAGCAATGGCAAACTTCGGGACGTAAATTTGCCTAGAAAAACCACACAAAAGCCAGGGGCTGTTGGGGATTGTTCTGCAACATCCTGTAAAGGATACGCAACTACCTTCTATGGACAAGTAATGTATTATAATAATAATAAGGCACAATTTAGGATTGTACAGTGCCTTTAACTGGCCTTTGACCTTTTTTCACCATTATTGTTTGCAGGAAATGCCACTTCTGGTGTCAAGGGAGAGAAGGGTGACCGAGGTTTTGATGGCATGCCTGGATTACCAGGTGCTAAAGGAAGCAGAGGTTTAACAGGACTTAAAGGTAATGATTATCAACGCAGATTTTTTAAATCTACTAATTTCAGAATCAGCATCACTGCACAAGGAGCATACCTATATATAGTCTGTCTCCAATGGTAAATGATGATGCTGACCATTCCTCTAATTGTAACTGTCATATTTTCTTCTTATAAGCTCCTCCTTGCCAGAAACACACTTAATTCCAGATCTTCACATTTGTAGATGTTATTTCATCTAACCTAGTATCTTGTATTGATGTATATTCATAAATGCTCTTCAGAATGTCTCCCTTGTCCTGTATAAGTATTCCTCTAGCTATTGCTTTTATAGCAAAATAACCCACTCTTTCATTTCCTGGCACTCCAGCCTATTTCAGGAGTTAACACAAGTATTTTATAAAGGGACATAATTCTTAGCCTCACATCCATGATAGGATTGTTGCACATGTACATTATATATATGGCTTGATTTCATTCATGAAAGCTGAAGTGTCACATTGCCATCTTAGTAAAGGATTGTTTGTCTACCAGCCCCAATGTCATGGGTTTCACTCTAAGACAGGGATTTGACTTTACTGATCTGGGTTGCTAGGTCAGTTTAGTCTGATGAGGAACTCTCACAGTTTCATTGGAATGCTAATATCACCCAGAAAAGGCTGTTTGGCCTAAAAATATATATCTGGTACAGTAATTATCAACTTATTTATCTAAATGGAGAGAAACAAGAAGAAATTAAAGAAACAAATGAAAATATACAAGAATGGCAGGAAAGGCTGTGTGTGTGCTTGCGTGTTCAAGTGAAAAAATTATTTCTAAACAAAAATCGGGCATATGTGATGGAAGGTTGATCTTTAGTACCATATGTCCAGTGTTTATTATGCAATGGATGACTTGGAGGTATGATGAATTTGTATAGATGATGATTGTGGTACATCTAGCTTGTGTGGCCTCGTTCAAAGCCCTGAAGGAGACATGCAATATTTCACACAGATATCTGAGAGACAATGTTTACCTGGCATGATGGGAAGAGCCAAACACACTACATCAGCTAGGAATGAAAGAGTTTATTTCAGTTGAATGCTGTATATGAACACTTGTAAGCACTCACACCTAAACATATGTGCAAATGCTCACATATTTGGACACATACATACACATGCACATGTGTCCACAAAATCACATTCTCTTTGGTAATGAAATAAAAATAGATTTTTAACTAGTGGTGAAACTACAGACTTCTACTACTGCAGGCAGATACCCTGCCACCTGTATTAATTATGGAGACAACACAAACATCTGTTGTTAATCAAATATTCTACATTAAATTCTGATACATTATAATGCCTGTTTGTGATAGTATTTCAGAATATCTTGATAGTGATACTTGTACTTTTATTTTGTGACAGGATTCCCAGGGCCTGAAGGTTTACCAGGACTTCCTGGTCCTAAAGGTCTACGGGGAGAACCTGGCTTGCCTGGTTTGGATGGCAGTAGAGGTAATATTTAAATCTTCCAGAAGTAGTCTATTTATCTTGAGCTGAGTGTCACAGACAAGCCCACGCGGTATGTCATGTAAATGAGGGACATTTTCTTGCAGTATACCCTGTGTCTGTTCTGTAAACAAGCAATCAGACTGAAGGATGTGAGAAGCTGAAATTTTCTGCAGTGTCTTAGCTAAATGTTTAATATTTAATTAAGAATTGACATCACAGCACTCAGAACATTTCCATAAGTGCTCTGTCCCCATCTTCAGCAGCAAGCGCGGAGCTCTATTCCGATGGTGCCAATTACAGTCTGACTGTATACCTGTCTCATCTTTCCCTTGAGCATTGATCATCGACCAGATCCCCTTGTTCACTCCTCGAAGCACCATTCTCTTCAGACCATGGTGATCTGTCTGTGCTTCCACACTGTTCACTTGCCCCCAAAGGGCCCTTACAACATCTAGCTTCTCATGCATCATGCATATGTATGTATATGCGTGTGTATGTATGTGTAATGGAACCAAGTAGCAGCAATTAAAGTGAGAAACAGATTGGGTACTTTTGAACAGATAAAACAAGGAGTAAGACAGGGATATGTCTTATCTCCAGACCTTTTCTTTCTATATAGTGAAGTAATTTTGAGAAAATTTAAAGATAAAACAGGAATATGAGTTGAAGGAAACAGTATAAACAATTTGCATTATGCAGACGATACAGTTTTGAAAACTGAAAATGCAGTTGATTTACAACTGCTGGATATTGTGGGAATAGAGAGTGCTAAGAAATGACTTTTCCTGAATATTAAGAAAACGGAAGCAACGGTTATATCAAAGAAGAAGATAACATTGAGATATCTCAGTTGAAGGAGAAAGACTTGACCAAGTCAATAAATTTAAATATCTAGGAACAGTCATATCATCAGATGGAAAATGTATGACAGAGATTAAAAGCAAAATAGGTCAAGCGAAGGCAGCATTTCAGAAAATGAAAACTATCTTATGCAGTAAGTCACTGTCATTTAATGTCAGCAAGAGAGTGCTAAATTATTACATAGAACCTGCTCTACTTTATGGAAGCATATCTTGGAACGTCTGTAAACAAATTAAGAAGAATTTGGAAGCAACAGAAATGTGGTTTCTGGGATGAATGTTATGAATACCTTGAACAGCCAGAGTAACTAATAACGATTGTTTGAAAGAAGATAATAAAAGTAGATCTCTATATGCAACAATAAAAAGGAGACACCTTTTTTGGGTCTCTAATGAGAATAGAGGGACTGGAAAACATTGTGACAGCTGGAAAGATCAGGGAAAAGAGGGGCAGAGGCAGACCAAGAGAGATGATGCTGGATGGGCTGAAACAATGGCATGGAAGAATTTCATCAAGAAAGCTGTTTCAGGCAACAAGGGATTGTGATCTGTGAAGATGCTTGAGCGCCTATGCCACTTGGCAGGGCACATGTATGTGTGTGTGTGAGTAGGCGGGTATGTGTGCTCATGTGTGTGTTATGTACATGTATGAGTGTGTGTCTGTGTAAGTATGAGCATGTAAAATTGTGTGTACGTGTATATTTTTTAGTGTCTATTATTGTGTATGTATGATGGGTGTATGCTTTATTTTATTATGTATATTTTTATTTAAACATAACATGCATTATCGATAACATGCAGTTGTGGTCTGAAAGATGAGTGCTTGGAAGGGCCGAATGTAAGACAGGCCTGTGTGCCCACTTTGTAACCCTTTGAAAATAAAGTTTGTTTGTTTGTTCATTCAGCTCATCACTGAGTTGTGTAAAACCTGCCAGTTTGCCTGCCTGTTCATTTCTGTCTCAGCCGAATAGGCTAAGTGAAATATATCTTCTTCTTTTTTTTTCCAGAATTCTTAACTATTGAGATTCATTGCTGCTATCACCTGACTCCTTCCCTTTCTAGCTATTGACTCCTAGAATATGTGTATGCATGCCTGTATACTATTTTTCTACTGAACCTAACCTGCTGTTGTATGAAACTGTGAAGTGAATGAACCCAGCATGACCGGCACAAGCTGTAACTAAGGCTAGTAGAACTCTCTTGTGCCAATAATAAATAAAACTGTTAAGCTTCTAAGTTAAAATTTAGCACTGCATTTATTGATGATATATTTCTAGTGCAAGGCTAGACCCGTAACCTATATAGTTTCGTGGCTGAAATTACTACAGTATTTGAACCCACAGACTTAAACTATAAAACGATAGGTACATATTATAGCAATACTGGTAAGGAATGTAACACAAACCAGAGACATTTAAACTAAACTTACATTAATATTTATTTATATTTGACACTGTCAGGGCCTCCTGGACCTAAAGGCAATGCTGGCTTAGATGGCTTTTCTGGTGAACCAGGTATAATTGGGCCTAAAGGTGACGCTGGTCTTCCTGGATTACCTGGTGATGATGGTAAGCATTTTCAGTATCTTTATTTTCTTCACTTGATAATCTTCATCACTTTATAATTCACTTACAATTTGATTTAATTTAGCAGTTATTCCTTTTCACTCTTGCTATCCCAAACATATTTCAGTATCATTGTTATCTTCACTTTATAATCTTCATCACTTTATAATTCACTTACAATTTTATTTTATTTAGCAATTATTTCTTTTCACTCTTGAAATCCCAAACATATTTTGCTTCAATCTTAACAGTATTAACAGGTCAGAATTTCCAAATATCTGTGTGATAAGAGATTTGTGTTTGGGATTCAGTATTTCCAAGTGTATGTGTGATGTGAGGCCACTGTTTGAATCTAGGGGACTAAGGATGAATGAGGACAGTTTTAATATGTACTAACTTAAATAATTTTATTTTTACTATATAGGTCGCCCTGGTGATTATGGTCCACCGGGTCCAAACATTCTGGGTCCTAAAGGTGAGCGTGGACTGCCAGGAATTCCAGGTCTAAGTGGTCGGCCTGGTCTGAGAGGCCCTGATGGTAAGATTTTAGCCAGGAAAGTTTAATCCTATTTTCCAGTCTGCCTCCTTGAGGTACTGAATGTTACCATCATCAACTATTGTCTACTGGAAAAGTTATGGGGTCAGTTATGTTTCTTTATATCTTACAACCTCCAAAAAATTTAACACTTCTTGTGTTTATATTTTTCTAACTTATGAAAGGCTGCCAAGATTCTTCTTCTTCTTTTTTTTTTTTTTTCAAATTAATCTTTCTAGCTGTTAAATCTTCTAGTTTATGTTATCTTATTATGTGTTTACGAGACATTTCTACTGTTTATTAAAGGTTGTATTTGTTGTGTTTTATACTTTTTTAAAACATATAGACAACTCATACAACTCATTTTGACTGTCATTTTCATCAATCTAGGAAGTTACATTTCTGTGGCTTGAAGGCAATCTGTGTATCTTGATTAATTGCCAAGTATTTATAACCATATAATTCATATTGTTTCCACATAATATGTAATAATTCTGCCTAATATACACTGAAAAGGATCTGTTATTAATTTAGTACATCACAATTTCTGGGGTGGAAGGCTGTGGATGGTCATGAATCATCATCATCATCAGGTGCCTTGCCGACTGGCGTGGGCGATCATGCCTCTCCATAATCTGTGATCTCCTGCAGCATGTATCAGTTCGTGTGCCGACACACCTCCATGCCATACAACAAGACTGTCAAGCATCTTCTCTCCTTGTTTTCCTCTATCCCTCCTTCCACAGATCTTTCCAGTGGTCACAACATGTTCTATTTTCCCTGTTCTCATAACATGGCCGAAAAATGATAACCGTCCCCTTCTGATGTCTGTGATAAGTTGTCTTCGGGCTCCCGCCTCTTTCAAAACCTCTTTGTTGCTCTTTTTGGCTGTCCAAGGTATTCTAAGCATTCTTCTGTAAAACCACATCTCTGAGGCCTCTAGAAATTGTTTGGCCTGCTTACTGATTGTCCAGGATTCACAGCCATATGTTGAAACTGGATATATGTAGCAAGCCATAATTCTTTTTCTAACTCTCAATGACAAGGAAATATTCCACAAGATGTTCTTCATTTTATAAAATGCAGTTTTTGCCTGTCCTATTCTGTTTCTTATCTCAATTATGCATCTTCCATCTGATGTTATCCATGTGCCCAGATACTTAAATTTCTGTCATGAATATCAATGTCAAATGACAGGGGTTAGAAGAAAAAGAAAGTATGTGACAAATATATGAGGGGAAATCAACTTTAATAATTGGTGACAGCTGGGTAAACTGATTGGGAAAAAAAAGGATAGGGAAGACAAAGAGATAAATACCTCGATGATATGACCACATGGTATAACCAGGATAAAACAAAAACATGGTAATAGTTGTGATTCTGTGATATGGTGAACCATGACATTCGACACTTTTTTGACATTACATGATTATAATAATGTGTATTTGTGCCATTCTCCTCCATTATAATTTTGTTTATTAATTTGTTTGTGTAATTTTTTGGGGGGGAGGGGGGGGGGGGGGGGTGGGAAGGGGGTGGGCGTAAGGATTCTCTCTAACAGCTTTGCTATATTTGAACTCATACAAAGTATTTTCTTATGACCTTCACTTTGGCTGTGTCATCTTTAAAAATCTGTAATGGAATTAAGCAAGACTGTGATCTCTACACTAGATGTCATTTATAATGTTTTTTCCATCTATTATTTATGTCTGAAAATATCTCAAAACCACAGTTTCCTTTATTGTAATGAAGTCTTGTCCAGGGACCATCCCTGACTTGATGTTATGTGATGAAATTTTAGCTTCTAACAGCAAGTCTTGGTAGACTTTTACTATTGCCTCTTGTGCTTATGTCTACTCTTTTGTCATTATATTTTTGTTCTGTGAGTTCAATCCACATATTAATTCTGTAATTTTGTTACGTTATTTTTTTTCATTGCTTGATTTAATGCTACATTGAAAGTGTTTTTAGCACCTCCTTCATCTAAGTTTTATATTTTTATACTTATCTTCATTCTCCTTTTTTAAATAATAGTAAAAAGAGAAAATAACTGGTCTTGTTATAAATAAGTGAATTCTTCTTCTTCATTTGCCCATTATTCCCTAGTAGAGCATAGGCTCTCAAGCAGCTCATGGTAAGTGTTCCCACTGTTAGCCACCACATTCAGCTCAGTCCAGGTCCTGTCCATCTTATTCAGTTTAATTATCTTTTATGTGTGTTTTTATTTTTATTTATTAGCTCCTGTTGGTCCTAGTGCAATGACGTCCTAGTGATATTGTTATCAGGTTTTTCAAATGTGTTCTAACCAACATTTCATCCTCATATCTTCTTATAGTCCATGTAGTGGCACACTGGTCATCAAAATGAACTACTCGTTCTGTCTCCAGTGCTAACAGCAGGCATTGCATCACATCAGTTCTGTACTATTTGATTCATTCATCCAATTGTTTTCATTGTGAACTTCCATTTAGCCAGTTTACAGCCCAGTTGCAACATCTATACTGTTAGCTAGTACATCAAATTCTTCAGACATTTGTTGACTGGAGTAGCATTCCCAGCTAAGATCTGGATAAAACTAAATGCTTAGAAGAAAGATATTGGGGGGGGGGGGGGGGGGGGGAATGTATGTTTACATACATTTGCCACAAGTAGCAGCAGTATAAGAACTCTCTTGGCTACTAAGGAAGAGAATAAGGCACATGTGGGAATGTACCAGGTACAGTGATGTCAGTTCTAGACTTATTGATTGATAAATCTGTATATTATTTTTAATCTTGCACACTAGACTATTTAATTCATATTAATGACTGATTTCTCCTACTGTATAACTTTGTACTTACGATTTAACTTTGGTTTAGATAAATATTGTTTTGCTAAGATGGCATATTTTGTTTCTGTGACCACATAGGTCTGCCTGGAGTTCCAGGTCCCCCGGGTGATAAAGGTTTTGCTGGAGAAGCTGGCTTACCTGGCATTCCAGGACTTGATGGTTTCCCTGGAGAACCTGGCCCAGTAGGAGAACCAGGACCTCGTGGCGAGAAAGGTCTCCCTGGTTTACCTGGCATGCCTGGTAAGATTTTCTTCTAGGGATGTATGCTGAGATTTGTTCTTATTTAAGGTTGATTCTTAGTGATCGGCTGTGAGATGATTCTTAGTTATTGATAATTACTTTTTTATTACTTTCTATCTTTCCTTTTTAACGTTCAGCAGCTGACAGACGTTCTGGCTGTTCGTCCACTTCTGGACTTTGATCTTTTCCAGAACTTGAGTTATTCTTGCTTTGAAGGAAACATCTTTAATTAATCACCTTGTTCAATATGCTTTTAAGGGGGCATTAAGTTTATTCGCCTCCCCTTACCCCCCTCCCCTCCACACACAAAAACACACGGAAAGCTGAGATCAGGATTTCACACATAGGTTGGGGAGTGTTATTTTTGTATTACTGTTAGTTGTGTGAGTGTCGTACATATGAATTTTATCAATTGTTTTTACTTTGAGCTGATTCTGCATGAGTGGTTTCCTCTATGGGTTCTAGAGCCCCATATCAGGGGAAGGGGGAGGGGGAATACACCCACTGCCATTTTAACTAGCATGTTGTTACAAGTGATTAATTGGGTGTTTGCTGAAATTATATGTGCTAGGCTGAAAGGCACAGATATTGAAGCCTAGCTGTAATCCACAACAGAATGTGCCAAGGCCCCTATAATAGTGAACACAGAAGAAGAAGTCAGTGATTGTTGGATGGCAGTATAGCAGTTTTTGGATGATATCTTGGATGATTCTCTGTTATTAATTCTAGAATACTACTTTGTTATCACTCTGAGGTAATTCCCCATGAGCTGTTATTAGATGAAGTCCAGTACTTGTAGGAGTATTCAGCCATGTTATAAGATTATACTTCAGTAATTGTTGAATGATACTCCAGCCATTGTAGAATGATGCTTCAACATAACCCCTAGTATCTGTAAATCAATGACATTTAATGTGTGTCTACACACATAGACACACTCACATGCATGCACGCATGTACACACATAGGCTCACACACAGACATTTATTAGTTGTAGTGTTGAAGTGTTAGATTTTCCCATATTTTTGGTTACAGCATAATAACATCATGTGGCTAGCGCCATTTCATGTCAACTTGATTCCCAGAAAATGAATCTTTTCTTCTTTTGATAACTTTCCTATTATGAAAAACGAAACAGAGCAAGTTTTCCTAAAGTCATACCAAATAAATGGCTGTCATGGCTTCTTGTCAGACATGAGGGAACATTCCAGAATTTATAAGAGGTGACCAGTATTGGACTGGAGAGGAAAAGGAAGATCAAGAAAAATATGTTGATACCAGGCATGCACGATCTGTCTATAAAGATCTTCTTAGAATTAACTTTTTCAGCCCCAGTAGATTTCACAGTAGACTTCCAAAGAGAACAGTGGAAATACAAAGAGAACAGTGGAAATACAAAGAGAACAGACATACGTTGGAATTCCAAGTGCATATTCTGTAAAACCTTATTTTCCACTAGCCTAAGCATAAAACATATGATGTTAGCTCAAATATGTTCTGGACACAATGGTGATTTTGCTTGGTTTTTTGGGAATGAAAATAAATGTAGTAAAGGGACACCGTTGGAATGAAGTATAGAAAACTTGGACTTTTGTACTTTTTAAATTGGGTTTCAATGATTAATGTAATAAAAGGTCCTTGGAATTTTTGTCTTTTTAAAGGGGATTCTGGTCCGCCCGGAGAAATAGGTTCAGATGGAATTCCTGGGTTTCCTGGAAGTAAAGGAGAGAGAGGTGTATCTGGTCTACCAGGAATGGATGGCCTTCCTGGATTTGATGGACCCGCAGGTCCTCAAGGTCCTAAAGGAGCCGCTGGTCTCCCTGGACTTCCAGGTAAGTGTAGTTTTAATAGATATTTTACTTTCTTTTTAATTACAGCTCAGAGTGCCCCACCTAGGTAATCTTATACAATGTAGTAAACTACAATGCACATTGACTAACACCTTTTTGAGCCAAAAGAATTTTTTTCTGTGAAAAAAATGTTCCTTGCTGTAATGTTCGGTAAGGGGGTAAAGATATGAAATATTTGTATTTTATATATATATATATATAATATTATATATTATATAAATATAATTGTTGTTGTTGCTACTTACTTTTATTTGGTCTATAGTATTTTTTTTTAATTAACTGTCTACATTGCACATAAATCCATTTTTAAGTGATGTACTCTCTTCCTTTGGTTGCCTGCAAAGATCCCAGTATGCGAGGGAAAAAATGAACATTTTTTTTGGCACTTAGGTTTTGTCATTAAGAATTTTCTTACAACGTCTCTCATAATGTCTTTGTGATCTATGGTTGCTAAGGGACTTTTCCTGTGTGGAGTGTGAACATGGGATGTTATATTGTAAGTAGTAATCTGAGACAATAAGGCATCCACTTCTCAAATCAGGACAATGAAGAAGACTATTACAGAATAATAAACTAACCCTTAACAGTTACACAAGTACACAAGTTATATTCTCTTTACTATGATTTTACCTGGTCACGTACATTTAGAAGTGGATGACATACTTCTCTAAAACCTTATTGTCATCTGTGGAAATATAGACGGGTGGTATCTTAACTCTTTCAGGATTACATTTTTTCTGGGGTTTGGACAACATTAATTTTCAGTGAAATATTTTGACAGCAACATGACAAAGCTAAAACTGTCCTGTTGAAAAAGCACTGGATGTATAGTACCATGTAATACATTAAATTGAAGAAAATTGAATGTAGAATGCATGTAAACTATCTAAGGATCCGTATTGCAAGAGTAACATTAAAATCACACCATATTCAATGATGTTAGACGCACAGGATATTTTTTTTTTGGGTGAGAAATGTTGTGTTTACCTTTTTTTTCTGCTAGATCAAAAACACTTCTCCCCATTCTTAAGAATTCATATGCCTTTTCTGTTCAATTACTATCAGCTAGCCTTTTTTTTTTTTGGAGACAATTATCCTGAATACTTTGCATTTTATGACTATTCTTGTGTGACATGTCAAATTTTAGAATATCCGAATGAAAAGGAAAACTGTTTTACTGAATTTTGAAACAGCAATATGACAAAGCAAATACGTCCTTTTGAAAAAGTATTGGCTGTACAGTGCCACATAATAAATCAAATTAAAGAAAAATGAATGCAGAATGCATGTAAACTATTTATGGATCAGTATTACAACAATAACATACAACAGTGACACTAATTTAGAGGATGTTAGACACACAAAAATATTTTAGACATGCAATGTTGTTCTTACTTTTTTTGTTTAACTTGTTCAGCAACATAGCCATCAATTTCTAAGAATTCACATGCCTTCTCTATTCAATTAAGCATCAGCTAGTCTTTATTTGAAACAATTATTCCAAATACTTTGGATTTTATGATCATTTTTGTCTGACACATCAAATTTAAGAACAGCCAAAAAAATAAATTTAACTGATATATAAGGACTGTTGTGGGTCTGAAAGTTGATAGATGCTTTTGTGATGAGTAGGAATTTTCCTCTAACACTTCAACTCCACCAGAGAAACAAGACTATTATCTGAATTATGTCCAAAGTCCTGGATATCCAAGAAAACAGCCATATTTAGTTTGTCATGTAAATACACAACAGCTGCACTTGGTACCCACAGGAGAAGTAAAGGGGTTTTAGATGTCTAGATTACTTTAAGTAATGAATTGTTAGACAGGGCAGGTGACCCCTTCCCGACAACCTTCTCCTGGTAAAGAATTATTGAAGAGCACCCATGAAATGTAATTTTATCTAACAGGTAAGACAGAATACACTTGGAATTTAACAAACGATGTAGTATAAAACTTGACATATAACTTTATATACTAACAATCATTTAAGTGACATTCACCAGTTTGTAATATTTAGACAAACAGTGACTGGCTGATGGTATGATAGTGATGAGATGCTTCAGCTAGAAAACCGAGCACCTGGGATTAGAGAAGTTATGATGGTGATAAGTTTACGAAAAAGATTTTGACATAACTTACTGAGGCAAGATAAAACCTCTGACAGCCGTGAGGCACTGTAAAACTTTTCTACCTCTTCCAGCTTCTTCCCAGCTTGTTCCACCTCCTTCTCGGCCTGTTTCCAGCCGATCTCCCACAATGTAGGTTCCTGCATGTGACCCTCTGGTTCTGCTAGCAGAGCAGACTGGTCTTCAATTTGACAGGAGCTGTGAAACAAACACATATGTGTAGTATCTATACTTACACTAAGCATGCATGTACTAATACAATATATAAAAATATATAACCTCTCTCCTCCTTATCTTCCACATTCTCCCCAGTCTAGTCTGAAGGTCTTATGTCTCACATTGATGTCTAACATATCCTGCCTTCCCTCTCATGGTCTGTTATGATAGTTGACTTCCTAAGTCTGCTGTCCGTCTTCACTCACTTCCAAACTGGCTGACATTGTTTGTACATGAACACATGGAGCTGGTTATGTTTTGAAAACCCAAACCATTTTATATGTGCAGGTTGTCTGGAATATTATCTTTTCAGTGACAGTGAGCACATGGTAAGCTATCAAAAATTTTCCCCAGTCCAGGCATATGTTTTGGGTTGATAATTGACACAATATAATTTTGTTACATTTCATTTTACAAGTATGAAAACATACACTGAAAAACATGTGATACAAACATACAAGAAATAGGAATAGTTTAGCAGTTCCCTAACTGAGATAACTGAATACTCACAAAGAACTATTTCAAGCAGAATTTTAAGTTAGATACACCAGGAAAGGAATAGTAGTGTGAGCTAGCTCCTAACCTATGAATAAAATATTGAAAATAATATACAATCATACCTGGGAACATTGCAGCAATTGCCAAACAGGACTCAACGAGCTAGAATTACTTTCTAATCTTGATCTGAGTTTGTGGCTAGCTGGCATCACTATGAGATTAATGTAAGATGCTAGCAGTATAAGTACCTATGTCTTGTAAAAATTAAACTCCTTCCCCTTCTAGTATTTAACCTTTTCTACCGGAGAAGATCTGAGCCAGGCCCCCAGAAATACCTTGCAGATCAAATTAGCTATCAAGGTGTCTGTCAGTCAATTCTTACTGATACCCCTCTGATCAAACATTCTTAAGTGGTAAACATCTAGTCCCAGCCCGTGTCACTGACAGGTGTGAAAAAGACGGTCAGGGAAGCCATCGTGTTTCCTACTTGACCAGGTTAATTCCCCCTTATCAAATCTGTTGAAAGGGCTTGTGATAATAACCTTTATGACAATAGGGTCTGGTTTGCAGTTCAAGGAAGATAATCTCAGCAGGGATAATTAGTTTCTGAGCAATTACCTGCCCCAAAGGGTCTCTGGTCAGGAGATAATTATATGACACTTCAGTTCTACAATCAAACGCTACAGCCACTTTGTCTGAACTTTCCTTGGTAGACCAGCTGGCTATATTAGGTAATCTGAATGTTATATAATATTAAACAAAGCCTGGCTGCTTTGTCTGAGCAAAGGACCAGAAACATTTTTTAACAATTTAGTAATATTCCAGCTTAGGGCATAATAAATATAATTCTCGGTCTCTCTATAAACAGAAGAAATTATTACGTGTACTAACTTTTGAAAACACTGAGGTCATTTCGTCACAAGGGTAATTCCAGTGATGACTTAAGACTTTATTTATCTGACAATGATGATGATATTGATCCTGAATACAACCACCTTACTGGGTGTGATATGCCCTAAAACATGCATTGGGGCACAGATTAGGCTTGTCAGCACATCCAAACAGTAAAATATGCTGCATTTTCGAATCTTTTTCTTGCTGCACTGTACACATTGCCTGTCTGCACCAGCATAGTCAACTAAATGGTCTGCCCCAACAAAACTGTCAGACAAAGCTGGCTTTCTGCCTGGTCTGCGAGCCACAGCAATGATCATGTCTGTTGGAACTTCATGACCTGAGAGCACAGTTAGTTGCTGGATGAGCTCGTCTTTGAAATTTGCAAAACTTATTCGCCTGGGGGCAGCATAATAGGATAACGTGTACAAGATGTGAGCATTGACCTGAGTCTCTTCCATGATCCACATAAAAACCTTTTTCCACCACTTCTTAAGTTTTGCGATTGATCACAGCCATTCTTACTCGTATTGTATGAGCGAATGGGGCTAGGTTTCTGAACCTTTTGACTCCCTTCCTAGCGTTTCTCAAATGTAGAACTTCCATTTGTGGTCAGTAGGATGCAAAGTTTTTTGGATTTTTTATCCCTCCAGGAAATGCAAATTATATTCTGCTCATTATTAACTAACCATCTCAAAGTTGCAAAGATGGTCGGTTGTTGTTTTAGCTGCTGCAGTAATCCTTTGCAGTTTGTATTCACCGTGCCAGTATAATTCAATTTCCCGGATAACAGAAATTGTATGAGAGGGAGTGATGTATAAAATCTATCTGCAAATAGATGATGGTAGCTTGCAACACCATGCAGTAAGGTTGAATATACATTTACAGCATGAGTTGATGTTGACTTAGGATTGTAGGCAGTTTTTGCTCCAAAGTAAATTAACAAATTATAAACATAGCCTGTGATTGAATCACAAGACCAAATGTCTTTATATAATACTTGTGAGGTTTGGCATTGTACTGTTTAGCATAAAACCGGCCGTTGAAACCAGTCATCATCTCATCAACAGAAAGCTTTTCATATGGGTAAAATGCTGACTGAAACTTTGCTACTAGATTATTCACAAATGGCTCAATCTTTGCTTGGCCTTGTGCGTTGGGTTCTGATGCATGCAGCATTGACTTGTTAACAAGCAAGAACTTAGTTCTTGGAAACATTACTTTGAACCATGGTGTGAATTTGTGGTTCGCTGTAGACCAATCATCTTTGATATCATGTTTCAGTGCAATTCCCTTGCTATTACTACACTGAGAAACTGAAACAAAAATGTCTCTAGTCAGTGGCTGCCACTCAGACAATGTAGATCTTTTTCTCAATGGCATATTTTTCGTTATTTTTTCCACTGCATAAAGATTTATGTTTTGAACAAGGCTGTCAATGATATCAGCTGTCAGCAGTGTCAATAAGCAATCCAGTGGTATTGAATTTTCATCCAGTGGTGCCTGAATTCCACACTCAGCTGATCGAAACAGGGATAATCTGATCAAAACATTTTCTTCAGCTTCATCTCAAGCCATAACCTCAGCAACAGATACTGCACATGCATTATTACTATTCATAAGGTCAACACTATTTTTGTCACTATCTGGCTCAGATTCATCAACGACAGCAGCCGTATGAGCAGTTCTGTAGGCTTTGTTATCGTTCTGCTTTCCCTTATCTTTACCATTTAGTCTGGCATGTTTTGCAGATGGCTGGTATTCTCGATCGTCATCATCTACATCATTGTCAGATAATTCTGAATCTAAGTTATAATACAAAATTATATCGCACAGAAAAATCTAAAACAAATCAGAAATAGTCCACCGACCACGATGAACTTTACACACGAAAGGACTTCCTGTTGTTAATCCTAATTGTTCAAAAACTGGTTTATAAAACTTTATTTTCCCCACAAACAGAACAAAATTAGAGTGTCTCTGTCATGATCCAGTATACTGGCGATTCGTCTGTAAGGGATAGACTTAATCACGAGTATACTGGCTGAACGTCCGTAAGGAGTTAATTAGTGGCCAGCAGTTTTTCAATGTATTGTGTATGGAGGGGATAAGTTTGCTCAGCCTTCATATTTGAAGATCCATGACTTATGACAAGACAGAACTTTCTTATTCATTACCAAAATGTTAATGATGCTACAGCAGTTTCTGTCTGTGATTTGTCATCTTTGTTCTCTGTCTTGATCTTCCATTTATTTTTCATACTTTCATAGTTACAAAATTATTCCTCAACTCCTTGACAGCCAGAAAGTTTAACTTTTATATCACTATTTATGTGCATTTCTACTGTTATTTTTACAGCATTTCTTATTTCCTTGGGTAAAATTGCAAAATTATTGTGACACTTTTGTCCACCCCCCCCCCCTTTCCATTATTCTGGTGTTTATAGGACCCAAGCGGTGTCCATGGCTTCAGTGTTGCAAGTCCGACTCTGCTGGCTGCATGGATTGTTATCATGGTATGGGGCGTCGCAGGTCGACCCAGCTTAAGAAATGGGGACCATTATGTATGTCCTGAGGAAGTAAAGATGGCCGGCGTAATGCTGACCACATTACTCACCTAGTGAATGGTCTGTAAAAATAGGGTTGCTCTTCCCTTACGCCTGATGCGCTTAAAGGTGTGAAAAAGGATCTTTACCATTTTCCATTACCATTACAGGACCCAAGGGTGAGACTGGTGATGCTGGTCCCAATGGTGAGCCAGGTCGCATTGGTGATCAAGGAATGCAAGGTTTGCCTGGTATGAAGGGTGCCAAAGGCAGTGCAGGAAAACCAGGCATAGCGGGCACACCTGGACCTATTGGTAAGTGGGGATTTGTGCAATAAATAAACTCAAGTACTGTGTGAAAAAAAAGTCTCTAACAAATACCAGGTGTTGCAGCAGTTAGCTGAAGATGTCAGCACAGAAGTCTGCTGGGATCAGATCAAAGGAATCTGGAATGAATCTTGCGTAGAAGTTCTTGGCAAGAAAGGAAGGAAACATAAAGCGTGGATAACACCAGAAACCATTAAACTGATTGAAGATAGGAAAAGTAAAAAGGCAGACTTAGATAATAGCAAAACTAGAGCTGCTAAAGCTAGAGCTCAGGAGAAATACACAGAAGCCAATAAGGCAGTTAGGAGGCGTATAAGGGCAGATAAAGTGTAATATCTAAATGATCTAGCACAAGAAGCAGAAACAGCAGCAGCAAAAGGAAACCTCAGAGAACTTTACAGTAACACAAGGAAATTAGTAGGTAAATATAGTCAGCCAACTGGATCAAAAATGGTCAAGGAAAAGTACCTACTAACACCAAAGATCAAATGAACAGATGGGTGGAATATTTTGAAATGCTTCTAAATAGACCAGGCCCAGAGGTTCCCCCAGATATCCAGCCTTTAGAAATGGAACTGGATATCAACTTTGAGATACCATCTAAAGAGGAAATTAGAAAAGCTATCAATCTTCTAAAGGAAGGAAAG
Organism: Candidula unifasciata; assembly: GCA_905116865.2. Classification (NCBI taxonomy): domain Eukaryota; kingdom Metazoa; phylum Mollusca; class Gastropoda; order Stylommatophora; family Geomitridae; genus Candidula; species Candidula unifasciata. The sequence continues at coordinate 155,357 of CAJHNH020000535.1, read as the reverse complement.
GCGACAGGCCCAGAATGTATACCAGCTGAAGCCATCAGGGCCAACATAAACACATCAACAGAATTGCTACATAAATTATTCAGTAAAGTCAGGGAGACCGAAGAAATACCAGCAGACTGGAGAGAAGGATATCTTGTGAAACTGCCCAAAAAAGGTGATCTACAGGAGTGTGAAAACTATAGATGAATTACGTTGCTGTCAGTTCCGGGAAAAATATTAAGTATAATTATTTTGGAAAGATTAAAAGATGCTATTGATAAAAAGTTGATGAGATGAGCAGGCAGGTTTTGGGTCAAACAGATCCTGTACTGACCAATAGTTGAGTTATTGTTTAAATATCATCTTATTTACCATATACCCTTTGTTCAGTAGTTAAACTGCTTTCAAAATTATCCAAACCATGACATCATTTATAGTTGGATTAAATAACAAGTCTTTAGCTACACAGAATGTGAGCATTTTTTTTAAAATCAGGTCCTAAGGGTGATCCAGGTTTGCCTGGACCAGACGGCTTAAATGGAGCTCCAGGTGAGCCTGGCTTTCCAGGAGTTGGTTGGTCCTAAAGGTGAATCAGGCTTCCCAGGATTACCAGGTCTAGCTGGACCTCCAGGTAATTATTGACTGATTTTCCGTATTTCATATTATGTTCAGATTGTTCACTTCTTCTTAACAGTTATATATTGGTTAAAGAATATTTTGTTGGCAGAAATGTTGATGGAAGAATATTCTGACAGAAGAATGTTTTGATGGAAGAATACATTGATGAAAAATATATTTTTTGGAAAAATACATTGATGGAAGAAATCGTTGAAAGAGGAATTTATTGTTGAAAGAAGTGTTCTGTTTAATGAGTTTTTTAATACCTTATACCCCCCCCCCCCCCCCCTTTTTTCCTTCAAGTGACTCTGTTCAACCTGTATATTGGTTTGATTTCTGCATTTCTTGTGTGTTGCTTCTTTAATTTCTGCATTCTTGTGCTGCTTCTTTCATTTCTGCATTCTTGTGCTGCTTCTTTCATTTCTACATTCTTGTGCTGTTTCTTTGATTTCTGCATTCTTGTGCTGCTTCTTTGATTTCTGCATTCTTGTGCTGCTTCTTTGATTTCTGCATTCTTGTGCTGCTTCTTTGGTTTCTGCATTCTTGTGCTGCTTCTTTGATTTCTGCATTCTTGTGCTGCTTCTTTGGTTTCTGCATTCTTGTGCTGCTTCTTTGATTTCTGCATTCTTGTGCTGCTTCTTTGGTTTTAGCATTCTTGTGCTGCTTCTTTGGTTTCTGCATTCTTGTGCTGCTTCTTTGATTTCTGCATTCTTGTGCTGCTTCTTAGATTTCCGCATCCTTGTGCTTTTCTCTGCTTTTTCCACCATCGCATACTCAGTGGCATGTGTTGCAGCTCCCTGGGCTCAGTTTATGTGCTCTTATCTGCCATTCTCACTTTCTGCTCACATACTTTTTCATCTGCTTGATCTTTGTTGCAAGTCTTATTTCATTGGATGACATTCCTTGTTTTGCCTCACTTTTATTTTGGGCTTAGGTGTGTTGTTGACTGTCACTATTTTTATCATTTTCTTGCTTTCCTTGATGTAGGGGCAGCCGAGGTATTTTGCTCTATGGTTGTCGAAGCAGTTCACACACTTTCTGTTTGTATTCAGCTTTCTGTAATCCTCGTATTTCTTGGCTAGGCTACATTCCCTGTACGGGTGTGCATCAGACCAATGCATTCATGCAGGCTTCTTACTTCTTCTCATCTCTTCCTGTGTTCAGTCACATGTGAATCTGCACTTTCCCCTTTTTCCTTCTTCTTTTAGACAGTTCTCTGACTCATTTACTGAATGAATTGACCGGCTGAAATACCTTCATTCTTCATCTTCTTCTGTCATTTCACTGTTACCTGGTTGTAACCAAATGCTGTGGTTTTCCGTTGTTGTCTTGTGCTTTTCGGGTGGCTTGGGTGATGAATTTGTTCATCTTGTTAAGGTTTCAGCTACACCATTTATCCACATCTTTCTTGGTCTCCCCTTTACCTTCTTCCCAAATGTTCTGCTGTAAAAAAAAATATATGCACTTTGGTCTAGCTGCATTCTCGCTAGATGGCTACCATTTTATTTTTTGTCTGTCAAAATAATTCTGACATGGTCTTATTCCAGCTTTCTCTCAAATGCTCGTATCGGTAACCCTGTCCTTTCTTGTGTTGTTAATAACCTCACCAGGACAGTGAATTTGTCAGGTAGTTTTGTTTTAGTTACGGTGCCTTATTCATTGACTTAGTTAGTAAGTTAGTTGGGTTATCATCATTGCACTCTGAACATGTCCATAGGTGCTCAGATCCTCCCCTCAGTATGAACCCCAACGTTCGATGGCTAATATTACCAGCTCTATGTTGATTAACAAATCTTCTGGTGTGTCTGGTGTACGTCGCGTTTTTTGGTATGCAGATCTAACTCCCAAGTCTGCCATTCTGGCGAGTGATGTGGATTCACTGCCCCCAAAGTCCTCTTTCCTTCCCATTTCTCTGAGGGCATTAAAAATATCAGCATGATCCCTAGACTTACCGTCTGTAGTGATAGCAGATCCAGCCAACCTATCAGCTCTTTTATTTCCATTGACACCTGCATATCCCGGAACAAAAATTAAGGTGACTCCATGCACAGCAGACTTCTGTAATGATTCGAGCCATTGTCTTTGCACTGAACCTACATGAACTCTCTGGATTATACCTATCGAATCACTGAGTATACATACGCTTGCCGAACGCTTGCATCACTGCCATCACCTCCATCGTCATGCTGCTGGTTGCCATGGAGAAGGAGCCGTTGGCTTCTTTGACTGTTCTGCCCGCTGAGCATGCTGTGAATGCCCATGCGCTTCTTTCATTGACTAAAGTGTATCTAACCCAATAACTTTTGTTTTAATCCCAGTTTTTCTAATACCTATGTTTCTTTCTTCTGCTATGTGATTTCTTCTGTTTATCTGTGTAACTATATTTCAGCAGCTATTTTGCGCTGTTATTGTTGTTAATTGTCCATGCTTCTGCACTGTGTATTAATATAGAGTAATTATAACACTTGATCATAAGTAGTTTTTAGCTGTTCCAGTACCAGCCTGTATTTACTGGACTAAATTTCGTTAAGAAGTTCTAGCTGAAATTCACCCATGTTAGTGTCCAAAGATGTTTCAATAATACAGTGAGACAGAAAGAATTAGGCTAATACAAAATAAAATAAAATTGAATAAGCTGAAAAAATAACAAGAGCAGTTATAAGCAACCAATCTGCAGTGAAGTTGGAATCCTGACCAGTGACTAATTTTTGCCATTAAGGTTTTCATGATGTCACTTTTACATCTTTTGCATGGTCTTCCTTGTGCTATGTGTTCATTATATTTCTTCAGTTTGGCTTACTGTGGCAGATGGTTCCAAAGCATTCTCATCAGATTTCATCAGGTTGCTGTGTAAATACCTATAGACTAGTTTTAGTTTTAGTTTTCAACCATGCATGGAGGTGGCTTTGGGTAGAAGGAGTTAAAATGATATTTAAATGCATTTTTTAAAGAGACACTTTTGACATTTTTCAGGACGAGAAGGTGTGAATGGACTAAAGGGAGAAACTGGAGATCCTGGAGTAGGTATACCTGGACCACCAGGCAGAGATGGAGAAAAGGGAAAAGATGGTGATCCTGGAAGACCTGGCTTAGGTGGCCTGCCTGGAGAGAAAGGTTTGGCAGGTTTTCCAGGAATACCAGGTGACAAGGTAAGTAATTGTTCTTAGTCAGCATTAAAGAAATCATTTTTCCCACTGTTTTTATCTTCTTTTTCTTCTTTGCATACACAGACGTAAAGTTATGGTTTTAGTCTTGTTCCGTAACTTGAGTTTTGCCTACACATCCATTTTACAGAATTGGCTTATTTGTATGCAGAATTTTGGTTGCTTGCCTCTCAGGCAGACACACTCTGATTTTCTTGTGATATGCTTGTGAGGGATGCAGTGAGTCTCTCCCACCCCTCACAACAGTGTCCTGGAACCTATATGGGGATTCCTCTTTCTCTGATCAGATCAGCTGCTGTCTACACATTTGTTCTGCCTATAGTCCATGCTGTGTGGCACTGGTCATCATTCTGTTCCCAGCCTTTTGTCTGCCAGTAACTGTGGACATAGTTTCTCCATGCCTGATGACAAACTGCCTAATAGATTCTTCCTTGATCTCTCTCTGCCGCTCTTCCCCTCAACCTTTCCTGTTGTTTTGATCACCTCTATTATTTTACTAATTATAAATTGGATAATGAAGACAACAATAGATATCACTAAAAAAAAAATTAAATATGCTTTTACAGAATCGCTTGAGACTCTGGATATCACTGACATTGATCTAGTCCTACACATGAAGTCAGATGCAAGATAAATTCAACATACCTGATGGCAGGTCTGGAAATGGAGTCATAAAAATCATGTGTAGAGACAGAGATAATGAGAGTAAATTTTTTGAAAATGATAAAACTGTTTCTCTTAGTGAAACCCAACTTAACATATCCAGGTTAGTAAAGTAAATGACCGTTTTTGGGACTGGTATATTGGCAGGGCTTTTATCTAGAAAACAAATACTGATACTCACCATTAGGTGTCTCAAATAAAAAAATGCTGTTACTCACCATAAAGAGTCTATTACAGCAAAGCTGAAATAATTATGCCTTTTAAAAAAAAGTACTGCTACTGTGCACCAATGTATTTACATCACTCAGAATGAGAAAAAAAGATATATTGTGGCTTAGAATGTGTGCATGCTAACATTTCATATCCTGTGGTTATATCTGCATAAAGACTACCCTTTACTCTAGAATAACTTGACAATAGTACTGTGTTCTCATTCTTAAAAATGGTCAAGCTGTACATAAATTGAAGTACGACTAGGTTTAACAAGTTAGTTTTTCCTTTGTATATAATAAAATCATGTCAGTTATGTAACTGAGTCGGCATCTGTGGCTTAGGTATTACTGGGATGCTAGGTTCAAACCCAGCTGTGGACAATTTGTCTTGTGCGATGCTAGGTTCAAACCCAGCTGTGGACAATTTGTCTTGTGCGATGCTTGGTTCAAACCCAGCTGTGGACAATTTGTCTTGTGCGATGCTTGGTTCAAACCCAGCTGTGGACAATTTGTCTTGCATTGGTTTTGACAGTGCTACCAGGAGATGACCATTCAAAAAGCAATGGCAAACTACAATAGGTAAAATTTGCCTAGAAAACCACCCAATTGCCAAACAAATGTTAGGGTTGATTTTGCAATGTCCTGTAAAGGGTGCACAACTTACTTGTGTAACTGTGGTGTAATTTCCTCTTCAGGGACAACCTGGAGAGCCTGGCCGACCTGGAGCTCCAGGTCTTGACGGAATTCCTGGTCCAGTTGGTATGTTTGATTCATATCCTTGTTTTCTGCATCTTTAACAAACTATAGCCCATTCAGTTTATGATAAGTATTCAGTTAAAAACATGAGTTGAAAGATTGTTAGTTAGTTTTATGTACACAGTCTGTTAACAAGAGTCACAAAGGAGTCGGTCCTATATGTTCATAGTTTGATAAAGAACTAAAAAGGACAGGTCAAAATGGCTTTTTATCAAATGAAAAACATTTAATGCAATAAATCCATGCCACTGGAGGTTATGAAAAGAAATCCTGCATGCTATATAGAACCAGCTTCAACATACAGCTCATACAGCTGTAAATTCTAGACATTAATAAACAAGCCAAATAATTTTTTGATACCTTGGAGATATGGTTTTACAGAAGACCCTTAAAATTTCTTGGACAGTTAAAAAATAACAACCCAGATGTTTTGAAAGAAGTGAAGGCTTGAAGACAGCTTGCGACAAACATCAGAAAGAGACAGTGATTCATTTTTTTGGGTCATGTTATGAGAAAAGAAAAATTGGAACATTTTGTGACCACTGGAAAGATAGAGAAACAGAGAAAAACAGTGCAAAAAGATTCTTGAGAGCCTTCTATCATGGCATGGAGGGGTGTCAACAGTTAAACTGAACACGCAGTTGCTGATCACAGATTGTGGAAAGGCGTCTGACTTTCAACACTCAAGAGTAAGGCGAGATGGATGTACAATCAGAAGTTACTGTTGATTCTTAATTCATCATTCAACATTCACTCTCTGTTAACACGAGTAGGTTTTATCTGTACACATCTGTTGACAGGAGAAAGAGGAAGAGAGAGAGAGAGAGAGAGAGAGAGAGAGAGAGAGAGAGAGAGAGAGAGAGAGAGAGAGAGAATAGTTTAGAATTTTCTTACTTGTATTTTATCTACCCTTAGGCTTACCTGGTCTTCCTGGACTGGATGGTTATCCTGGTCCTAAAGGCCCGCGGGGACTTAATGGAATAGACGGAGCTACTGGACAACCTGGCCCCAAAGGTCAAAAGGGTGATGCTGGGTTGCCAGGGTTGCCAGGTTTTAAAGGAGAGAGAGGTCTTCCAGGGCTTGAAGGGGCACCAGGTGAGTGAGAATTATAATTTAATGTGCAATGTGTGATTGAGCATGAAAAGTAACTTCAAATTAGGATAAGTGTTCATTTATCACAGGTGATAATGACCAGTTCTTTCAACCATTAGTGACTGGATTAGGTTTTATGAGTGCACAGATGGCTGATAAGGCCAATACTAGCACTTGAAGTTTTTGAGCAATGTGGACAGGGAATTGAGGCCGCATCTCTCTGGTGATTTACTTCAGTGTCTGCCCTGGCTTGTCTTTTCTGAATTGCTACTGCAGTTCTAGCAGCTTCATGGGCTACAGCTGCTTGATGAAGAGAGGAGTGCCAGAATGAGAGGTCATATGCAGCAACTTCCCAGATTTTAGGATCTGTACAGAAGTCCTGGTAGACAAAGTTGGACACAAACCTGAGGAAAAGAAATTAGCAAAGGATGAGAGCCTTCCTTGACAGCTGAGATGAAAACAACATTCTCAGAGAGACCTGCCACATAATGATGATAATGCAATGACTCATGGACACTAAACAAAACACAAAATTAAGGGAAACAGCCTTTAACTCTTTTAGTCCCAAAGGGGTTTGCAGCAATCACAGGTATTGTGTAACAAAACAACTACAACAATAAAAACAGGAGGAACAAATGGAAGACAGTAATCACTATGACTATAAAAGGAGATTTCTGGGGTGAAGTGGTCAAGCCATTTTCCTTGTGCTCTGAAGGTTGTCAGTTTATTTCAAAGCTGAGTTGTTCAGTGCAGGAGGGCAGATTTTACAGAGATCACTAGGGATCATTTCTGGAGCTATGAAGTTCATGCTTTGTGTGATGCTCTTGGCAGGGGGCTAGCCATTCTGCAAAACAAGACCTATCCATGCAGGATCAAATCCTCCTTAACCTTTAACTATGATTATAAACAAAATGTGAATGCATAACTGACACATATGGGGTGTTTGCATGTATGTTACATTTTGAGGAAAAAGAAGAAAATACATATTGCCTATAAAATTTCCTAATTTTTTTAAGCAGTGAAATTATCATCATCCTCATTATTATCCTGCCACACCTTTAGACGTCAGATAAGGCTTGCAGTTAGTCCTCTATTTTGGTTTGTTCTGTGCAGTCCTTTTTATATGAAATTATACTGGTAAAGGAAAAAAAGTATTTGGTGCTTAATTAATATCTTAGCCCAAAGAGGGGAAATCCACAGGTCACGGGACAGTCTAATATTAAAGGGGGTGGTAGATAGGCTGCATGCAGTCGTGGGACCTAGGCTGCACTCTCTTGTGGGATATAGGTGGGTTGGGGTTAGGGCCAGTTATAGATGTTTTGGGGTTGTTAAAAGCATCAGAAAGTGTGAAACCAGTCTTATCACCCTCCTAAATGTTGGACTATCCTGTAACGTCATCTGGGGCAGGATATTAACTCTTTGTCCCAGGGGGTTTAGCATCGGAGGACCAAGGGATGGTAATGCAGTTGTTTAATTTCGCAAGTGTAACACATTAAAACAGACCATACTAATTCAATTGCCGCACAACATACACTTATTATACATCAAAGTGACCAGGGATTGTTTAGCAATAATTATAGAATACAGCTGCAACAAATAATTGCGTTAGTAATTAAATATTAGTTAATAAACAGACAGTATGTTAACAAAAATTAGTAAAATAAAATTTTCAAAATTCCACTTACCACCATGGCACTCATAGAAAACTAGTTAAAATATTTCCCAAATGAATCACAAATGAATATGAACCACTTAGTAATGTATAAGTAAAATATAAACACAATCTGTACATTAGATTCTGTTCTAGAGAATCTTTTAAAGCATCATAACAGAGCACCATTTTTTGGTAAAGAAAATTGACTCCCAAAACAATAAGTATCTTCAAACAAAATGAAGTATATATAACACTTAATTTGTCTGTAATTAATTTTGTAGCTTTGTTCCTAAATAATAAGCGTAATAGTACAAGAACTAACTGACACTGAAAAAAATTGTATTTTCACTAATGTTTATTCTATTTGTGCCAGCTGACTTTGCTGTCATTGTAACCTTCATGTGAGGGACACATTAGATATATCTTTCATTAAAGTTTGACTATAAATGACTGAAATACGTCTAATTTGCAACGTTATCTATCTAACTTGGGATAAATCTAATAAACACTTACTTTATTTAAATTTGAGGCATTTAAGCCTTAAATCATGTTGGCATGCATATAGAATATTGCTTGGCGGCCATATTCTTTTTAAACACTAAATAACTCGGCAAACCTCGCAAATATACAATATTTTCGGCTTCAAACCACGTTTCTAAATGAGTACGCCTGATATCAGACACAAAGAACTTGAAGAAAAGTTGAAATTGAGCGGTCCACGTTTTATTACCGGTCAGTGGTAGATTAAAAACCTTCACTTGTCACGCATCGATTGGGCCGCCCGGTTGTAACAAATTAGCCCGTGATGCATTTCCTGGGACTCAAAGAGTTAATAAAGCACCAAGTATTTTATATACAAACAAAAATGTGAACCCCTTTCTGGTTTCCTATTGTGGATTATCAGGCCCCATGTTTGTAGGAGTGGGGGGGGGGGGGTGGGTGGGGGAGGATAGACTCACTGCCCTTTTCAAAGCATTTCAAAAATTGCCTTGCTAAAATTTGATGTAGTGGGCCAAAAAGTGCAGATATCAGATCTTCATGGTAAACCACAGCACAACATCTCCATCACCACTCTTTTAATGATGAATGCATTAAAAGAGAAAAAACTTGTGCACTAAACATATCTGGAGTTAAGTCTTACAACAATCAGCTAGGTTGCTACACAATAGGTCAAATAATGCAATGTGGACAGCAGCTGATAACATATGATGCATAGTTTTAAACTAAAAGAGTTAAAAAGTTCCTTTTCTTCTACACCTCAAGTAGAAGAGAGACAATCATCAGTCATCAGTTCTCGTTATGCCTAGTGGCACACGAGGCTTCAGAGAGGACTTTCCATGATTTCCTGTCCTGCGCAATCTTCAGTGCAGTTTTCATGTCAAAGATGCCGCACTCAGGTCACTTTCCATTGTTCGTCTCCATGTTGTTTTTGGGCGCCCCTGTTTTCTCTTTCCCTCTGGTGTCCATGTGAGAGCTGTTTTGGTGGGTATATCAGGATTCATTCTCATAACGTGGCCAAGCCATTTCCATCTTCTCTTAGTTATCATACTGTTTAAAGAGAGACAATAGTAAGTAATAATTTAGAGAGAAAAAAAGCGCATGCCAAGAGCTGAAAGGTTTGGCTAAGGTTTTTTTAATTACACCATTGCTTTTGAATGTTTCAGGCTCACCTGGTGCCAAGGGAGATTCCGGAATACCTGGAATGCCTGGTCTGCCAGGGTTAGATGGAGTTAAAGGCCGTCCGGGTTTTCCTGGAGAACCAGGTGTCCCTGGTAAGTGTGCTAGTGCTTGTTTCGATCATGTACATAATTTTGGTCCCTTAACTCCTCTGGAGATGTGAGTATACACAAGAAAAAGCAATTTTTCATGGAAATAAAAATTGTTAAATATAGAGATTCTTCTGACACTCAGAATTAAAAAAAGAGTTGCTGAAGGAAATGAAAAGATATAACACTATAATAATAAAACATACAGGAGGAAAAGTTAAAGGCATGTGAGCTTGAGGCAGACAGTGACATAAATGGAGGATAATATCAAAATATTAAAAAACAGCAGTTTCAGAGAGTTCACATGTAGGGTGAAAGACATAGCATGCTGGAGATAAAAGACAAAATGGATGCAGTTCATGATACTCACTTCTGACAATCATCACTGACTGCTCTTCATAAATATACACTAAAGTGACAAGACCAATGGAACATTAACACAGAAACATTTAAACAGTTAAACTTGCCGCCTAGTGTCTCCCTCGCGCTGCTACATGCGGCGTGGATGGGGCTATACTAGATGGCTGGGACCCACGAGCAGCAGCTTCTGCATCTCCTGCAGCTTTGCTCGGGAGTCCTAGCCATCTAGTTTAGCCCCAATCCACGCCGTATGAGCTGCGTGGGGGCTACTCTCGGCGGTGGCAGTAGTCGCCTGAAAACCGCAAATTAGGTCGCCGGAAGTGCACAACTGACACGTAACTGAGGCCCTCTTTTTGGCCGCCGTCTTTTGTGCCTGTTATTCGGAGGATAGCCGGTATGTGGATGCAACTAAAATGAAGGCTGCGTTACCAATGTGGTACAAGCCGCGCCTGTTTCCGATCGTACTTAGCCGAGTTTCAATGGCGAAACAGCCACAAACAGCAGATCTTCGGGCACTATTTACAACTTCTGTACCATAATTTCCAGATATAAAGGCATGAAATTATCTGTAAGTAGTCGATTTGATATAACATTTTTTTGGTTCCTTATTAGTTTTGACTTCAATTTTTGAATGTTTACATGACACGTGACTGAGGCTCGTCAGGATATTTTGCGGCCGCCATCTTTCGTGCCCGTTATTCAGAGGATAGCCCAATTCTGGTCTGACGCCTCTGTTATCCCAAAATAGGTCCTCTGTATATTCAGTCTACATTATGTTTATGTCATTCTTATCAAAACTAAAACTCCTCTACCTTTTCCTCTGATGCAACCATTTCCTGTTAAATTTTCTCTCCTGTTTTTAAGCTTTCTTATGCTGTCATGCACTTCTTTCGTGATGTGTTTACTTTCCAGTTCCACTATTTTTTTTTACATTTCTCCCATATATATATATGGGAGAAATGTAAAAAAATAGTGGAACTGGAAAGTAAACACATCACGAAAGAAGTGCATGACAGCATAAGAATATATATATATATATATATATATATATATATCTTCAGCAACTCTGCACACATTACTTATTTCTTTGTTTATTTTTGCATCATTTTATTCATAATGTCTTCGGTCATGCATACAGTGTTAAGTTGGCATTTGCTGTTTGTATACTAATTTTAAAACTTTCCTATTTTGTACTGATTTTCTCCTATGGATTTTCATGCTGATATTGTTCTATGCTTTCAACCTTTAGCTTGTAATATGTATTTTTAACTTCCACCAGATGCTGCAGACTTATACCTAGTTGCTTCAATGCTGATAAGTCTTCCTGAGATTCCCGTGATGCTTTTTTGACCAAAATCTATTAGTCTTTTTTATATAACAACGGGCTGTGATCCGAGTTTATAAAGCATAATTAGTTGACAATGAATAACAACAACCAGCAGAGTGGAAAGAGACACAGCAACTATTTTACACATTACCTATTTATCAATATAAATAATATACATTAAAGATACACAGCAACTATTTTACACATTACCTATTTATCAATATAAATAATATACATTAAAGAGACACAGCAACTATTTTACACATTACCTATTTATCAATATAAATAATATACATTAAAGATACACAGCAACTATTTTACACATTACCTATTTATCAATATAAATAATATACATTAAAGAGACACAGCAACTATTTTACACATAAACTATTTATCAATATAAATAATATACATTAAAGATACACAGCAACTATTTTACACATTACCTATTTATCAATATAAATAATATACATTAAAGAGACACAGCAACTATTTTACACATCACGAGCAAAGCTGCAGGAGATGCAGAAGCTGCTGCTCGTGGGTCCCAGCCATCTAGTTTAGCCCCATCCACGCCGCATGTAGCAGCGCGGGGGAGACTCTAGGCGGCGAGTTTAACTCGGTGGTTTGTTCCGTTTCTCAAAACTGTCAACAGACACTAATCCTAGTTCTCCCGCGATGTGCTCATGACCGCAAGTGCGCAATTGACACATGACTGAAGCTCATCAAGATATTTTATGCCGCCATCTTTTGTGCCCGTTATTTGGAGGATAGCCAAGAATTGTTTAATTTTCAGGATGGACCAACCGTTTTAAAATCTGAAATTAAGAAGGTTATTAAAAACATAAAGCATGGAAAAGCCGCATGTCATAACAAAATAACAACGCAAACGATAAAATCATTTTCCAGCTTTGGCATTGATAGCATCACTTTTTAGAAACTCCATCCTGGCTGCTGAAGATGCCAGACCTCTTATGTGAATGTCTTGAGAGCTGGGATTTCAGATCTTAGCACAACCCAACTCAGTACCTACAATTTTACGCTTCTATTCCCTTAGCATATTCCAGTATGGGTGGAAAAAGCAATACAAAGTAAAAATCAGAATGAGAATACTTGTCATAAAGACTAGCCCTCTGTAATAGCACGCCATCTTTTAAATCTGGATACACTGTATCCAAGAACAACACATTGCAAATCCTTTTCATACCAGACAATGGCAGAACACTACGATTTCTTGAAGCCACCACAATTTTTTACCTTCACCCTGAACTTTGTAAATAAAAAGACATGATTCTGACACAACGGCTGCCCTGGTAAAACAGGCAGTTGTGTTTGATTGTTGTTGAATTTGTACTTTAATTATAAAGGATTCACTTACCTGCTTCATTTATGTAATTGTTACTGCAGTATGCACCTGACGAGATATGTTGAAATATGCCAGGCATTAAATTGTATTGTTTATATCTTCTTTATTCAGATTCTATTAATAATGTGTTTTGTTCATTTCTCTAGATGTTAATATTTTCCTTTTGTAGTTAGAAATATGTGTAGCTTTTGTTGCTGTTTCTTTTGCATGGAAATCAGAAGTGTCTAATGACTGCATTACTGTGTGATATTTCACAGGCGACGATGGTCTCCCAGGTGAAAGAGGGTCAGATGGACTGCCAGGCCTTCCTGGGTTCAAAGGAGAGAGAGGTCAGCACATTAGTTGTTTTATTTCAGTTTGACTGCTTGTATACCATATGCTTCATTGTGACATATTTGTTTTGACCAGCAGACTTTGATCATTCACACAGGACTACCAGGTCCACCTAACCTCAAAACTTTACCAGGAAGTGTCCTGGAAAGCAAAGATTAAAATCTGTGTTGCCTTCATGCAAACCAGGCATCTCCCAAAGAAACATAGATCCTCAAACCAACTCATTTCAAGTTTTCAAGTTCTTTGCTATCTCATGCAGCTCTCCCCATTTTCCCCAATACTCTTGCAACTCCTTTCCCACCCCATTCTCTAATTCTTCTCTTCTTCATTTGATTTTTGGTCTGCTTTTCATTTTTCTTTGTTTCTGTGGGCTCCAGTAAATTAAGAGATTAACAGCTATTTAACTCTTTGAGTCCCAGGGGGTTTAGCATCTGAGGCCCAATGGGTGGTAATGCAGTTTTTCAATTTCACAAGTAAACACATTAAAACAGACCATACTAATTCAATTGCTGTGCAACATACACATATTATACATCAAAGCCACCAGGGATTGTTGAGGAATAATGATAGAATACAGCTACAACAAGTAATTGTGTTAGTAATTAAATATTAGTACATAAACAGACAATATGTTTACAAAAAATTAGTAAAATGAAATATAAAAATAATTACACTTACCACCATGGCACTCAATGAAAACTGGTTTAAATTATCCAAAATGAATCACAAATAAATTTGAACCACTTAGTAATGTATAAGTAAATAATAAACTCAATCTTTACGTTAGAATATGTTCCAAAGAATCTTTTGAAGCATCATAACAGAGCACCATTATGAGGTAAAGAAAACTTGACGCCCAAAACAATAAGTATCTTCACACAAAATGAAGTTTATATAACACTCAATTTGCCTGTAATTTTGTAGCTATGTTTCTAAATAATAGGGGGAATAGCACTAGAACTAACTGACACTGAAGAAAATCATATTTTCACTAATGTTTATTCTATTTGTGCCAGCTGACTTTGCTATCATTTTACCTTCGCGTGAGGTACACATTAGACATATCCCTCATCAAAGTTTGACTCTATAAATGACTGAAATACATCTAATTCGCATTGTTATCTATCTAACTTCGGATGAATCAAATGAACACGTACTTTATTTAAATTTGAGGCTTCTAAAGCCTTAAATCATGTTGTCATGCCTGTAGAATACTGCTTGGTGGCCATATTATTTTCAAACGCTTAGTATACGGTAAATCTAGCAAATATACAATATTTTCGGCCCTCAGACCATGTTTTTTAAATGAGCACACCTGATATCAGACACAACAAATTTGAAAGGAAGTTGAAATTAAGCGGTTCGCGTTTTATGACAGGTCAGCGGTAAATTAAAAACCTTTACTTGTCACTCATCGATTGGGCCCGGCGGTTGTTAAAAATTAGTGCATGATGTGTTTCCTGGGACTAAAAGCATAGGAATATAATTTTTTTTCTAAATACAGGTTTTTACCTTTTTTCCCTATCATCAGGTCATACCCAATTTGCATTAATTTGGTCTTCTAATGCTAGTGCTAGTATCTAAATGTTAGTATTCCTAAGCGCCGCTGGGACTACATCGGCCTTGCACTCTGAACGAATTTAGACAAGACTTCCCCATGAAACCCTCACATGGACACCGGAAGGGAAAATAAAACGAGGAAGATCAAGAGAGACTCTACATACAACCATCATTAAGGAAGGCTCAACCATGAACTAGCAAATATCCAAGACTCAAAGCAGGTGGCAGGAACTGCTAGACATGGACAGCTATGACCTCTGCCCTATGCGCTGCCCTAGACCCAAGAAGAAAGACAAACTAACTAAGTACTAGGCTTAATGAACTTGTATCACAATAAATAGTAAGCCGCCTTTAAAAAAATGTTATATAAATATGACCTGAAAAAATAGCAAAGCACACGGGTCATTTCCTCACCAATTTAAATAGAATTTGATTGAAATATATTTGATTTTTGTTTGTTTTTCAGGCAGAATTTGTACTGTATTTTTGACAGATATTGTGCAGTGTTTTAGGCATATTGTGTGCAGCATGTTTTGAACATCTTTGAAATAGTAGCACACTATTTAGAGAAATAGGAAAAATACTTAGGAATGAAGAGCTAATCATATCCAGCGAAAATGACTCCTCACAAATCAGTTCAGTCCAAACCAAATCAAAATGTTTAATTGAAGACTTAGATGCTGATTTAGTTTCAAGGTGTTAGTCCATTTAGAATGGCAAATTATGTCACTTACTAGACCTACTACTTAGACAACCACATGTCTCCCTTCTAAGAAAAAAACAGCAAATGATTAAAAGTATCTTCATCCCTACATTTGGCTATGAATGCCAAACATGGACAATGAATAGGGTAGTAGAATATAAAATAACTTTCTTAATTGACTGTCATTGTAAGGTCACTAATTACACAACAAGGAACAGAGTTATGAATGCTTGCTTTAGAGGAAGTTGGAATAAAGCCATGTCTGAATGAAACTGACAGACAAAGAATGAAATGGTTTGGCCATCTTGTGAAAATGCAGCCAGTCCACACTGCAAATGAGATCTCATACAACAAAACATCTGGGAAGAGGACGAGGGAAAGACCAAGAAAGAGATGAATAGATAAATGGTGTAGCTAAAACCTGCAAAAAAAGATAAAACAACCAAGCCATTCAAGAAGTGCAAGACAAATACTATAAACCACAACACTGGGCTACAACCTGGCATTAGTGAGACAAAAGAAAAAAAAATCCAATTAGTTATTGAAGTGTTTTATAACAATAAGCTTTGGTTTAGCAGATGCTGGAAAGTTGGAAAAAAAAAAACAGAGGTATAAAACTAAATATGTAATGAGCTGTGGAATGGGAAAAAGGGGAAGGGGGATGTTTACAGTTATAACTAATCTTTCGCCAACTGCAACTTGGAATGGCTTTTTTTTTTTTTCAACTATGAAAAAAGATACCTGTGCTGAAGGAGAATAGGTCATAAAATAATTAGATAATATATAAATTTAAAATAAATAAATATACTCTGAGAATTAAATTAACACTTTACATCCAAATTATAACCCTGAGGGTTGAACAAGACATATTAAACAAATTACTACTAATGCTGCTACGAAAGAAAGGCACCATAATAGTGAATGTTATTTACTTTTCAGATATGTGAATATGTACAGCCTTTGTGTCATGATCTATTCTGCAGATATTTTGACAGTGCTAAATAGTAGCCATTGTGATAATTGAGGAAGTGCTGTAGTGCATTTAGTTTGTTAAAACATGGCCCTTATCTGTGATTTCTAAAGGTCTGGATGGACCACAAGGATCTTCAGGACTGCCTGGACTGTCGACTCAGGGGTTGAAAGGTGAACCAGGTCGTGATGGAGAACCTGGCAGGAATGGATTACCTGGATTAAAGGGTGAAGCTGGTAAGAAAATTAATTATGTAATGTTTGTATAAATGCCTATGGCATCCAACTATAAAGTGTCAAACTGTATTTATATTCTTTGTATATCATCTGTAAGAATAACATGGTATAATTGTTAGTAGATTTATTGTAATCAGAAAAGCATGCACAAACTGGATTTATTGCATTGACAGTGCTTTATTATTTTTCCAGCCTAACAATAAAGCTTTTAATATTGTTATAAATGTCTACTGCAACTGACTCTATGAGGGAAATTATGTTTTAATTTTCTGTAGATCATTTCAGTGAGAATAATTTATTATAATTATCTTTAGAGTTACTGCATTGAGAATGAGTTGTAATATTCACTAGCTAGTTAATTATAATTGAATAACTGATTGAAGAAAAAAAGACCATATAATGCTCATGATTTTAATTGTGATGCTTAACTGACATGAAAGCACTAAGGACATGTCTGTAATTGTTCAGTCTCTCCTAGCAGACAGTGAATGATAAAGTTGCTGATTGTCCCTGTTGCAAGCTAGTTAGTTTCACACAAGAACCATACTTGTGTACATGTGTGTGCATGCGTGTGTGTACACATTTGCCACACACACACACTTATTTACACAGAAACTGGTAAGCCGTCGAAGGTCAGGGCAGTATAAAAGTGAAGACTGTTGTAGCTTGGACTTGGACTTGTTTAAGAAAGCTCTGATTTGCTGGCACATAGATAATTGAATCGTCAAGTCTAAGAAATGTGTCACTTGCAATGACTCAGTGGTAGCGGCAACAACTAAACACAGGCACAGACAACACAGGGGAACTCACAGTCAGTGTACTGTTTGTACAGCTAGATAAGAGCAGCAACAAGAACACAGGCACAGACAACACAGGGGAACTCCTAGTCAGTGTACTGTTTGTACAGCTAGATAAGAGCAGCTAAGCACATTTGGTTGTGTCCTGAGTGCTGCAGAAATTGGTTCTATTTCAACATTTTTTTTAAAGGAAAATAGTAAAGTTTACAGAAAAATGTAGTTTGTAGAAACTGTTTATTTGTTTATTTACTTATGTCTCAACCATAGCTTCTCTATGTATATTGCCCCTTTATTAATTATATTATTTGTGTTTTGTATGTTTTTTTTTAAAATGTTTGTTATTTTAGGCGCCTCTGATCCACCAATGGCTGTGCCTCACAGTTTTGAGGTTTTTTATACGATAAGCTACCCCAGTTCAGTAAACTCACCTTCTATGTTTGTTCACAGCTACATGTTCAATGCATTCGCAGCAGCTAAGCCTTGATCAAAAACAACCCTAGAGAAATGAAGACCAACAGAATATATAAAAAAAAGTACACATAAGACGGCCACATCTGCTCCTCTCGTATCTCAATATTAGGCTTGGATACCTATAAGGATAGAAGGAGAAGAAGAGGATACAAATGAATGAGGCACAAAGACAGTGAAGAGCCATACAGATGTATCAGAAAGTGTAAAGTGCACAAAAGACAGTAAAGAGCCATACAGATATGTCTGCAAGAATAAAGAGCTTGTAACAGAGTGAATGCACTTACATTCTAGATATGGGTGTTTGAGGTACAAGAGGGGAAAAAAGCCATGCTGCTTGGATGAAAATGTGTGCTTGTAACAAATTTATTACATTTATATTTTAGGTATGGATGGCTTAGATGCAATGCCAGGTGAGAAAGGTGACCCTGGAGATGTAGCTCAGCCCGGAGCTAGGGGTCTGAAAGGTGATCCTGGACTTCCTGGTCGAGATGGTAAGTGACTAGCAGTAAACTGAGTTGATTTTACAGTAGATTTGTATTTTTCTTTCCTATAACACTGTCTTATTTACAACTATACACTGCATTTGGGAAATGTCACTGTTTCACAAATCTAAACACAGTATATCAACTTCATCACAGTTTTATTTCTAGGTAAATAATATGTACATTGGCTTTAGCACTGTCCCATTTCTAATTAAACACTGACTGTCAGCTTTATGTTGTCTCATTGCTCACTAAACATTGAGTATATATACACACTTTCATCAAGCTGTAACACATTCTCTATGATCACTTCAAGTGCCAACATTTTCCTCCATGTTCCCTAACAGCTGACAAGAAAGTGTCAGCAGACTCTGATTACAGGAGTCTGATTAGTTCCATCTGTGTGTTTCCTGTTTACCCACAATACCTCACATTGTTACTGGCCTCTGTTAACAGTTAAAGACATTTCCACTTTAATCATTAAAGGCTTTCTTAATGAGATCTGTTGTTTACATAAAAAAAAAGGGGGGGGGGGGGGTTTGCACCTAGCCCACTCCATCGCTTTCTTTATGGGATTTGTTTACCATTAGAGTGGGTGTTTCCAGCAAACCCGCCCCACTGTTTTCTAATGGGATCTAACAAAGATCTTTTTACACATAGGGTTTGTGCTTCTTCTTAACCCATACCACAATTTTCTTAAAAGGATCTGATTATAGTAATAGATTTGTTTTTCTGCATTCAAAAGTGGCTGCTGGAATTATTGTTTGATACTCATTCAGAAGATCTGATCTGTAATAATCAGCAAGGTGATGAGAGTTATTTGTCAGACATAAAACCCTGAACCTGCACAGTAAGTAAACCAGTGCCAGTTGCAAGTTGATTATTAGTCTGCCCGTTTCCTTCTAGTGTTGAATCTCTTCCAGGATCACCCCCCCCCCTCCTTTTCCCCCTTTCCCCACTGAATTAGTCTTTCAGTGTATGATTTCTCTTTGTGTTCTATGACACTGTCTATTTGATCCCAGAGAACCTTCACCACATCCACTTTATCATAAAGGAGCTGACCACCCAGAGGAGTGGCAGTAGCTCGTTACCTCACACACCTGAATATCTGGACAGAAAAAAAAAATGGTGTGCTCCTGATCTGAGGATTAGCACGTGATAGATACAGGCAATAAAGAATAATGATGATGAGGATGAAGATAATAACCACACACATGTGATTACTGTCATGTTTCACTGATCTGTTTCTGCAGGACGTGATGGCCCCAAGGGTGAACCTGGTGATTCTGGGCTGCCAGGACTACCTGGTCCAAAAGGAGACAGAGGTCTTGATGGAGCAGCTGGGCAGCCTGGCCCTGCAGGGCAACCTGGACCTGAAGGACCTAAAGGTGAGGGAAGTCATTTCAGATACAAAATCAAGGTATAGACAGCAGTACTGGATAATGACATAACAGCATAACCTTTTTTTTTTCAGTATCTGGTGTGTGTGTACATACACATGCACATGCTCACACTCACACACACACACACACACACACACATATGTATATATATATTGATAGAATTGCTGCTGAAGGTGGTATAAATTAATAAACTAATTTGGAAGACGGAAAAATTACCCCATGAGTGGAAAGAGTCTTTATTGATACCCATTTTTAAGAAAGGAGACAAGTATAAATGTAAAAATTAAAGAGGAATATCACTACTGTCAACAAGCTATAAGATACTATCGGCGTTACTGCTAAACAGGCTAAAACCTTATGTCAAAGACATATTGGGAGATTACCAAGCGGGTTTCCGACAGAACAGATCAACAATAGAACAGATATTTATTTTACGGCAAACAGCAGAGCAAAACCGGGAATATAGAAGAGAGACACAGAATGTTTTTGTGGATTTTAAAACTGCATATGATAGTGTACAGGGAAACAGTTTATGGAATGCTATAAAGTACTTAGGAATATTTAAGAAATTAATTACCATGTCCACACTGTACATGGAAGACACTTATAATAAACATATAAAACAGAAAGTCAGACCCTTTTCAAATAACATCTAGTTAAAAGCAAGGTGATGCTCTCTTCCCACTTCTGTTCAACTTGGCCTTAGAGAAAGTTATAGAGAAATTGAAAGTATATTGTAGTATTGGAGAAACCACAAGAAAACTTGGTTATGCAGATGACACTCAAATTGTTGGAGAAAATGAAAAGAGGCAGTAACAACACTGACTCTCTTAAAGGAAGCAGCTCAAAAACTGGGACTAGTTACCAATCAAGATATGATAGAATACATGGTTGTCACTTGATGTGTCTTTATTAGGGTTTTCCCCAATGAACCAAGAAGACACTCTAAAGTAGTTTATGTGTTGAAATGTTGGCTTGCAATGGACTAAGTGGTATCCCTCAGCTCCAGTGAACATCTAACCTACCTCAGGGGTGAGGTGACTTAAATCAATACTTATTCTTAGGCACAACTTGGTCTGATTTCCCCACTACTCATAAGCCCCCAGATTAGACAGGAATCCTATGCTTGTCAAAATAACACAGTACAGAATATAACATAACAATACCACATTCACTCCAGCTAACCTAAAGAACTGTGAAAGATTAGACACTAACCATTGAATTTGAAATAACAATACATGATGTAATGAGTACAATGCAGGTACAGACACAAAGAAATGAATTCAGAAAGACTAAAGTAATATCTCTATTGACAGAAGAACTACTAATTCAGACTGACTCCTGGTTTGCCAATGGCAACAGAAAATATCATCACCACACAAGTGAATAGACTCCAGACCTAGGTGACAGGTACACAGTATTATGGGTGGCCACAATCTCCCGGTACAACTACCACTCCGTTAAAGAGGTCCTGCTCATCTGGAGGGCAGCATCTTCCTGAGGTTGACATTGAGGATAGTTGGGGCTCTGACAGTCTTGAAGAACTTATTATAGTCAATAGATTACTGGAGTGCTAACAATCTTGAAGAACTTATTATAGTCAATAGATTACTGGAGTGCTAACAATCTTGAAGAACTTATTATAGTCAATAGATTACTGGAGTGCTAACAATCTTGAAGAACTTATTATAGTCAATAGATTACTGTAGTGCTAACAATCTTGAAGAACTTATTATAGTCAATAGATTACTGGAGTGCTAACAATCTTGAAGAACTTATTATAGTCAATAGATTACTGGAGTGCTAACAATCTTGAAGAACTTATTATAGTCAATAGATTACTGGAGTGCTAACAGCACTTAAGAGCTTATTATAGTCAATAGATTACTGGAGTGCTAACAATCTTGAAGAACATTTATTATAGTCAATAGATTACTGGAGTGTTAACAACTTGAAGAACTTATTATAGTCAATAATTACTGGGTTGAGGAACAATAGCTGAAGGTGATCATTATAGTCAACAGATTACTGGTGTGCTAACAATCTTGAAGAAATACTTATTATAGTCAATAGATTACTGGAGTTTTAACAATCTTGAAGAACTTATTAAAGTCATTAGATTACTGGAGTGCTAACAATCTTGAGAAAGGTATTATAGTGTGGATAGATTAAATGGAGTGCTAAACCAATCTTGAAGAACTTATTCATAGTCAATAGATGTCTGTGTACTGTTCCAATTCAATCGGTTGAACAAACCTATTACAGTCAATAGATTACTGGAACTGACAGCACTTAATGTTGATAATTAACATGAGGAAGAAGGTTCCCTTTTACACAATAAAGTTCAATGCAGTACATTCTTCTACCCTCTTGGTAGTGACAGTTGGTTGGTAGTGTACACAAAGTTCCTGGGTTGAGGACACTAGCTGATGGTGATCATCAAGTAACAACTGACAGGTGGTCGGTCTCATGTAGACCCAAATACTGAAGCATAGGCATGAGTGAGGTGCTCACTTTTTTTAATTCTTCTCAGTGCATGCTGTATACTGGTT
This sequence comes from Candidula unifasciata, assembly GCA_905116865.2. Lineage (NCBI taxonomy): Eukaryota > Metazoa > Mollusca > Gastropoda > Stylommatophora > Geomitridae > Candidula > Candidula unifasciata. The sequence goes on along the minus strand of CAJHNH020000535.1, from coordinate 132,893 downwards.
ACACTTGATGAATTTGGTGACAATGATTGTTGACTTGGTCTCCAGAAAGGTCAGTGCCATCCTGTGGACAAAAAGGAAATCAGAGTTAGCAAAACCACCAGACACTGTACCATGTTCACCACCAATCCACATTCATTCAATTTATAAGCTCAGATGTCTGTGCTAGGTGTTCCAATTCAAATCGGTCCAACAAAAATTCCAAATTTGATCCTTTTTCAGCCCCCCGGAGGCCTGCTATATGAAGGAAGATTCCTTTGCTGTCTTATTTGATTTCCTTTTATTTGTGGTGTGTAGTCACACTTCTGATATTACGTTTCTTTGCTTCCTTGATGCGCTGTGGTGATTGTTAAAGTTTGGGATTGTGTGGTTAGAGGTTGAACGCACGCCTTAAGTCACAGTTGTAAAGTGTTTATAAGGTAGATTATAATTACTAGGCGTTGTTCCTTCCTCTGGTGATTCTTGGCTACACTGGTCACCTGTGAAGATTGTGTTGCTGACAATTGACCCAAACGCAGCTGCGAGCCGACCGATAGCTTAGTCGAGACAGACTCAGCCGAATGTCAAGCGAATCAGCGTCCAGTAGCTAGCTATCGAGAATCAGGCAACGAATGGATAGTTAGCGGGCGACCTGGCGAGGCGGGCTTGGGGTTCAACGTCTTGCTCGTGCGTGGGCTATCAGCGGACTGATAGTGCTAGGCTTTTATAGACCTGTCATATATATTTATATAAAGATATATATATATATATACATAGTCCTATATTTAAGTCATAGCCTGCTTATTTCTGTTGCTGTCACATGACCGCATACTCCTCTTTGGTAGTAGCAGGACAAAATAACTTTATTTAAGTAAATTACACAATATCTCCCATGCTCCAGGAAAGTTCCTAGATGAATCAGTGACTTTAAAAAAGAGGTATAGCAGATATACAAGCAAGGCATCAAGCTGTCTGCTAGCTCTGGAAACCGTGTCAAGAATGATGATTTGAATTTGAGACTTGCCCAAGTCAAAAGTAGGAGAAATTTTTAATAGCAAAGGCGAATGAACGTCGCTTAGTGCAGCAAAGCCTTGCATTTGATATCACGTCTAGTTTGAGAATGGAGGTGGAGGCAGTCATTGCCGCCTTCCGCTGGCGGTAGTTCAGTCTATGGAAAAAGGCTTCGCTACTCTTAGAAATCACTTATCCTTGAATCAGAATCAGAAGTTCAACAAATGATTCGTGACAATTCCCGCCCAGGTGATGTGATTGTCTGTACAGATGGCTCTCTGTTGAGAGCAGACGAAGTGCTTGTTGGTTCATAGCAAAGTCAAATGGATGACACTTAGTGCAGCAAAGACTTGCATATGATATCACAATGTCTAGTTTGAGAATGGAGGTGGAGGCAGTCTCTGCTGCCTTCCGCTAGCTTGAAAATCAGCTGTTCACACATGCCGTAATGGTAACTGACTCACAGAGCATGTTGAGAAAGGTGAAGACAGGCATGCTTCGTGCAGAGTGGCAAGTATCACTTCAGAGGTCCCTGGTAGTCAACATCCTTTGGATATTTTCTTCAGGTGATGCCGGTGTGTTAGGAAATGAGCAGGCCGATAGACTAGCTGGTTCTGCACCACTTGATGGTGAATTGATGTATGACAAGCTAGATATTGTGAAGGCTCTTTGTAAACAAAAAGATCATTAGGGTCTGAGGAAAATTGTGCTGCGAGGAGTTAGCAAGGAATGTGGCCGATGCTTTACACTTAGGGAAAGGATGAGATGGATATACAATCAGATAGCTACTGGTGCCGTCAGAATTGGAACTCTTTGCTTGCTGCTGAAAATGGGGACGGATCACTTATGAAGTGTCCTGAGGGCTGTGATGTCAATTTTTAATTCAACGTTCAACTTACCTTTGAGTGAATTCGTAACTTAACTCACTCTCAATAGATTTAGGAACGAACTGAGTACTTATCCTGACATCTTGACCCATACTTATCAACTAAAGACTATATACTTATGGAGGAAAGTCCAAGATTTGAAAATAGCTAATTTACATAGAGGTATACAAGATGTGGGCAGGTCCAAGACTAGAGAGGTGCTTTGCTGTCATGTGACAAATGGTAATAAAAATACAGGGAAAGGATAATAGCTCCTGCCAGATACAAATTTATAACTGAAAATCAAAAGAATGTAAATGTATAAGTACTTGGGTGCAAACTTAAATTGTTCCAATATGCCGAGAGAATAAATCCAATTTAGAATGCAGTATAGAAATAAAATATACTTTGACCTAAAATTTCTGTTAAAATCAAATTCTCTGTCTCATAACACCAAGATCAAATGTATATTTAAAAACAAATTAAAAGAATATAGCTCTGAAACTTGCACAGCTTTAAAAAAAAGCCTTATTACAAATTTGTGAAAGTAGGGTCTTACAATGCATCATTGGACCCATGAAAGATACAAACAATGGGGAGTGTAGAGTGAGATGCAACAGTGAAATTCAGAAACTGTTTAAATCACCATTGATCACTGGCATCATCTTCTTCTTCATCATTCTGAGCCCTTGAGGTTCATTGCTGCAGATGTAACCTGCCTCACTGGCATCACGAGGGCTAATATACTGAAATGGCTGGGGCATATTGAGAGAATGTCAGATGACAGAGATTTAAAAACTGAGTACACAAGAAAGTTGAATGGTATTAGAACATGAGGTAGACAAGGGAGATAATGGAGAGGTAACATCACATGGGGTGAACCAGATGGTATGCAATGTAAACAGTTTCACTCACTAAATTGCAGAGATTTTGAATGTAAAAATGATGACCATCTATGTTGTTTTCAGTAGCTATACATTTTTTTTAAAAATAGTATATAATCCTAACTATCACATCTACATACTATGCAGTTGCAAACAGTACCAAAGCTGTTATATAGGCCTAGCAGCCACTGGCCAAAAATTTGGTGTCATCAAAATCCATAAATGTTGTAAAATCAGCTTATGTGGCCACAGGGTTAACCTAAAGAAGAATGAATGTAACATGTTTGTATTTTAATTTTGTATATAGGATTTGATGGTCTTCCTGGGCCACCTGGAATGCCTGGCATTAAAGGGCTGCCAGGTTTGTCTGGTCGAGAAGGACCACAAGGTCCCAAAGGTGAAAGAGGCTTTCCAGGCTTGCCAGGAGATAAAGGCCCAATAGGTTAGTTGTTCTTTGAAAATTTCACTTTCATTAACCTGATCAAAAGTGTTTTAATATCACAAATGTTTCCTGTTTTTAAAAAGGATAATTCTGACATTTGTTGTTTATTTAGCAACTATATTTCTCTGTCTCTTTTTTCACAGATCTTTCCAGGTCGCTTGCTCTAGTTTCCTTCTTCTCAAAACATAACCTCAAAAAATTGACACCTGTCTCTTCCACAGTGCAGTATACAGGCTTGAATTATTTCTCCTACTGTTGACAAAAGCGGCTTGTTACATATTTTAAAATATTTTAGCATTAACTTTGCAAGTTCAAGAGTTGTTTGATTTGATATAGTATACCCTTGATAAAAACTGTCCATTTGATTATTGTGTGCTTCCATCTAGCTTAATAGCCAAGGCTTCAGCTATTAGCACAAAGCTATAGCTGATCAGGATTCTATAATTTCTAGTAATGCATTTTTGCTATTTCATTCTTAAAGAATATCTCTTTATCTTGCTTAATTCTGCACCAGCAAGTGAACTATTATTTGCTGTCAGCTGTGTTATCTGTGGCAAATTTTATTTATTCTTTCCTAGTGGTATCTTTGTTATCTGTTCTACTTCCAAAGCAATATATATTATCTTTTTTATATTTAACTTTTTTTTTTTTCATCTAGTAAAATATATGTGCTCTCCATTCCATCCCCAGTCTTCCCCAAAGTACAATATATTTTTTTTGTCATGTTTAACTAACAAAATAAAAATTGTGTGCCAGGCCCACAAGGTTTACCTGGAGATGCTGGAACACCTGGAGACCCAGGAACCTGTGACTATACCCAGCTGCCCCCTGGAACCCCAGGTCCCCCAGGAGATAAAGGAGAGCCTGGTTTGCCAGGTCTTAAAGGAGACCGTGGTCTGGATGGCTTGCCAGGTAAGAAAAAACATCATTTTTGTGTGTCAGTCAGGGATCATATGACGAAAAAAAGATATTACTCATAATCTTTATTTTGTTTTTTTCATAGCCTTTACCGAATGGTATTGACCATCATGTCTGTGCACTGCTTTCTTTCTCGTGATGAGAGACAATCATTTTTAATAGGGATGTTCTTTCTTACCATGTTGCCAGACTGTCCAAAATTCACTTTCTTGGGCTCCATTTGCCTCCCTTCCCCTCTAACTTTCTTGTTGCCACAAATTACTTCAATTTTATTGAAAAGAGGAAGAATGTTAAAGGACTAAATGTAAAAGATTAAAAAGGAAATGGTTATTGTTTTGCATACTTGTTTATCTCCATCTGTACATGAAAATGCATTAGGACAGTTCTCCTCTATTTAGCAGAAACTTGGAAACAGACAAAAAGATAGAGAGCATGCTCAGCGGTTTTGAGGGAAGACCTCAGACAATTGTTGTGGTTCTCATGGGAAGATAAAATCAGCAGTTCTAGATTACAAAAAATGCCAGAGGCACTTGGAGGCAAACCTTTGAGGCTGAACTCAAGGCAAAGGACAAAACTGGAGATAGAGAGGATTGCTCAGGATTAAATTAAGTGTTGACAGTTAGTCTCTACCTTATGTGCCTCTGAGTGCAATGAGGTTTGATTGATTGATACATTGAAACCATGTCCATGCAGGCTTTCATGGTTTGCCATCTCAGATAATCACTGGAATCATGGATCAGGTTAGTGGTCTGGTCCACTGAAGCCATCTGTCCTTCTGTTGTGCAAGCTGAATCTTGATTTACCTTGGTATCTTTGAAGAAACACATTTGCTATTGTTTTCCTTTTGAGCAATGACCATACTGTTCAGGTTACTGTAGCTTTTGTAAGTATCATGTGTCTCTGTGTCATCCATTGGGGATCTTGAGATCATGACCAGCTGATTTTTGTCTGCTGTTCTCCAGCATAATCCACCTGTTCTCATGGTTTCATGTTACCCTCAGAGTGAAGCTAAACACTTTGTCCTCTGATGACCTGTAGACTAGCAGTGTAAGGGAGGTTCCTTATTTCATCTGTGACAGGCAATCTCACTGCCTAGTCTATACATACATAATCATGAAACAGTAATTGAGAAGATTTGTTAGATAAAATAAAACCGTTGGTATCTGTTGGCTGGTGAATGCATAAACTTTGCAAAAGGTAATTTTCTATTGATGCACTGGTAAGAAAGGGAGCTGCTGTAGCAGCATATAGCAAGAAGCTGGCTTACCTGTTACTAGGTCTTGTGTTTGATTCTTTATCAAGACACATATTTTCATAATTGATATGCACTCCCAGGTTGATCTAGCCTAAAAATGCTACCAGGAAATATCCTAGAAAGTTAAAAACAGCCAACATTATGATGACTGCATCACCGATCAAATCCTGTTTGGTCTGTAAAAAATGGGTCGAACCTGCAGTGCATGCCAGAATGGGCCAGTAACATGAACTAGGTCATTTACTTTACTTGCTGGTTTCTCCCCATGTGTGGACCTGGGCTTTGTTCTGGGAAAAACAAAAATAGACCCACTGCCTCTCAGCAAACATGTCCTAGGAGCTAACTAACTGGGGGCATCCTTTGAAGTCTGAGTACATCTGCCTGAGAGGCAAGAAACCAAGAGTCTGCATACAAATAAGCGAGGTGTGCACATAACGCCAAGGTTCTGGAACAAGACTAAAATCCAGAGGTGGACGAACACCCAGAGCTATCGCCAAAGTTTGCAGATGGAGAACGCGAGGAAGAAGAAGCCTTGCTGGTAAAAGTAACTGTGCTTTCCTTTTTTAGCTTTCATCCTTGAAAGGGCAGTTGGCATGATGTATTGTGGTGTACTGTTTGACCGCTGTATCTGTGCCTTTCCACCAGAAACATCTGATTTCAGCACAATCCTATAATCAATTTTTTTTTAACATGCTAGTTAGGGGGCATAGATGTTTTTTATTGTTGTTTAACATGCTAGTTAGGGGGCATAGATGTTTTTTTTATTGTTGTTTAACATGCTAGTTAGGGGGCATAGATGTTTTGTATTTTGTTGTTAAACCTGGAACCCACATGGCGAGGTAGGAGTGCTGAGACATAAGCATATGTAATTGTGATTTGAACACAAAATCTGCTGGAAGTAAAGATTATGTTGTATCTTTTCTAGGTTTACAAGGACAATTTGGACCTAAAGGTGAAAGTGGCCTTCCAGGCTTCAAAGGTGAAATTGGTCCTATTGGTGACAGGGGTCGTGATGGTCTTCCAGGGGTTCCTGGAGGTCCAGGTGAGAGCCACCTCGGCTATTCATTTTACAGTTGCCTTTTTGTGGATGTGTGTGCATGCGTGTGTGAGTGTGTCTCTAGATGTGTAGGGGTGTGTATGTGAGAGATAGAGAGTGAGAGAGAAAATCTATTCCTTTCACACATAAATAAACCAGGTGTGCTTGAATTAGAGGCAGACATTTTACTTGTCCATTGGAATCTTTAGTTATTTTCCACCACAGGACAGTTTAGGAGGGCCTGCCCCATGATCCAAGTAAGTATCATGCCTAAACCATAAAGAGTGCTGCCTCCTACTAGGGGAGGGGAATCACGGCAAAATAAACTGTCAGAACCATGTCCTACTTCTCCATGGGTTATCAAGTTTTCACTGTATCTTTAAATATATATATATTACTACATGGTGTCCTTAACTTAACCAACAGGTCATAAGTCAAATTTATATACTGAAGGGTATTTTTACTGGGGATGCATTACTACCAGCCACAATCATGAGTGCATCACTACAAGCCCGAATCATGGGGGCATCACTACAAGCCTGAATCATGGGTGCATCACTACAAGCCTGAATCATGGGTGCATCACTACCAGCCTGAATCATGGGTGCATCACTACAAACCTGTATCATGGGTGCATCACTACAAGCCTGAATCATAGGTGCATCACTACCAGTCTGAATCATGGGTGCATCACTACCAGCCTGAATCATGGGTGCATCACTACAAGCCTGAATCATAGGTGCATCACTACCAGCCTGAATCATGGGTGCATCACTACCAGCCTGAATCATCGGTGCATCACTACCAGCCCAAATCATGGGTGCATCACTACCAGCCTGAATCATGGGTGCATCACTACAAGCCCCAATCATGGGTGCATCACTACAAGCTCAAATCATGGGTGCATCACTACCAGCCTGAATCATGGGTGCATCACTACCAGCCTGAATCATGGGTGCATCACTACCAGCCTGAATCATGGGTGCATCACTACAAGCCTGAATCATGGGTGCATTATTACAAGCCTGAATCATGGGTGCATCACTACCAGCCTGAATCATGGGTGCATCACTACAAGCCTGTATCATGGGTGCATCACTACAAGCCTGTATCATGGGTGCATCACTACAAGCCTGTATCATGGGTGCATCACTAAAAGCCCGAATCATGGGTGCATCACTACAAGCCTGAGTCAAAGCATACTTCAATGCAATGGAAACATCCTTCTTCACCTTGTGTTCAAAAATTCAAGTTTATGCCATCAGCAGGGAAGGATAAGCTGACAGTGTTCTGAGACTGTCATGGGTGTTTTTAACCAATTTAGGAAAAAAACAACTCAAAAAAAATGTTAACAATGGGAATTTTGATTCACACTGTAAAGGTGTATCCATGCTTCATGCTGCAATTTAAAGAAAACATCCGGGTCTGCTGACTAAAGGAGTACTGCTCCTTCATGCAGACTACTGGTGGGAGCTTCCGGAACATCCACCTTACTGCTCCAACTTAAGCCCCTAGCAGTTTCTACCTTTTTGCTCCAATGAAATGCCACTTTGGTGGGAGAAATTTCGTGAATGACACAGAAGCTGAATGTGAAGTGAAAATGGGGTTTAGAAAACAGAGCACGCATTTCTATTCAGCTGGTTTTAGAGGACTGATAAACCGATGAGACAAGTGCATCAATGTTGGTGGACATTTTGTTGAAAAATAATGGTTTTTCATATTGTCATCATCTTTAGGGAAAGAGCCATTTGTGATTTACTTATTGACTTTCCCTCGTATTATAATTATTGTACACAGAGGCACCTATGGACACTCTAGGCATCAGTTCCGTGAACTTTTTGACCCCACGAATGTAATCTTTCTTTATTTACTGTTTTTATTTATTTACTGCTTTTATTTATTTTTTGTGTGTGTTGTAAGTACAGATTGTTGTAAGTCAAAAAGGTCATAGATCAAGAAGAAAATTTCTCCAAATCCATATGTCGTCATCATCATCATGTTCCCTTCAATAACTATAGATGATCATGTTTTGCCATCTGAATCTTGCAAGTTCCATCCTAATTCTCAACCCCATTCCTTCTCAACACTATCCAGAAAGAACACTGGCTGTCTATGTCTAATTTCTCTGACCAGTTTACAGTTTTCATTTGTCTCGAGGACGACTGGCTCATTAATGCATGGATACAGATAAGAATAATATACACTTACAGCAATTACTCATTCACAACACGCAGATCTTGCATAGGCAAATGTGATAGTCACTAAATGTTATGTGACAGTAACTCTATGCATTTCACCCATTACACAAATTCTTAACTACAGTATTGTTGGTATGATGCTAAAGCTATCTCAGTGTAATTTTGGTTGTCTTCACTTAAGTGCGTTTTCAAGGGCTGTTATTTATTGCATTACCATAAAGCAAAAGCCTTTAAAACGTTAAAATTAAATATTACTTTTCACACAACTAGATAATTTTTATCTGATCTCCTTGTTCAGTTGTGAGTGTCTCAAAATGAGGATTTAGCACTTCGATGACTTTGGCACAGTGTCAGCTTTTTGTTTATTATGTCATTTCTGTGTTTTTTTTCAGAGAAACATTAACTCCTTTAGTCCCAGGAGGTTTAGCTTCAAAAACCCAAGAGGTAGTCAAGAGAGACATAAAATTGGCGCATCGCTTCTTGGAAGTAACCTATGATATATGATGCTTTATGAGACTGAAAGAGTTAAACAGCTACTGAAAAGGCAAATAAATGAAATGAGGAAATTAGGATATCCATGAGAAAACCATGTTGTGACCACTGGAAAGATCTGTGGAAGGAGGGATAGAGGAAGACAACGAGAGAAGATGCTTGACAGTCTTGTTGCATGGCATGGAGGTGTGTCGGCTCACGAACTGATACATGCTGCAGGAGATCGCGGATTATGGAGAGGCATGATCGCCCACGCCAGTCGGCAAGGCACCTGATGATGATGATGATGAGAAAACCTTCAGATGAGTGTTGTTGAGAGGGGCCAAAGAACTGAATTCCATCCGTAATACTGAAAATATTGCACAGGATTGAATGGAAAGGAGGACTGAACTTTTAGCCTTTATGATGTATAATGCAAATGACTAACAAAAAAAAAAGTTTGACCCGCTTGAACAATTTATTTCTCTGCAAGGCCTGTGACAGGTGCTTTCTTTGTTTCATTTGGTGTCTAGGACTTGAAGGTCCTACAGGTCCCCCAGGCCCACCAGGTGTCCCAGGAGCATCTCCACCTACAGGATTCCTGTTGGTGCGCCACAGTCAGTCCCGAGATGTGCCACAGTGTGCCCCAAACCAGATCAAACTGTGGGATGGCTACAGCTTGCTGTATATAGAGGGCAATGAAAAGTCACACAATCAAGATTTGGGTAAGTCTTTTCTTTATCTCTCTTTTACTGTCTGTTTTCCTGCCTTGCTTTTATAATCTTGTACAGAATAATGCATTTGAGAGAAACTCAACTCTAGGGTGCAATGGAAATTAAATTCCTATAGTCTTGTTTTAGATTCAACTTTCTACCCCCAGGAGAAGAGAAACATAGAACATTGTGGTCTTTTGTGTTAACATTCTACCCCAGGGTGTATAGGAACATGAAACTTTATAGTTCTATTTTTGGTTGAACAGTTTGCTCTAGAGTGTAAAGATAAATAAAACCTTATGGTGATTTATTTTAACTTTCTATCAAAGGTTGTAGAGAAACAGTCATGTATTTTATATTTTTTTTTTTTTTTTGTTAAATGTGCAATTGAAATATTTTTATTGACTGTGAAAGCATTAATTTTCTTTTCTTTGAATTTAGGTAGAAAATGTATTTGAAGTTTTAAATAATATGTGACCATTTTTACCAAAATGCTGATATTTTTATCCCTTAAAGGCTGGGCGGGCTCGTGTCTGCAAAGATTCAGCACCATGCCGTTCCTGTTCTGTAACATAAACAACGTCTGCAACTACGCATCACGAAATGATCGCTCCTATTGGTTGTCAACCAGTGCACCAGTTCCCATGATGCCTGTGGTGGAGAATGAGATCCAGCCATACATCAGTCGTTGTGTTGTGTGTGATGTGCCCAGCAATGTTGTTGCCATACACAGCCAAACTGTGACAATACCTGAGTGTCCTAGAGGCTGGAACAGTCTTTGGATTGGATATTCATTTGCAATGGTACAATTGTTGTTCTACTTTGTTATTTATTAAAAGGTTGTCAGTACTTTTTTTTTCACCTCAGAGATAGTTGCAGTCAGGTAAAAGTTACCTGCACTAAACAGAGGGAATTAAATGATAAATAATGTAATCACTAATGTAAAACTTTTAGAGAGACCTAAATAAATTTCAGTGAATCAAGAGAAGATGTTGATGTATAACAGTACATAACATTGAGATAGCTTGATAATAACTAGAAGTCCATGCACTGGAACCCACATGACCAAATAAATAAAAATAGACTCAATATTACTGCCTACTAGTCTTAATTTGAGACCAAGCATGGAGACAAGAATTACAGACTTCAGTGAATAAGACAGAGAGGACATGGGTGAGCTGCTGCTTGTAGTGCCAACAAAAATGGCTATTAGGTATGAGTTGGTTGGAAATCTATGCTTCGTTCTGGCAGACAAAAAAAGCAGAAGATGAATGTAAAATTATTACAGTAGTAGATTGTCATTAAATGAGAGAGCTGATATGCTAGCATTGAATATTGAAAGATGTGGATCTTGGTGGTTAAGTAGCCATGCCAGTTGCCTTGTGCTTTGAATGCTGGTCCATTTACATCTTATGACATTTCCTTGTACAAATTCATGTCTATAGTTAATGACAGCAACAACAACAAAAAACTTCCTTATTTTATTGCACTCTTTTCCATTTATAGAAGATAATTCATTATGAGTTTTGATAATTTGAGATATCGCAGATATTAAAGATATCATTGTGAAGTTTAGTCACCAGTTCTTGTAGTGATCACTGTCTGTCTTGGATACAGCGCAAATGCAAGTGCCTAATTTACAGACAACGAGAGAGTTGAGTCTGTTCTGAGAACCAGGTTGCTGGAAGAACTCAACCTTAAAGACAGGCATAATTTTCCTTCTACAGATAGCATGGCTGGTAGGCTGCTGGTCACATTACCTTCAAGAGTGCCATTACCTGGTTGCCAGCCATTTACTGTGGCCAGGCACAGATGTTCAGTCTGTTGGGGCTGAGCACTGTAGTGGTAGTTTCTGGTATAGTCATAATAAATGTGACATTCTTCTTCTGTTCATTTCAACTTTTAGGGTACCAGCTGACTGTTAAATTAGTTGTAATTAATGTGTGATACATTCCTTGGTGCCAAAAAACAATTAAATACAGTTTAATTCTGACTAAATTCCCATAAAATTGTAACAGTGTTTTTGCAAAAAATAAATTTACTGTTCCATATAAGTTGAAGAAAAAACATACGGACTAACATGCAAATTGCTGTTTGTGTAAAGAGACAATAGTAAGCCAACTTTTGTTTTCAGCTGCTGCACACTGGATCAAAGGATGTATGGTTTAATGTATAGTGAGAATGATCTGTCAGCTAACTGTAAATAACTGGCATTATAATAGTCCATAAAACATTTGAAGTATCTATTGTAGAAAACTGGTTTTTTATTTTAAACATATACGTGCACACACACATATATATGTATACACACACACACACATATATATATATATATATATATATATATATATATATATATATATATATATATATATATATATATATATATATATATATATATAATATATATATATATATATATATATATATATATAAGAGTGGCAAGCTTCACTGGAAAGGTCACGGGTAGGTAGCATACTTCGGATCTTTTCTCCAGGCTATGCTGGCGTGGTGGGTAATGAACAGGCAGATAGATTGGCTGGATCTGCACCACTGGGTGGTGAATTGATACATGCATAGGCCTTTTGGGAACAAGCAAATGAATCAGTAGAGAAACCAGATTATTATGGCCTGGAGAGAATGAGGCACCTGGGTGTAACCAGAGGGTCTGGCCGGCTCATTACACACAGAGGAAAGGCAAGATGGACATTTAACTAGACTGACTGGTACCATCAGTATTGGAACTTTTTCGCTGGCTGCTGAAGATGAGGACAGAGAACACATGGGAATACCCCAAGTGCTTTGATATCAATTCTTGACTCAACTCAACAACATATATATAAAACATGATGCTCTAGTAAACAACCAAAGTATTTTGTTCAATACAAAGAACAGCAGAAACATCTGTATTTTTAAACTGTTTACTCACCTGAATAAGTACTGAAATGGCCATAATGTCTTTCATATTAAAAACTGTTCTATTTATTTGTAACATTTGTTTAATTGAACTAGCTTCTTTCTTTCTTTATCTTCACTTCCCTCTGTCTATCTAATATAAGCTTCTTTTTCTTGCTTTTCAAGCCATCTTGACCATGGACACATTGTACTTTTGTAGAGGTTCTCTAATATTATTTTTCCATCTTGGTCTTGCTCTATCTCATGTTCTGCACCTCTCTCATTGTTTGTTGTTTGTTTGTTTTAGTATCCAGAAGCCATGAGTTTATGTTAACCCTTAGGCTCAGTATTATGGATATCACAACCTTTCGGCCTTGATTCCATTGTAGATACCGTAAATCTGGGAGAAATGTGGCTTTCCTGCCTACCCCCGGGATTGAACCCGGACCACAAGGAGTTCGTCACCCAGTCTCTGCGCAATCCGGTTTAGCCAACTACGCTAGAGAGCTGGGCCTCTCATTGTTTAATATATGTCTTGTTTGAGAATTGGACAGAGACATTAGCTCAAGATGTACCAAAGCTAATAAACTACTAGGGCAACTATTTCCCCTGTTGACACACAAGCAGATACTCCGGAGTACTAAAGTGAATCTTATTAGAACTATTTGTTGGCCAACACTATGCTATCAGTGTCAAAAGTTGACACTTACATCCTCCAATGAGTGTAAAATTGTGGCAACAGAAAAGAAATGCTTTAGAAGATCTGCAGGAGTTTTAAGGAAAGACAGAAAACAAAATCACAAAATCAGACAAATGTAAGGAATAAAACCAGTCTTACAGGTCATCAAAGAACAACAAATGAAGAGGTTTGAATATAAAAAAAAAAATGCCCTAGTACTATCTACCAGAGCAAGTCACACTGAAACGTTACAAGGGGTATACAGTGAGGGGAAGACCTTGTAAAATATGGTGTGATGGCATAAAGAACAGCCTTAAAGAAATGAACATCAGTCTTAATAGTGCTCTTGACAGAGCTCATCAGTGAATATTACACTTCCCCCAATACTTCACTGAGGTAAAGATTGGAAGAGAAGAAGAAGAAGACAGCTGTAATGTTTTTTTCACATACAACATACAGTTAATACATCTAATTTGATCTCATTGCAGCACACAGCAGCAGGACCTGGAGGTGGAGGTCAGTCCCTGTCCAGTCCTGGAAGCTGCCTGGAGGACTTCCGTCCGACTCCATTCATTGAGTGTAACGGTGCTCGCGGCACCTGCCACTATTTCGCAAATAAACTCAGCTTCTGGCTAGCAACAATAGAACAAAATGCGCAGTTTTCTACACCAATAAGTCAAACATTGAAGGCAGGCAACTTGCGAAACCGTGTCAGTAGATGTATTGTTTGTACTAAAAATGTGTGAAAGGAGGTCTCTGCAGATAAGACAATCTAGTTGTTACAATCAAATGCTTTGTTTCCAAGGATTTTTGTGGAAAAATATGGTTGTCATGAGTATCATTATCACCTTAGAAAGTGAGTTAGTCATGACCTCTCACTCTTACCTTTGTCTCAGTTAGAAATGACTACTCGCTCCTGCTTTTGTCTAAGTTAGAAATGACTATTTACCCCTCCTTTGTTTAAGTTAGAGATTACTCTACTCACTCCTGCCTTTGTCTCTGGTAGCAATGACAACTCATTTCTGCTTTTTTCTCAGAAATGACCAATCAATTCTGCCATTGTCTCAGTATTTCTGTTAGCCCAAAATGGTGCTAGATGAATCTATGCAATTGTTTTAACTCATTCACTATGCAAGTAATTACTGATATGAAATAAATTATTTTGTGAGCGATCAGAACTTGTACTCTTATACATTATTTGTTTTGTGGTTTAGATTGTTACTGTTTTTATTTAGAATTGACTTTTGCAAATTTTCTTCAGAATGTTGTCTTGTCTAGTGGTTAAAATACTGGGCCCTCATTTTAGAGACTGAGGTTCAAATCCTCAGCTGGGTGGCAAAATGTTTAAATATCAAAAGCAAAATAAATTCCAGAACTGCACAGTTTGTGGTGACTGTACTAGCCAAGCAGCTATAAATCCTCAAGCTAAACATGCTATAATAAGGCAAGTAACAAACAGTTCAGAAGACATTGGAAAGATTTTACATACAGACAGAGCAAACTAAACATCTTTCCTAAGACATTACATTATGAATGAGTTAAACCACATCAGCAGATAAACATCTTTCTAAGATTTTGCATTATGAATGAGTTAAACGTCTTTTGTCTTTTTCAGTTATACTTGTATATTAAGTTGTATGGGCTGTTAGTGTTTTCAGATTCGTGTATTATCACAGAATACAAGCTATGGTTTGCACATATAAATATACAGTTATAAATAAATATATATACATAATATACATATTCATTAACCCTGTTATATGTTTGAGTAACGTATATGTGACGTATGTGCATCTGAATGTGCTTTATAACACAAAAGCTTGTACAAACGACAGATGTGAATATCTATACCTACTCACTGACATGTAAGTTTTTTTGTTTGTTTAAAAACTTTTATTATTCATTAAGTTATCTTTGAAGGGCAAGACAAATAATATCTTAGCTTGTATCATTGTCCACAATCAGTTTTTTTTTTTTTTTAACTTTCATTTAGTGGTGCAATTAATTGTGTGATGCTGCTCAATTTTGCCCTTATATTATTTTCTTTATGATTATCTTTTATGATAATGTTAAGAGAAATTCCAGTTAATGTGTTTTTTTTTTCTTTCTAGGAAAGCTATAGAAAGTTGGGAAAGTAATGCAGGCATATAATGATGAGTAGCAATTTGGAAAAATACAGAATGCACAAAATAATAAGTAGCGGGTCGGAAAAGTAATACAGAAATATAGCAATGAGTAGGACTTCATTAACAAATGGTGTGTAGCAGAATGGGATTAAAAAATATACGAGGTGAGGGCCTCTAAACTAAACAAGGCATAGCATGTCTACACTTGACTTGAATAATTAACAAAGAAGTCTGTGAGAGTAGAAACTTATCAGATCACACAGAGCTATGTAAATGTACAGGTTGAATTAAATCAGCCTGCAATCAGCTTGCAGTTGATCAGCTTTCGATCAGTAAAAACAAAATGTGAAATTTCAACACAAGAAAGACGATTAGAAAGAAATAGTATTTTGTAAAGCAATTAATTAAAAAAGAAAAATGCCTAATCTAAATCTTTGGTTTAATTATTCTACTTTACTGTTAGGTTTTCAATTTATTTTTGCTGTTTTCTCTGGAGTTCCTTATTTTATATACACTATATGAGATGAAAAAAAGGAGTTGTTGAAGTAATGTAGTTTGGTTTTAAAAATGGGGACTTCATATATTAAAGTTTTGTCCTCTCAAGCATCAGTGTGCACATCAGATTGGACAGTGCACATCAAAACCCCAGATATTTGATGGCTGTTCATGTTGTGTTTCTGTCAGTTTCGTGAGTGTTTCGAGACAAAAGTACAGCTGAGTCCTGTCATGGTTGGTATATCTCTATTAAACTACACTGAGACTCCATGCTTCAGGTGATCGCTTCTACAGTACTACTAGAAAGCTTTTGGCTGCGGGAAAAACACAACAGCTTGTGTTTAGAAAACCTAGATATTAACATACTGAACTAAATAGAAATGTACCAGTTAAATGCTATTCATTGTGTTTAAACTGCAGTTGAAAGCACAAAAGACAGACATAATAGTTAAGGCATTAGTTCACTAGCGCTGTGGTCTGGGATTCATTTCCAAGTTTTAGTAAGAGGTTTTCTTGGCAAGTTTCAGCTCTCAGGTCAATCTAGTTTCATAAAGTTTCAGCTCTCTGGTCAATCTAGTTTCATAAGATAAGTATCTGTGGTAAATTGACCAATACCAGTGCCATTCCGAAGACACTTCCACTAGACAGTTCTGTGCTATATGGCATGGAAAATAGAAAGTCTAGAAATATATCCAAAAAGGTTCTAATGATAACTAAATCGGCTTTGTTCTAAGGATTTACAGTACTTTTGGAACAAACAGCATAACACACTAAGTAGAGTAAGTATTAGATTACCGTGTGGCAAACAGTCTGAATTCCTGCTCTGAAGAAGGTGCAGTGAAAGTTATTCACTGTTTTACTTACAGTATGTACTTTCAGGGCTTTCTTTTTGGGGGGGAGGGTGCACTGCTTTCATTTGACCTCAGTTATTGTTCTTGTGCAAGATCTCGAGGCAGAAACAGAACCGATTTGAGAAAATTCTCATTGTGTACACTGGTTGCAGATTGTGTATGAAAATAGTAAGATGGCAGTTACTAAACTCATTTTTCATCTACAAAAATTACCCATCCAAATAACACTCCTTGTTCTGATGCTGTATAAAACCATCAGATTAATGTATCCCTTCAAAATTTAATTTTTTTGTCATTCTGTGTTTGAAACATCTGCATGCTGAAAGCATGATGTAGTTTAAAAATATTGTTTGTTCATTTGCCAAGTTGGATAAATTAGTAAGGCTTAGATTTTAAAATTACTAGTTCATTAACAAGCCACAAAGTCAGCTTGATTGGTTATAATGAATGTAGGAGTGTAATTTTAATTATCTCTGTAAAGAAATAGAAATGTAGAAAATATTTAAGAAATTACTTTTATTCTTCTCTAAATGATTTGGCCAGATTTTGATACTTGTTATTAATGAGGTGCAGAATAAACGAACCAACAGACTGGCTAAAAGAATAAATGTAGATGTTTTAAATGCAGGCTGATTAAAAACAAAATTATGTATCTTTATGAGTTTTATTTTCAGTACATGGCATGTTTAATTAGCAGCATTGTAAAATATTTTCATGAATATCATAGCCTAAAAAAATGTCAGTGTCCTTCTTGTTTGAAAGTTGTACATGAGATTTTGCACATGCTTGTGTGTGACTGATGTGTTTTACTTAGTTCCTTTTGGTTTCTGTTTGTAACTTGATGTTTTTGATAAAGTAATAGTGTCTCTCCATGTAACCAAATTATTGAAGTGCTTTGCCGTATGTACTATACATCTTGTCTTCAGTGTTCAAGCTGACAAAAAACGCCAACTAAACTGATAGCCGCTTCAGTTACAAGACAGATTTCTGCCTTAGTTCAGATTTAAATTGACTTTATAAAGCTTTATGAATAATTCATTTGGATTCAGACAAATAAATATAGGGATTTTTACTTATTCAGCAGTCAAATTTGATTCATTGAAATTCTGGTTCAATAAAAATTCTTTTGACAGATATTCAATAGTTTTGTTGCTTTTGTATTAAGTGTTTTGAATGTTGCTGTCTTGTGTCTATAGGCGTTGGTCTCTCTACAGTGATGGACCAACAAAAACTGGTATTTCCATACTATAACAGAGTATTGCATCTTTGCACTGGAACCCACAGGAGCATATATATAAATGCAGACCACAAAACACATGGCGATGAGAGCCAAAGAGTGACTTTAAAAATATTGGGAGGATTTGGGGGTGAGCAGCATGTAATAATAGAAGGATGGGATGACTTTGAATTTGTTTTTGAGGACCTATACTTGGGGAATAAAGGCAGAAAAGAAGAAATAATAAATGCAATAATTGTAATCTATTGCATCATCCTTATACTATAAACTGTGACAACACAGACTGTAGCTATATTTGGACCGTTTAATTGTTTCAGTGGTATCATCCATGGAAATTACATTTGCAAAAACATGAATAAAATACAGACAATTGTTACTGTTTGCCACCAAAGATGCCAGTTTACAGACTAATCATCAGATACCAGTCAGACAAACTTTGACAAACTGGCAGAGTTAATGGACTAGAAGTATGGAAATATAAATTTCTGACTAGCTGGTCTTATACTTTTGGCCACAACTGTATATATGATGTTAGTGAGCTGTGGTAGCACAGTGGGTAAATACTGGGCCTGCCAACCCAGGTTGACCAAGCTTAAAAAGTGCACGCACACACACACACACAAGAAAAAAAAAAATAATTGTATCATCTGTTTAATTTTAAATGTATTCAATAAGCAAAAATGATACATAATTATTTGCATTCTAGTTATCAGTGTAGAAACTCTAAAAGAGTATTTTTTAACAGACAAAACACTTGACTGTATTTTATCCAAGGTATGAAAAGGAATATGCATGGCAGAACAAAGTGGAGGGTTGTAAGCTTTATGTTACACATGCACAGCACAAAGAATGATGATGATGTCAGTGTAAACATAATTATGTAGCAGCATCACTTAAAACCTTTCGGGCAGGATGGCTTAACATTAGAATGATGTCAGTGTAAACATAATTATGTAGCAGCATCACTTAAAACATTTCGGGCAGGATGGCTTAACATTATGATGATGTCAGTGTAAACATAATTATGTAGCAGCATCACTTAAAACCTTTCGGGCAGGATTGCTTAGCATTATGATGATGTCAGTGTAAACATAATTATGTAGCAGCATCACTTAAAACCTTTCGGGTAGGATGGCTTAACATTATGATGATGTCAGTGTAAACATAATTATGTAGCAGCATCACTTAAAACCTTTCGGACAGG
The DNA here is from genome assembly GCA_905116865.2 of Candidula unifasciata. Taxonomy (NCBI): domain Eukaryota; kingdom Metazoa; phylum Mollusca; class Gastropoda; order Stylommatophora; family Geomitridae; genus Candidula; species Candidula unifasciata. The sequence goes on along the minus strand of CAJHNH020000535.1, from coordinate 113,636 downwards.
ATTGCTTAGCATTATGATGGCAAATTCAGCAAGGTAAAGCAGTATATGGTAACAGTGAAGTGTTTAGGGCCCTTTTCATGTTGTCGTGTGCGAATGTGATGCTAGATTTATATTTAACAGACCAGTCAGCATTTGGCCAGTTATATGTTCAACAGTATGTCTGCCACCTTTACTTCCCAGGGCAGTAGCTGGTACTCATTTTAGGCTGGGTTGACCTGGGAGCCAAAGCCAATTTTGAAGAAAAAAATCCACTCAATGCAGATTTGAACCCAATAATTGAGTTTATGGTGAACCCCCAAAGTTTTAGACCCAACTGGCGCTCACTGAGAGATGTGATAAATATCACGATACCTGCCTTTGTTCCCCAGGCATTTTCCTGGTACATATTTTAAACTATAGATGTGGGAGTCCATGGTGGTTTGAAAAATTTCCGCACCAGGAAAACATTCACATTTTTTGGGTCACTACGTTAGAAAGAGAAAACGGAGTTCGCCATGACAGTGGGGAAGTCGGAGGGGGGAGGAAAACGGAATAGAGGTCAAGAGAGAAGATCCTAGACAGTTCAGCTAGATGGAATAGAGGATTATCTCTGTCAGAGATGAGACAAGGAAAATTTTTGATAACAGAAAAGGTTTATAACAAATACACAGTAATATGTTTATAACAAGTACACAATAATATGTATCCTGACTTAAAAAGATACTGACATTTTTGTGTGGAGTGCTTGCCTTTTTCTTTACATATTGCCAGTGAATATACATAATGAGGTGTGATAGCATTCTTACTTTCTTTTTCCCACTTTTTCCAAAACATTCTTAAAATGAAATCGTACTTATTTTGTGTGGTTGGATTACCCTTAGTGCTAATGAGACTGGTCATAAAACATAATCCTACTAATATTAGAGGCTGTATGTTTAGTCTTCAAAATGTCTCAAAATGTGTGTGTTGTCCCCACCATGAGTCATGTGTTAAGAACTAGCATTGTAAAGTTCTGATAAATATGACCTTTTTCTATAGCCTATCTCAAGCATATATTAGTGTGCAATTGCTTTTTTCAACATGTGTAGCATTTATAATTGTATGTCTTACATTTGGTACGAATATTTAAAGAAATCTTATTCAGTACAACACATTTGACCACTGATATGGTTTTAATCTGATTTTCACGTTGTCATTATTGTCAATGAGCTGTGACCTTATGATCAAAGAGTACAAACATCTAGACAACAAATATAACAAGAAAGTTTTCATTTGAAGCTCATAAATTTTAGTGATTTCCAAATGGTGCTGCACAAGAGGCTGGCATGTATATTGTTAAGATTTGAAAGTAAATAATGTTTTTAAAAATACACACTCCTAAAGGGTGTAGCAAAAATCCTTATTTGCTTCATGATCATGTGCTCAAATCTGCCTGGAGCCAGATTTTTGCATACATGACCTTGGCTCCAATGTTGACCAAACCTTACATGGCTACCAGGTAAAGCCCTCCGGAAGTTAAGTCCCATCGGTAAAAATATATGTCTAGACTGATAAGCCCAATGTGCCTCTGGTGTCAAAAGAGACCTTTACTTTACGGACCAATTGGTTCTCGTGAATAATGTAGTCAACATCCAGCCAGCTATCCTTACTTTCCAGCACTTTGTCCAGTATTCATTTCTAGCTGGCTCCATCTGGTAGCCAAGGACAATTTGGAAAGAGAAACCTGCGGATTTGAACCCAGGACCTTATGACCTACAGGTGAGCATCAGGCTACAATATGGTGGCTCCTATAACTGAAAATGTGGAGTCAAGAAAAATGCTTGAAAACCACTGTGCAATATATCTAGAAGAATACAGAAAACAACAGTATTTGAAAACAAACAAGCTTCATGTATAGCATTTATCATGACAATAAGCCTATGGCACTGTAAAAGCAGGGTAAAAATTGATAGCTCTAAACAACTACAGGGAAAGATAAAAAAATACATTGCCCAATAAAACAAAAACATTTACATAAAGTATATTTATGTTCGAATCAATAATAATAGTAATAATAATATTAACTGTAATAATAACAATAATAGATAGGTAGGTAGGTAGGTAGTTTTACCCCACTAGGATATCATACAAGTGATAAACACCCGGTGACACAAGGTGCCACCATGTGGCTGAGGATCACCCGTTGAGAGGTCCCAGAAACCCATTTTAGCCGTGAGGCCATATATTTAGGCTATTTTCAGGGCCCCCAGCAAAAGCCAGGGTGGGGCTTCAAATAACAAAAAATGTCATCCCACGTGGGGAGGATTTAATAATGCAAAAATAATAACAAAAATAATATTTAAGATCTCTTATAATAATCTATAGGGGGATAACACAATCTCATTTCCACAATTTTTTGAAAATACGCTTAAAATCTATTATACTCACCACTGATAATATATATTCACATGTTGTGTTAAAATTAACTTTTATAATTTATGTAATATTAAATAGCCAAAAATATTAGACAGACATAAAAACAGAAATTCTCTTAACTGTCCTAAAAGACAAGAGCTCTAAATATCTTCCTTTTGACCCTGAAAGATTGAACATGATCTCTATGATGATATTACTACTACTGCATGCTAGCTACATTCTGTGCTGCCTCCACAGTGGAGGAAGGTTGCAATTGATTATGTTCATGCACTGTTGTCTTTGGGAATATTTATTGCCCACTGATCATGACAAACTGTTGTACCTGATACTATTCCCACCCTTGATAGGCGAGAATAGCACACTTTGCTTGTCTCCACATCTTCCACGAAAGACAAGAAACAATACTACAATGATAATAACAGCTGAACCAATCACTCCGATCAGAACACCCAGGATGGTTCCATAACTCCCTGTCGAAGTTTCAGCATCTGCTGCTCCTTGCTGTTCTTTTACGAGTACCGTTTTAACATGGTGAGGTGTCCAAGATCCACAAGTTGGAAATCCTTTAGGAGGTCTGGGTATCTCACGACCCTGGCCTTCTTGTAGAATCATAGCCATCCCAAGCTCTGCATGGAATTCTATGTGACAGTGGAAGAACCAGAATCCTGTGTTGTTTTTTGTTAAAGAATAAAACAATAGTGATTTAGTAAGTGTGGTAGTGAAGAATCATCATTTCTTGTACCAAATATAGAAATGATTGAGACGATGATACCAGGGAAATTGCATTCAATGTTTCAGATATAGCTATGAAGGGGATAGTGGGAAAAAATACATTCTGTGTTTCAAACAGAGTAGTGATCAAATCCCAGAAAACCCATTCAACTGCATAAGAGTTAAATTAGGGCAAAGTAACTTGCAGTCAATGTGGGGGTGAGAGCTCATAAAGAACTGAAAAAACATAATTGTGAGTTTTGCTTACAGCAGAGGTTTAGTAAGTGTGGCACAGAAGAAACACAACTATGTGTTTCAAGAATAGCAACCATTTATTATCACGTGTAGGTGATAATCAGTTGCGGGTCAGTGTTCCAACTTTATCACAGACAAGTCACCCCATAATTGCTCCGTTCCTATGCCAGTGGAAATCCAACAAAATATTCTTCACAGTCAGATTTCAACAAACTATAAAGACACATCAGTCCTTCATAGTCAGATTTCAACAAACTATAAAAAACATATCAGTCCTTCACAGTCAGATTTAAACAAGCTGTAAAAAACATTTCAGCCCTTCGCAGTCAGATTTCAACAAACTGTAAGAAACATATTAGTCCTCCAAAGTCAGATTTCAACAAACTGTGAAAAACATATAAGTCCTTCACAGTCAAATTTCAACAAACTATTGAAAACATATCAGTCCCGTAAACATAAGAGATTTGCTGGCCGATGGTTGAAGTGATGAGATGAGACAGAAATACAGGTAGCTGTTCTGTCTGGGAATTGACCCAGGGACTCGAACACAGAGATGTGATTGCTGTTGACTGACAGATTAATGTTTACAACAAGTTTAGGAGTTAGTAACGGGAATTCTTAAAACCAGCAGTAGTATGTTGTTAAATTGAGTGTGTGTAATCACATGACTTGTGACTGACTGATAGGTAGTACAACAGATGTGCAAGTAGCCTATAACAGAAATATACAAAGTTGATTATTTCATAGAAAGTAGTAATTACGTTTGCTAGTTTGTGATCATTTGCTAGTGCCGTACCAATACGCTTCTTCTTCTTTGTTCACTGGCTGTAAGCTCCAGCGGAAGTCCTGGTTGTTCGTACATTTGGACTCTGCTTGGTACTGTGCCTTAGCTTTGGGTGTACATCTGTTTTACTAGGTTTTTGTTGTTGTTTGTTTGCAGTTGGTTGTTCGTCACCTCTCATGCAGATATACTCCAGCTTCAAAGACCCCCCCCCCCCCACCCCCCCCCCCCCCCCCCAGCTAGTCTGCTCCTACGACATGCTATTTGGGGAGGCAGTGGGTCTATTCTTTTTTCCCCAAAATGAGACCTGGATACCACACGGAGAGTGCCAACACCAGTGGTTCATGACTGTATGTCAGTTATCCTGTTAAAAACAGCTAGCGAGATTAAGGATTTTTCTCTCAATTACTGATGGTGCTATCAAAATAGTCTCTTAAACACTAATAAGTCTCTTAAATACTAACAGCATTACACTACTGAAATATTCTCTTGATCACTGATAACATTGTTGTATTGCATGTGTATAACTATGTTAGGTTCCTAAGGGTTAATTAGAATAAACAAAAGAACCCTGTTCTTCTTACCAAGGTGATAGTGGCAATTTTAAAGCACCTGGAGAGGTTGTGGCAAGGTTGTATCAACGCGAGCAGTCTTTCAGGTGGTCTTCTGTTTCACAGTGGTTGTAATAAATAGGTGTAATAAATAGGCATATGGCCAGTTTGATCACTCTAACGGCATCCATGTTGCTGTATATGCCCTGACAGATTTGTTATGAGTTACAGTTCTATGACACCCAGCAAAATCATGAAACTTGCACACGCAAAGAAATGCATGAGGCAGCCATCACCTGTGCCAAGACTAACAGTCTCCTACTGGAATTTACAGCTCAGTGTTGATGCAAGACATCAACCATGAAAGTCAGCGCTTGTACACTTGCATAATTACACAACATTCCTAACGTAATCGTCTGGCTGTCATTTTAGTGCACCCTACAACACAAAACCCCTGCAGGTACAACAGAAAAATTAAAAAACATTCCATGTGACATCTACAGCACACAGTGATGCACCAGACTATTAATTGAGAGCTGGGCGATGGATCCTTAATGTGTAATATTTAGCAATTGCTGATACTATAATCAGAGCGGTCCTGACAGATCCATAGGTGCTCTGATCTCCTCCTAAGTAGCTTCATAATCTCACACACAAAAATTATGGCACACATTCTGTATTTGTTATCAGACATCTTGTACCCTTGGTGAAATATTCATGTCTGGCAACTTTTTTGCATTCCCATATCCGTCAACCTGGACATGAATAAAATGTTGCTTGTTGCAACAGTCATGTTCAAGATGTGCATGTCACATGGCATAAATGACACTGCTCCAGTCCACTGCCTGACATGTAATAATGACAGGTCTTGTCAATCTGTACGCTTGTTACCCCAACATCTGCATAGCCGCACAAAAATAAAGGTCAGATTTGTCGTTAGTGATACATTTAAGGAGAGAATTCATTCTTGTCTAGTGAAGCCAGTCTTGATTTTCTTGAGCACACACATTGAGACACTAAGTATGCACGTATGTATGAATTTTGGAGTTCTCAACCATGCCAATTCCTGTTACAGTCAAAGTATCAATGGTGGGGCTGTCTGAGGTAACAGCAAAAGCACCACTCATCTTGTTCAAGTCAAAACAATTTCAAGTCTAAAGAACTAGACAAAGTCAAAGACGTTAATAATAAAAAAAAAAAAGACATTAAAAGGGAAATGGATATACTTCAGGAGATCTTTCACTGTTGAATTTCACCTTAAACAGAGCACTAAATGATGATTATTTTTGTATTCTTGATATATATTGCTGTTGTTTGGTTTTGCACCAAGTCCAAGCCTCTTCTCAAAGTGATATTATTATATATTTATTTTTTCTAATCACTGCCAACATCACTGCACGCTGAACTCTCCCATGTGTGTTTATTTTTGTGGTGCAGACAATATTTCAAAGTACCTCTACTGTTTTTAACGAGAAGTTGCTAATAATATCTGAAGCTTCCCTTGAAGACGACATAGACATGGTTGACCAGGCTTCACTGCTGAGTCACCTCATTAGATTAGCATCAAAAGATGAGTCATTTTCCACCAACTTGCATGCATATTTATTGCGTGCGTATTTGTGTCAGTGGCTGTAAACACATCATCATCATTATCATCATAAAACAGATCCCGTGTAAAATGTTGTGTACATCATTGGATTATGGAAATGCCAGATTTCCCAGCTCACGAGCTTTCTTACACAGGGTGTCCTTTAAATCCTTTGTTCATTATCACGTCAACGCCTGTTTCTGTTTCTAAAACCATTGCTCAACTATTAAAACAAAATTTTCCCCCCCTGGGGTGTTTTTTTTTTTTTTTTTTTTAACAGTCCCCCAAAAGAAAAAAAAGAAGAAGGCCAACAGTTTTTAAAAATCCCCCCCCCAATGAGAGGGGGGGAGGGTGGGGCCTTGTCCCCCCTGAGGGTTTTAAAACAACAGCAACAAAAAAAAAAGCCCCCCAAACCAACATTTTTTTTCCCCCCCCCCCAAAAAAATCACCACTTAACGTTCAGTACTGCTGAAGTATTTCAGATTCTGAGAAATGATATTGTTGACCTGATCCGTTGATATTGAGGTCGAAGAAACATACTTTTATTATGAGTGTATTCTGGTAATGAATGACATTTATTTGTACATTAGTCTTTACATAGTTTGGCTAAATGGAAGAAAAAATAGAAAACAACGTAGCCTCTTTACAATCATTGTGCTCAGATATAGAGATAGTCTTTTATTTACCCGCCCAACCACCACACTAAAATCCCGACCTACTACTATCCCTCATCAACGATTTTTTCTAAAAGAAGGACAATGGAAATGCGCGTGTCTAATACAGACCAATCATTTTTTTGCACGGATTAGCGATAGTTGGTTTCTTTCCAACTTTATGAACACGCACCTTTTTGTGTCTTTATATTAGTGGTCGTTTAGACAGTAACAAAATGGTTATTTGTTTATCACATGCTTAAGCTGTTTTGTATTTTTATAGGGGACGGAAGTAAAGCTACAACTACTTGTGAAGTAACTAAGTAAGTCGTAAAAATAGAAAAGCGGAGGTAGCGTTAGTAAAATATAAACAAATTAAGGCAATGAGAACTTAAAATCAAATGTAAAAGCTCTTTAATTTTCTCTTAATTTAAGTCATTACCCACCTCCCCTCTTCCACCACTACTGCTCTCTCCCTCTTCCGAATATTTGATTATACATGGCGATATTTTGTTGTTGCTGTTAACTGACTTTGACATCCCTTGTCCATCTGGACTAAAATAGGGAGCAGGAATTGTAAAAGGTAGTGAATAGGGCCTAGTGTAATATTTACCCACATCATCCTTCAAGTACCAGTATTTACAACTAAAATAATGTCACTCATCTGTTTTACCATCGGAGTAGACAGAGAGTCGTGATCTGGTTCCCGCATGTCTAGTGCTGTTCGCCACAGACTGGTCAGTTACCATTGTTAATTTTGGCACTTGCCGACAAGAATAACGCCATAACCTTACCTGTCGGTCTTCACATGAGAGCACTTTGGTGTAATAGCCTGGTGTAACAACTATTACTGCTGGCTGTTACTTTAAGTGGGTAAAGCAGTTACTGTGACTTAAAGCTCTCTCAGTTAATTTTTTGCCCCCCCCCCCCCCTCCCCCCAAAATTCACTACAAACTCTTTCCCTCATTGAAGTAGTTGGGAAAAAAAAAAAACACTTGAAAAGCAAACGAACACAGGAAAAAAACACCATAATTTAGGAAATGAACGCCATTGTAAACAGCACAGCTTAAAATTCCAACCCAGTTTAATATAACTAAATCTAATTAATTAATGAAATCTATAAAATGGCATCGGATAGTTTTAACAATGCAATCATAAGTATGAAATGCAAAATGGTCAAATTTTATTATCAAATGGTTTCCCCATTTTACTTGTTTTTTTTTTTTTTTTTAAAAATTTAAGGCAGACATGTCTATGCTGTCACCACGACAGAGCAGAATGAAGGATATTATTTTAGTCCGGGGTAAAAAAAAAAAATTTACGACTGTAACCCAGGTCTAACCGCACATAAACTCATGTTCTAACCATTCGACATAGCATTAATCGGAACAACAAAAGAGAACTCGACTATTAGACATGTGATTCCCTACTACTGTGTTCACGATTAAAACACAATTCAAACCGCAGGCAAATTGTTTTTTCGTAGACAGATACTCCCCAGATATATTAATGAAATAGAAAATCGCACGTGTCTAACACGGTTAATGAAGTTAATGTCGCAGTCACTGTCTGCCCGACTCGAGATAGTCCCCCCCCCCCCCCCCCCCCCTCCCTTCCATCGAAGGTGTGTTTTAAAAAAAAACAGAAAATAGAAATCGGGTTTAATTTGATTATTGTGGGCAAACCAGCAAATAAAAATAGTCTTGTTTGCTGTACCAACGACCTACTCTATGGGTATTATTATTAGAGAAGGCTGTTTGCACGTAACTCGCCGGCGATTAATTACTAACAGTGGCTTAAAAAATCACTAAAGTTCTAAATATTAGTTGCGTATATTTTGGCATAAATTGTGGTCACCTATCTCTAACCAGTCGACATTGAATTTCAAACCTTTATTTCAAAATCCTGTATCACCACAAACATATCCATGAAAATTTCAGCTAAATCGGTTCAGTAGTTTTTTTATAGGGGTGAACAAACATTGATTTTTATTATTATGATCTTTACGCACCTGGGTTGTTGGCTCAGGAATCGAATTATGTTCATTTTTCTTGAGGCATGCATATTTCTTATATGGATTTTTTAGATTTCTTCTGTGGATCCCTTCCTATCTGACTTCACTGATTCTAAATACCCCCCAAACGTCATTTGAAACGTTGTTTTTAGAGAATTTCACAATGTTACTTAAATATTAACGAGTTCTTCATGCATAAAAAAATTAGAATAAATTTTTTTCAGGCCAAAGCGCCCTGATGATACTTACCCCCCAGTAAAGTCACTATAACGTTTAGTACTGCTGAAGTATTTCAGATTCTGAGAAATGATATTGTTGACCTGATCCGTTGATATTGTGGTCGAAGAAACATACTTTTATTATGAGTGTATTCTGGTAATGAGTGATATTTATTTGTACATACTCTTTCAGATCTAGATACGCACCTGGGTTGTTGGCTCGGAATCGAATTATGGTCACGGCTTGAGCATGCACAGCAAGAGTGTCCTTATATGGAGCTTTAGATGTTCTTCTGTGGATCTTTCCTTTCCTATCCATGGACTTCACTGATTCTACTGTGAGGTCATGATAAAACTAGACAAAAGAGAATTTCACAATGTTACTGGTAAATATGTACGAGTTCTTCATGACAGAAAAAAATTACAAAGATAACTTCAACCTGCAGGCCAAAGCGCCACTGATGATACTTATTTTAGTAAGTGAATGATACATATGGGGCAATATGGTTTGTCTTGAAGTTTTAACTACTCAAATCTGTGTACACCGTGGTGATACTTGGTGAAGCCATCACAGATGGCCTAATTAAAACAACTTTACAAGTTCAATGGGATATATGAGACTTTCCTGCTGGACTAGCATCATTGCTACAGTTATGTGTGTTGTTGGAGTGTCAGACATTCAGGCAGCAGTCCTGATGTGGCAGTGTCAGTCATTCAGTCCCTCAGCCGGTCATGGGTCATTGTACTTAAGATCATGACAGGCATCTTTGCTTGTCCATAAGCCTAGCATGCAGTTTGTGAGACTGGGTTCGACCCTAAGGACATGCTTGTCACCACCACATATCTCAGGACTACTTGGAGTCTTTACTTCCCAGTCAGGTGGTCTTTGGCTGGGATCTTCACTGAGACTGGATCTTTAAACAAGATATGGGCCGCCATGTTGATCAGGCTGATTGGGTTGCAGAAAATATTTATGGGATGTCAGACTGGCTTGAGCGGTATTGACTGAGTCAGCTATCAACAATATATAACATAATGTGAAATAATTCCCTTGAGCAGAAGAAATATACAAATAGTAAACTTGGCAACTTACACTGCGCATGGCTACAACTCGGAAGGAGTGGCCATGCATGTGCATTGGGTGGACAACTGTGTTGGTGAAGGACACAAGGACAAACTCTACAATGTCGCCCAGGTCAAAGTTCAGCAGGTGGACACACTGACATAGAACCTGACTGCAGTCTTCAGCAACTGTTTTGTTGTTGCAAAAAGCTCCTAAAGATGGAAATTGAAGCATACTTGTATCAGAGGGTACAATTTAGTAGTAAGGTATAATCATGTGATATATGTAGGAAACAGTCTTTGGGACATGCATAACATTAGGGTTCCTTGTAGAGCACCACAATGCAATACGATTAGCCCTCTTTCCGCCTTTCAATTGAGTCTGGGCATTATGCGATGGTGTAAACCTGTAAAGTGTATAATATCTTTCACTCAATTATTTCCTTCTCAGCAACATTTCTAGCACCATTTTAAGAGTTTGACTACAGAGCTGAAGTAAATACACCAAAATCCAATAAAACTGAAAAGTTAATTATTATTATAATTATTGAAAAGGAGAATATGACAAGAGGATACAAAATAAAAAAATGAAATAAAAAATATATAACCAGGATAGTAGCACAAAAAGGAAAAACAGTAAGAAAATAATACTAGGGGCAAAGAGAGAGAGAGAGAGAGAGAGAGAGAGAGAGAGAGAGAGAGAGAGAGAGAGAGAGAGAGAGAGAGAGAGAGAGAGAGAGAGAGAGAGAGAGAGAGAGAGAGAGAGAAAGAAAGGAGGAGGAACATAAGAAACAACGAAGAAGAAAACTAAGACAGCCATATATGGAGAACAATGATATGGGAAGAATGATAAAGACAGGAAGGTGATATGGACCATGATGATGATGTGAACATTAACCTATAACAATCTAAAAACCTGTGGAATATCCTCCAACTGACTCAAGGGTGGAGACGGTGGCAGGTAAGATGATATGTAGTTCAGCTGGTGGTTGTTGGGGCGGACAGTTCTTGGTTTCTCTGTAGACAGGTTTTGCACAGGAGGGTTGAATCTTTCATCAGGAAGCTTGCTTGCAGCTGGAAGCGACAGAGATGGTCATGAAAAATCAGGTAGCTTTTGGCTTCAAGGATAGAGAGGATCATATCTAACTCTTGTTGATGCCGGTAATTATAAATATAACTCATCGCACACCAAGCATCCCAATCTATGTTTACTGGATACTGTTCTCTAATGTGATAAGTTTGACCTTTTTTTACCCAGAAATCCTGTCTTGAGTTTTTTCTGTCCACTGTCATAATAATCGACCTGTACTGTTTCCTATGCTAGTTCAGAACTTGCTTGGGATGGCGAAATACAGTTTATATCCTGGTGCAATGATCGGCAACATTTTTTTCCGTCTTTAAATGTTGTAGTGGTGTGCCCAAGTAATGAGGCAAAATCACCTATTGATCACACCTATGACCACAATCTATGTGTGTTAGTTGAGTGTGTAATTTTTTGTTGTTGACAGGACATCACAAGGCAGCCCATGCATATTCTCCCTGTTTTCTGAGGGAGGGGGGGGGGGGGGGGGGAGGGGGGGGGGGGGGTGGTAGTCCGGAAATTTTACATTAAAAAATTGTTCATTGCTTATTGAACTGATTCTCATAATGTAGTCAAAATCAAGGCAAAGTGATTTGCTGCCGAATGACCTGCAACAGAACTGAATCTGGTATATCAAAATTACAAAACGGGTTCATCACATCTAACTGTGTAAGATAAAGGAATGTGGATATATATATATATTTTTCTTCTCTTTTATCAGATGATATCTTGGGATCTTGTGGCTTGGGGCAGTGGTATATTTCTTCTGTTATAACCGTATGACATCCGGGGAACACACAGCAGTGGGCAGGCCATTTGTTCCTCTCTGAATGTAGTGGGGTCATTTTAGTGTGTCCTTTTTTTAATACGTTAAGGTCATTGCTGGAAGTGAGGAATGCGTACTTCGTGCAACATTCTTGACAGGCTGTACACCTCTATGGAGAGAAGGGACCTAACAAGGTCAAGTCTTTACACTATAAACAGTGTATTTAATTGTTTCTACATGTTTGATAGTAACATTTTGGAAGAACATTTATTAGTCTTTTCACGTTGTATTCATCATCTGTTAGTGTAGTGATGTCTTGTTATACATAACCTAAGTATAATGAAAACAAATGAGAAATGAACAATCTGGTAGGCTTGCAGATAATGCTACATTAGAGGGTGGATAGACTTTAATATACTGTTGATGGATCCTCTTACCAAGTGAAATATAAAATTGCTTGTCTGGTTTTCTTTTAATGACATCCTCGTCATCATCTGCACCCAGTAGCTGGAGGTCGACTATAGGGATTGATGTCTTTGTTGAGTCTCCGTTGAGTCCATTGAGAACCTGAAAATAATCAGTATCATTTGCCTTGTTTATATAATGTACGTCCTTTAATCAGAAAGCAAGCATATCAGCACTGTAATTTGTCAGGCTTTTTGTAGGAGTTACCCAAGAAGGGCTGGCCTGTGGCTGGCTACCTCACTCTCAGAGAGTAGTATTTGTAAAATTTAATCAGTCATGATCAAATCTATTAATATACTGAAGCACATTGCTAAAAGGTCATGCCTCTTGCAAGAAAAAGACAGAAATAGCATTTCCTGAGAACGGAAATACCCAAGTATATTGTAATATTATTCACAAAACTTAAAGAGGACAATTTCCCTCTACAGGCCTCCTTCTCTTTGAAGAAAATTAAGTGAGGAATACATTTTTTTAGATCAATGGTACATCAAACATACAATGTTTAATTTATATTTGTATAGACCAAAGGACTCTCAGTGTGGAAGTGGTCAACATCATGACACAAACACTTGTATTACCCATGACATTATGACATACACTTGTATTACCCATGACATTATGACATACACTTGTATTACCCATGACATTATGACATACACTTGTATTACCCATGACATTATGACACACACTTGTATTACCCATGACATTATGACATACACTTGTATTACCCATGACATTATGACACACACTTATGACCCATGACATGACACACTTGTATTACCCATGACATTATGACCCATACACTTGTATTACCCATGACATTATGACATTACACACTTGTATTACATACACATGACATTATGACATTATGACACACTTGTATTACCCATGACATTATGACACACACTTGTATTACCCATGACATATGACATACATTATGACACACACTTGTATTACCCATGACATTATGACATACACTTGTATTACCCATGACATTATGACATACACTTGTATTACCCATGACATTATGACATACACTTGTATTACCCATGACATTGTATTACCCATGACATTATGACACTTGTATTACCATACACTGACCCATAATGATGACACACACTTGTATTACCCATGACATTATGACATACACTTGTATTTATTACCCATGACATTATGACATACACTTGTATTACCCATGACATTATGACATACACTTGTATTACCCATGACATTATGGCATACACTTGTACTACCCATGACACTATACACTTGTACTACCCATGACATTATACACTTGTATTACCCATGACATTATGACACACACTTGTATTACCCATGACATTATGACATACACTTGTATTACCCATGACATTATGACACACACTTGTATTACCCATGACATTATGACACACACTTGTATTACCCATGACATTATGACACACACTTGTATTACCCATGACATTATGACACACACTTGTATTACCCATGACATTATGACATACACTTGTATTACCCATGACATTATGACACACACTTGTATTACCCATGACATAATGACACACACTTGTATTACCCATGACATTATGACATACAATTGTATTACCCATGACATTATGACATACACTTGTATTACCCATGACATTATGACATACACTTGTATTACCCATGACATTATGACACACACTTGTATTACCCATGACATAATGACACACACACTTGAATTACCCATGACATACACTTGTATTACCCATGACATTATGACATACACTTGTATTACCCATGACATTATGATGTACACCCATGACATTATATTACATACACTTGTACTACCCATGACATTATGACACACACTTGTATTACCCACTGACACACACTTGTATACCCATGACATGACATTATGACATGACACTTGTATTACCCATGACATTATGACACACTTGTATTACCCATGACATTATGATATACACTTGTATGACATTATACACTTGTATTACCCATGACATATGGTACTACCCATGACATTATACACTTGTATTACCCATGACATATACACTTGACATGACACACTTGTATTACCCATGACATAATGACACACACTTGTATTACCCATGACATTACCTGCTATCCACTTCAGGCTAGGTGGATCTGGGAACCAACGTCAATTTTTTTTAAAAAGTCACGAGGCAGATTCAAACCCAAGATCTTCTAGCCAGTCTAACAACTGCCATCCCACCGTTCTCTAATTCTCTTGTACTATTTGTCCCAATTATTTTCGGGCGTTGACACAAAGAAAACATATGAGGGCGTGATGACTGCCAGCTGTTTCGACAGAAAATTCAGTATGCCAGCGACTGTCTGCGAAATTAGTGTGCATGCAGAATGGTTTATCACTAGTAGTAACTTGGGTGTGACAAATCTGAGCTGAGTGTTCTTCACTCGTAATCCTGGACAACCAATTAGCGACAGAGGACAGAAGATGCAGCCTGGAACAGAAATGAAACCTAGTGTATGTCAAGCTTAGTGTTTCAGCTAGTCTATTGACGACTTGTGCTTATAATTTACCACTGTTGCTGTTCCAAGCCTCTGCGGTGTTTTTTGACCACTCTTAAGAAGTACATTGCTGACATGATGGTAATGAGGATAAACAAATACTCGAAATAAAACTACTGTACATGGTTGGCTTGGTGCCTCTACAAATTCTTGAGCTTATGATAGTAAAGTAAGAACAATTGAGCGTTCCGATGTCGGACGCAATTTTTGTTTTTGTTGTTGTTGTTTGTTTCAAAGCTCCACACTGGCTGTTGCGATCTCCCTAATATAACCTAACATATGGATTGAAGGGGGTTTCTGGGACCTGTCCCCGGGGGATCCTCATTCAAATGGTCACACTTTGTGTCACTGAGTGTTTATCACTCAGTGTGATGTCCTAGTGGGGTTGAAAGTCAATCAGCCAATAGTAACGTGGCATTCTATGACACTATCTTCTTGCCAACCCTTTGCTATCAATGCCAGACCTGGACAAAGACAGAAAAATAAAAAAAATAAAAGATTATCAGAAAAAATATCAGAAATGAAAAAATGTACAGGAAAATTAGGGTAGCGGCAGCTATGAGTTTATTAGGAAACCACAGATAAGAAACACCTCCTGCATGAGTCCCTAGACCAGCGGCTCTCAACCTTGCTAATGCGGTGACCCTTTAATACAATTCCTCATGTTGTGGCAACTCCCCAACAATACACAATTTTTCGTTGCTACTTCATAACTTCAGTGAACACGTGTTTTATGATGGTATTTGGTGACTCCTGTGAAAAGGTAGTTCAACCCACAAAAAGGCAGCCTTGATAACATTGGAAGGGGTAGGATGAGGGGGGGGGGAATGGGGGGAAGGAGGAGTGGGTCAGAATGTCCCAGCAAGAGTCAGACGTGTGTATGGTCTGATCACACTGGGGCGTGAGTGCAGGAACTAGCCAGATGGTTTTGCAGAATCAGAAGTTTAGCAATTGATTCATACAATTCCCACCCAGCTGATGTGATAATCTAAACACATAGCTCTGTTTTAAGAGGCAGATTAAGCTCATGGGGGTTCTTAGCAAAAGTGAATGGACGTCACTGAGTGCAACAAAACCTGACATATGACAGGACAACATCTAGTTTGAGAATGTAAGTGTAGGCAGTAACTGCAGCCTTTCACTGGATGGAGAATCAGCTGTACACGCACATGCTTTAATTGTAACCAACTCACAGAGCATGTTGAGAAAGGTGGAGACCAGTATGCTCCATGAAGAATGGCAAGCATCACTTTAGAGATCTCGGGTAGTTAGCACTTTTTGGAAATAAACAGGCAGATAGATTGGATGGTTCTGCACAATTAGGTGGTGAACTGATGCATTACAAGTTAGGTGTTGTGAAGCTTTTTGAGCACGAGTGGACAGTGCAGAGGCTCAGATGGATCATCATGGTCTGAAAAAAAAAAAACTGCACTGCGAGTAGTGACCAGGGGATCTGGTCGATGATCAGCACTCAAGAGAAGGGTGGGATGTATATACAATCAGACCGCTATTGGTACCATCGGAATTGGAGCTTTTCGTTTGCTGCTGAAGATAGGGAAGGGCGCTTATGAGAATGACCTGTGTGCTGTGATGTTTTATTCTAATACAACATTAAACATTAGAAAACAAGTTAAATGGTTTGGCCACATAATGCGGATGCTACCAAACAGCATACAACAGCAAGCACTGATGTACAAACCAGGCGAGAAGTGAAACAGAGGCCGAACATGCAAACAATGGACAGATAGATAACAACATAGCTTAGTGCATGGGAATTCACAAAGCACGCGAAGGGGCACTTTCCTGTCAATTATACTTCACCTTGACACCGATAGGGGCCAGGGGATCAGTATGAGGTGAGGCGGTAAAGATGTGCTTTCAACAGTCCACATGACAAATATAACAAGGTAAGAATCATACAATTACTGGTGTTATACATACCCTCTGGCTGTCAGTCTCAACTGTGTTACTGTAAGTGACTTTTCCCTCTGGCTTTCTGTCACTGGTGCCCTCATAACTTAGAATCGCTGCCTGGGAGATGAAATATGGCCACACACTGAACATTGAGTTATAACAAGTACAAGAAGTGTATGACAGTTTTCAATAAAATGTGCACATGAGGAATATGCTGCTAGACCATATTGTCACAGACCAATCAAAACTCGATGTATGTGATGTTGTAGACATCATGTCTATCACCTTTATGTCCCTGCATATTTGTAATACCTATTGAGGCATGGTGGCACGAAGGGATAGCATTGATGGAACTGATCCAGGAACACATGGGACCGAGATCTGTCGAGATGCTAGTCGACAGGGCACATGATGACGATTGTGATATAGGCTGGATAGAACTTGAAGCCCCAGATTATGTTCTAAAAATTGACTTTGATACTGACTGGAACAACTTCGGGGTAGCTGGCTAGTGTCTAGTCACTGCTCTACCATGGCTCCCAGTATTTCCAAGACTGAGAAGTAAAAACACATGCTGATTATCGTTTGAAAGAGATAACAGACAGAAGTAGAAAATACAAGTCTCACGAGACAACAGGAAGAAAAGTAAGTTCTAGCCGATTAGCAGATCCTGAGGGAGAAGAAAAAATAGGGATGGGGGTGGGGGTCAGAAGTGACTGGTTTAAACCTATACCCATTTTAACATGCTTTCTTGTTTATACTTCTGTCTGTTGTATTCTGTGAATGCCGGTCAGTGTCGTGTTTTTTATTCCCCTTTACGTTTGCTGCAATGGCATCATTGTGTACTTCATTATAGTTTTGATTAAAGTAAGCCCTGGAGTTTCGTTCATGCCATGCTTATAGCTGCAGTAATGAATCTCAAGGGTTCAGAATGCTGAAAAATAACAGACACTTCACGCCTAAAGAGGTCCAAATCAAGCTGACCGACTTTACCTTACGACCATTTCTAGGTGCCTGTATTATTAATTATGGTATGTTAAACTAAGTCGGCTCTGTGGCTAAGTCGATGCGAACGCTTCGTAATGCCGGGGTGCCGGGTTCGATCCCAGCTGCGGGTCATGCGCCTTGCGTTGGTTTCGACAGTGGTATTGGGGAAGAGGGGGCCGACAGCCTAGAAAGAAATGGCAAACTACTGGACGTAAATTTGCCTATGGAAACCACACAACAGCAAGGTGCTGCTGGGGTTGGTTCTGCAATGTCCTGTAAGGATACGCAACTAACTTTATGTTAAACTACAATACTCAATTAATGTGGCATTGTTGGACAAGCAGCAATCGTAGAGAATCTGGGGTTTAGACTTGAAAACCTACATTAAGTAACCTGTAAAATTAGAGAGAGTATGGAGGGAGGGGGGATATAGAACCTTTCACTGCATATGTTTGGTTTAATCTGTGAAGACACCCACTGTCTCCCTAACAGGCATGTCGTAAGAGTCGTCTGATTGATGTTTCGTTAGAAGTCGGGGTGCATCTACCCGAGAGGCAAGGAACAAAATGTCTGCATTCAAATAAAAGCACGCACAACTGAAGGTCTGGATCAAGACTAAAAGTCCAGAAATGGATAAACAACCAGCAGAAGTTTACAGCGGTGTCTGCGAAAAAGAAGAACTGAGAAATGGGAGTTGAAATATTTTACTGATAATTTTACATCTTTCGAGTTGTTGTTTTTCTTTCCATTGTCATTTTAAAATATCACATAAACACACACACACACACACTATCGCTCTCTCTCTCTCTCTCTTTCACACACACGTACCCACTCACACACACACACTTAAACAATTAATTACAACATAATACCTGAATCAAATAACCAGTACACCGTCCGTGACCTTTAAACCGGATCCAAAAATTGTCCTTCACCCCCTGCTTGGTTTTCAGAACAAAGTCGTATCTTTCCCCAGAGAAGATAAAAAAGGCATCAACTTCCACGGGTTCAAAGTTGCGACCATCGGTGGCAATCATCATCAGGGAATGTCCGTCAACACTCACATGCAATGGGCAGTTAGAGATCCCATTATAGGCAAACCGAAATCGATAACGTTTGCCAGCTTTCACTTTAAAGACAGGAAAGGGCATATCTGGTCCCTTTTCGCTAGTGCCTAGACCTAAACAAAAGTACAAGTCGATTTAGGAATTACATAATAATCTTTTTAAACCAACAGAAAAAGAGAAAAACTTACACAAGCAATTAGGTTCCATTTTTTTCAATGACGTTTGTTAAATAAATCTCCAATACTTTGTTACTTTGTCTGAATAAACACAACGAGTGGAGCTTTCCAAGCTGTTTTTATTGGTGACCTACGTTTTAGAAAAATATTTTCGCCACACAGTAATTCAGTCTACATGGTAACCAGCGATTAGGCCATCTATCACCTGATGGTTTCTGCCCACTCTTTTCGCTGACTACTACTTGCTCGGCTGCATTAATTCTCTTTTCGATATCGTTTTTATTCTTAAAACAACAACATATTTCATTTATCTTTTTTTTTAAATTTGTTTTCTCAGCAAAATCGCTGTTTATTTTAAGTCTCTTCAAAATCTTTACATTTGACTGTTGTTGTTTCACTGAAACTTGGGGCTTTTTCGTTATCTATATCGATACGACTCAGTGAACGCTACTTATTTTCAGATCGCTTTATATTGTCGAGGTTTCTGTATTAAAATGTAGCGTTAAATATACACATTTTTTTTAAAGTACGCCGTAAACCATTTAGATCACTTCACAGATCAACCCAGCATTTGTTTTCATTGAAGGGTAAAAAAATAACCCAAATGTCAGTGAAGTTCATTGCTAGCCATTCATTTCAGTTTCCAGGTCAGCGCTTATGAAATTATATAGCAACCATTTTTAGACTGCACACACTTAAACACTGTAATTATGAAGTCAAGAAATTAGGAGAGCTTATATAATCATTAGGAGAAGGAGTTAGGTCAGCACTTAAAGAAAGAAAAAACGTCACGAAGATGTCAAGTCATCACTTATGAAGTTATTAGGCACAGAAAACAGTACACCATTGTTTAAATATGTAGCGAAGATTTGTAGACGGTACACACTTGTAAACTACTATCATGCAGTCATCAAGTTCAGAGGACACTAAAAATCATTATTACTATTACGGATTTCATTTGGAATACTTTTCGACTGTGCCCAAAGTAGTTGGTGTTGTTAAATGCAGGTATCAGAAAATGGCGGGTGGCCTGTTGCCAGATAACGTGTGCGTTATGCGATTAATTGCATGTGTAACTACTGATCTTGTTGTAACTGCTGCTTCCATCAGCGATAAACTGCATTTCTAGTGTCAGACTGTATTACCATTTCTGACTGCTGCTTAATGTGTGTGTACGATGTTGGATTTGCAAATATTGCAGTCTGTGTCAGTTCTTTTTTTTTTTTTCTCAACAAGGGACAGCGAAGGGCACAGTGTGATTATTGGTTGGTGATTAGTGAGGTGCTTCGATTCCCTCCCCAGTAGCTCCACAAGTGACAGCGATAAGCACTGTGTGATTATTGGTTGGTGATTAGCTAGGTGCTTCGATTCCCTCCCCAGTAGCTCCACAAGCGACAGCGATAAGCACTGTGTGATTATTGGTTGGTGATTAGTGAGGTGCTCCGATCCCCTCCCCAGTAGCTCCACAAGGGACAGCGAAAAGCACTGTGTGATTATTGGTTGGTGATTAGTGAGGTGCTTCGATCCCCTCTCCAGTAGCTCCACAAGCGACAGCGAAAAGCACTGTGTGATTATTGGTTGGTGATTAGTAAGGTGCTTCGATCCCCTCTCCAGTAGCTCCACAAGAGTAAAAGAACTGATCACGCCCTTCTGTGTTCAGATCTGGCTACTCGTGGTCGCACCTCTATGTCCACCAACTTTGACAAGAACACTAAGCCCTGCTTGTTGTCCTGATCTACTTCGGGATATGCAACTTGTGTGGCATTATTGACAGCACACCTGCCCATTGCCGGGGCCACCGTATTTAGCGCCGTCTACCAGATACCTTACACACTTGCATCCCCGGTAGAAAGATACAGATTAGGCAAGTTATTTGTGATGCATCTGGGAATCCATTTCTGTCTGGTGACGTTGGTCTGGATTTTCTTGAGCATATTCATTTAATTGCCGTGCCCACTATGCAAGCATGTCTGAAATCTTGAGTACCCAGCCATGTCAGTGCTCTTGTTGCAACTATGGTCTCCATTGTGAAACTGCTGGTTCTAACAGCAAAGGCACCACTTATCTCTTTAATGGTTTTTCCCATTGGGCTCACAGAGAGCGCCCATGCACTTCCCTTTCTATCACACATCCCGTGTGGTTGTTGGTGGCACAGGAACGAAGCAGCAATGGGCAGACCTTTTTTTTTTAAGTAATCTAACTGCAATTACCTGATTGTATTAGGTTCGTTTTTTCAGAAAGCTAAGTCCCGTTTTGACCGCAGCGACAAACACCGACGGAAAATGTACATATGCAGTCCATATGTCTATGTGGTTCATAAGCTAGCGGTGTGCTATTGTTCACTTTTGAAATCTTGTTAGAGGCAGCGTGTGAGTGATTTTTAATGAGTGCTGCGAGGTTCCTATTGTGATCTGTTTTTTATTAGCATAGAACAACAGTGTTGCAGAAATTCACAGGCAACTCAGTGAGGTTGATGGGCCTGTGTTGTAACTGATTGTAGGTTTAGGAAATGATTTAAAGAAGGGCAAACAAATATGAATGATGGAGATCGTAATTGTCGGCCGAGTGTGATGACAGATGATTAGGTCGAAAAAGTGAAAAAAAAAAAATTAAGGAAAATCGTCGTTTCATTATTTTTGCGTTGTCTACCGAATTTTCGAAAGTTTCATGTTGACTGATTTACGACATTGTGACAAAAAACCATGGATAGACAAAATGGCGTATTATCCAAAACAAAACACGTGGGTTGCTGTCCTCTGGAATTGTGCCTTTGCAGGATAATGCTCGACCTCACGTCGCAGATGGCACTGTTCAATTCTTGCAAACATTTCACTGGAACATTGTTGACCATCCGCCCAACAGCCCCGATCTGGGGCCAAGTGATTCTCACTTTTTCATGCACCTAAAGAAGTGGCTGGCATCCCAGCGGTTTGAAACTGATGATGAACTGCAGTCTGGCATACCAAAAATGTGTTGACGTCAGTTGACTATGTTGAGAAATAATGTAAAATGGCTGCAATAAATCATTTTTATGCAGGAAATTTTATACCGGGACTCACTTAACGAACGTGCCTTGTATAATAATGAAGAGTCAGTCCTTTAGAAATGACAAAGCGAAGACGTTAAGTCAACAATTATATAGTTATTTTCCAGTGAAGTTGAATCAGTACTTTCATAATTATGTTTGTACAGCACATACAAACAGAACCCACCATTCACTAATACTGTAGTTGGTGAAGAAGCCGATCCCCCATGGAAGTCGAAGGCGAAGGTTTCTGCTGAGGTCCGCTCACCCCAGTCAATCAGAAGGATACTGTGCTCGGATAGATCATAGTCATACAGGTGTCTATGGGGGTCTAGTTCTGGTGGCAGCCGTATAACTAGACCCCCGAAGAAGCCGTCTGATCTCTGAAGGGAAGAATGGGAGTGCCAAAAGTGGGTCCCTGGATCTGAGGCTCTGAATCTAGAAAATATATACGTGTTAAGGGGAACAGTTACTTTCAAACAGCAGTATTGTTGGACACACAGACAGACGGATAGACAGACGGATGGATAGGAACTTTTTTTTTGGGTAGGTAGATAACTCCATAGATAGACTGAATAATAGGCAGGCAGGCAGGCAGGCAGGCAGACAGGCAGACAGTTAGATAGATAGATAGATAGATAGATAGATAGATAGATAGATAGATAGATAGATAGATAGATAGATAGATAGATAGATAGATAGATAGATAGATACAGATAGATTAGATAGATAGATTAGATAGATAGATAGATAGATAGACAGACAGACAGATAGATAGATAGATAGATAGATAGATAGATAGATAGATAGATAGATAGATAGATAGATAAGATAGATAGATAGATAGAGATAGACAGATAGATAGATAGATAGATAGATAGATAGATAGATAGATAGATAGATAGATAGATAGATAGATAGATAGATAGATAGATAGATAGATAGATAGATAGATAGATAGATAGATAGATAGATAGATAGATATAGATAGATAGATAGATAGATAGATAGATAGATAGATAGATAGATAGATAGATAGATAGATAGATAGATAGATAGATAGATAGATAGATAGATAGATAGATAGATAGATAGATAGATAGATAGATAGATAGATAGATAGATAGATAGATAGATAGATAGATAGATAGATAGATAGATAGATAGATAGATAGATAGATAGATAGATAGATAGAAATGTCAACAAATTACTTAGTTTACAATACCTGTAAGTCATAGTAGTGTGTGGGTTAATGGGACACTGGGTGACCAGATTGGTACCATCCATGTGTGGGCTTCCTATCTGTCTGACGCCATGCCAGTGAATCGATGTCCCTTCCCCAAGCTGCAGTTGGTTGTCCACCAAGACCACGATTGTGTCCCCTTTACACACCTGGAAAATAATGGCAACGTGAAATTATTACAGTGGACGGAAGAGTGGGCCTAATGACTGGAAACTGAGAAACAATGACTGAGAACCAAAATAACTGAAGTACAACAACTGTACCTTACAAACGGAAACAGTTAAGCAATAGCAGGCAATGGCCTAATTCTACAACAACTGTGATATACAACTAGAACAAGATAATGGAAAGTAGTGGCAGACACACAAGTGTTACAACAACTGTGATATACAAGTAGAACAAGAAACTAGAAAGTAGTAGCAAAGTCCAAGAGTTACAACAACTGTGATATACAACTTGAAGAGGAAATTGGAAAGTTGTGGCAGACAATGTCAATTGTATTACAATACCTGTGATATACATCTAAAACAAGAAACTGGAAAATAGTACCAGACAATGTCCATGTGTTACAATAAATGTGATATACAACTAGAACAAGAAACTGGAAAGTAGTGGCAGACAATGTCCAAGTGTTACAACAACTGTGATATACAACTAGAACAAAAAACTAGGAAGTAGTTGCAGACAATGTCCAAGTGTTACAATAACTTTGATATACAACTAAAACAAGAAAAACTTAGAAGAAATGGCAGACAATGCAAAGTAACTAGAGCACACCAGTAACTGTATCACGTGACTGAAAACCTTGAAAGCAGTGGCACAATGCTCAGGTGTATTAACTTTGAAGATGTGTGTATTAAAAAAAAGGGCTGGACAACAGTAGCCTAAGACAACAGTAACCTAAGACAACATTAACTTTAGCTTATGTAGCTACAGTAACATAAACTAGGTAACAACAACATGTTATTACCAGCAACATCAGCACAGTAACAATAAGCAATTAATAAACTCACATTGATGATGGGGCCAGGCAGCATGCGGTTGACAGTCAAGATACCTCGTGGTCTCCCGTCTGCAGCCACACACAGTGGCAGGAAACACTCGGTCTGATTCTTGGGACAGCCATGACAGGCCTCAGACAAGGTTGTGTAGTGTTCCACCAGGAAATAGTAATGGCATGTCATTGGTGGGGAGTCCTTCTTGCATGGGCGTTTGCAAGGATGATTACGGTAGTCTAAAACAGAGGACATGGTCTGTTAGTTATCATGGATACGTGGTTGTGTAAGCGAATCTTGTTTTGATTATACCAGCTCTGAGCCCGTTTGTCATTTATGTGTCTAAAGAGACTACTGGCTTTTTTTTTTTTGCGCAGTCAAAAGATCTCTTTTTTTCTCCATATGTAACAAATAATATATGAGACAATACGGGCCTGTCTATTTACAAAGAAATCTGACAAACTTGGTTCGTCTAGATAAAGATTCGACATCACAACGTTCAGGACAGGACCATTTTAGCTCTGTCTCTCTTCTCGCCAGACAGCCAAGTGTTTCCATACCGATGGTACCCGTTGTCATCTGGTTAACTACTCGCCCTGCCTTCCCTCTTGAGTCTCGAGGGCCTCCCAAAGCCCACAGCCACTGCTCGCTGTAACATTCTCTCCAGGTGCGGGTTTTCAGTATCATCCATTTCACCTGTTACCTTGTCCCACAGGTTTGAGATCATCTCTGCCTTGTGCAGTTGAATGACACCCACAAATAGGCCAATTCCATCCAGCTTATATGTCTGCTCATTTCCAAATCAAACCTGAATGATCCAGGGCCAAATATCCATGTGACTCTCACCATCTGTGACCTCCAGACTGATGTAACACATTCCATAGTTAGCAAACATCACCCCGCCTTTCTGGGCATCCTTTGCTAACAAACAATATGGGAGAAATATGGTTAATTAATTAATAATGAAATTCTTCCTTTGCTGATTACTCTTATCTTATCACAGACAACGTCACTGTACTCTAGGCATTCCAATGTGAGCTCAGTCCTCCGATGCAGCAGCCACTCCGAGGTACTTCTACTAATTGTTCCCATGAGAGGTTGGTTATAAACTCTCCCTATGTAAGCCTCGAAGGCGGCATAGACGTGCTTCACCATGCTTTATTAGCATGCAATGGACTGATCGGAACCCATCATTATTCTATGCCACACAATGGACAGATCGGAACCCATCATTATTCTATGCCACACAATGGACAGATCGGAACCCATCATTATTCTATGCCACACAATGGACAGATCGGAACCCATCATTTTTCTAGGCCAAACAATGGACACCGTCGACCTTGCCGTCATATATTTTACATGTAATGAACAGGTTTTCATATATATATATATATATATATATATATATATATATATATATATATATATCATGTGCCCTGCCAACTGGCGTAGGCGCTCATGCGTTTCCACTGATCCCAGTTCCGGTTGCCTGGAACAGCTATGTTAAGGAAATCCCTTCATGCCATCCTTTCAGCCCATCCAGCACGATCTCTCTTGGTCTGCCTCTACCCCTTTTTCCACTGATGTTTGCAGTTGTCACGATGTTCTCCAATGTCCCTCTTCTGACTATGTGTGTCAGATTTTCTTCATCTCAGAAATGAGGTCCTGGAACCCAAACGTTGATTTCCGCAGCAGATCTCTGTAGTGTGCGTGTTGCATTTGTGGTTGCTGACTGTGTGGGTGTTGAATGTGTGGGTACTGACTGTGTGGGTGCTGAATGTGTGAGTGCTGATTGTCTGGGTGCTGTGTGGGTGCTGACTGTGTGGGTGTTGAATGTGTGAGTGCTAACTGTGTGGGTGCTGAATGTGTTGTTATTTAATATGTGGGTGCTTACTGTGTTGGCACTGAATGTGTGGGTGTTGAATGTGTGGGTACTGACTCTAAGGGTTCTGACTGTATGGGTGCTGACTGTGTGGGTGCTGACTGTGTGGGTGCTGATTGTATGGGTGCTGACTGTGTGTGCGTTGATTGTATGAGTGCTGACTGTGTGTGCATTGATTGTATGAGTGCTGACTGTGTGTGCATTGATTGTATGAGTGCTGACTGTGTGTGCATTGATTGTATGAGTGCTGACTGTGTGTGCATTGATTGTATGAGTGCTGACTGTGTGTGCATTGATTGTATGAGTGCTGACTGTGTGTGCATTGATTGTATGAGTGCTGACTGTGTGTGCATTGATTGTACGAGTGCTGACTGTGTGGGCATTGATTGTACGAGTGCTGACTGTGTGGGTGTTGATTGTATGAGTGCTGACTGTGTGGGTGCTGACTGTGGGGGATGCTGACTGTGTGGGTGCTGACTGTGGGGGATGCTGACTGCGTGGGTGCTGACTGTGTGGGTGCTGACTGTGTGGGTGCTGACTGTGGGAATGCTGACTGTGTGGGTGCTGACTGTGGGGATGCTGACTGTTCCAGTAACACACTGGTTGTAGACATGCCACACTGTTCCTCTCAGACAACCCTTTTTGTCATATACATCATCATTATCATCAAGGAGCAGGTCCTTTGCATAACGTCGCTTCCATCACGGTCTGCCTAAAAAAAAAAATCTTGGTGTATTTCTAGCTCTCCCGCCTCGTCCACTTTCATATTCTAGTAGTCACTTATATCGTGTGTCCATCTTCGTGTTGGTCGGCCCCTGCCCCTCCTTTCCGGTACCATGCCTTCTGCTAGTTTGTGTCCAGTCCGCCGTGGCACTTGATATGATTGAATATGTCAGCTTCCGAGAAAAGATGCTGTTTATTAGCCAAACTCTCTTGATGTTCAGATCTTTTAAAATGCATTTATTTTCCTCTTTTTCCATGGCATTCTGAGAATCTTCTATAGCATTTCAGCTCAAATGCCGTTACTTTCTGTCTTTAGGCCTGGGAGAACATTTTAATTTTCAATTCCTTACTGATGCTTAACCATAGACTTTAATTCTGTTTAATCTTTGCTTTGCTATTGCCATCTTTTTTTTTTTTTTTTTAAATTTCTGTCAAATAGTCTCCAATGCTATTTCTTGTCATGTACACAGTTTCATATGCACTGACCCTTGTGTATGTTGTTCAACAATAACACACGAAAAGAAAAAAGTCAGGGTATCTGGCTCTTTAAAGGTCGAGGATTCGTTTCACCGACGTTTAGTTCACGGGTATAATTATTACGTGGATCAAAGGGGATCGTCACTGGAAAGCCGGAGTTCGGTGGCTGTTCTAAGGAGAAAGACTGAGCTATATGGGATAAAACCCCTTTTCGATGAAGTCGGTTCTTTCGATTTTAACTTAAACTTTTGAACAATATTATGTGGGTAACATTGCTACTACTAGGTTTCCGACAACATCAGCTAGTCAGTTAGCATGAAGCCATCACCAGTGAATAATCCCTGTCACATTACAACATGGAGGAACAACCTCTGGTCTTTTTGCTACGAAAGGTGCAACAAATAAGCAACCGGTTGTACCAGTGATCATCAAAAGAAAAGAATCATCAACTCAACCAAAAAGGACGATTATCATTTTATGGACAGATAATCATTATCATGTGCGACATGATGGACACAGCCGACTATGCCGCAGTATATTACAAATGTAGTTTACAATTTCAATGAAGTCCAGAACAAAATGTATTCTGGAGTTTAGTTTTGTCTAATAGATGCCGAAGAGACCAGCGGTGACAGAATGCATTCTATGCAATATGTTGAATGGATTGCATTGGATAGAGCGGAAGGGAATCCACAGGAAGACTTATGTTACGTATAAACAACACAAGATGATGATGATGATAATAATGATGATGATAAATCGACGACGTTAAGTATTTTCTTTGGTAAAGGAAGCAATGAATAAAAACCTACCGTTGAAATCATAGGGATCTTTGGTATCAAAGGAGACCACACGATCATCGGATGTTGCTGATATCATCCCTGTTATGGCCACAAAAAGCAACAGAGCACCAAAGTGAAGCCTTTCTGAGGCCATTGTCAGCCACAATGTCTGATCTGTGCCCAACAAAGAGAAACCAGCATTCATCTTATTAACTATACGACTCCACAATGGGATTGGCTACAATGTATTCACGGCTAACTATGTGATCATAACGTGGCAAAGCTCCCACTTGCTCCCACAGTGCTCCTCTCCAACCACTGTCTACGAGAAACGGTATTTTTCTAAACCACCTACCGTGGGAACCGAACCTTGGCAAACTATGACCACTGCATTGTGAAACGATTTTCCTAACCGGTAAACGATATTTTTTATCGACAAATACTACATTAGACTCTGCTTTTTCTTCTTTTGGGGCGTTCACCAGCAATAAACTCCTGTGGAAAGTTCTGGTTCTTCGTGCACTCATTGACTGTAATCTTCCTGTTCCAGAACCTGAATGTTGGTGCACGTCCGTGTTTCAGACTTAGCTTATTTGTATGCAGACCTAGCTTATTTGTATGCAGACCTAGCTTATTTGTATGCAGACCTAGCTTATTTGTTAGCAGACCTAGCTTATTTGTATGCAGTCCTAGCTTATTTGTATGCTTATTTGTATGACCTAGCTTATTTTTATTTGTATGATTTGCAGACTTGCTTGAGCATCTATCCATACTACTTATCAATATTCAACCTACTGATCTGATACAATTACTTTTGTCTCTGATGTGTTATCTGCTGGATCTGTTGTTGATGTCCCGTTTTCAGCTTCACATATTATGGTCAACCTAAATAATAGTAACAGTCGTCGTAGTAGTAGAAATAGTAGCAGTAATAGTAGTAGTAGTAGTAGAAGTGGTAATAGTAGTAGTAGTAGTAGTAGTAGTAGTAGTAGTAGTAGTAGTAGTAGTAGTAGTAGTAGTAGTAGTAGTAGTAGTAGTAGTAGTAGTAGTAGTAGTAATAATAGTTGTAGTAATAGTGGTAATTTTAGTAGTAATAGTATTAGTAGTAGTAATTGTAATATTAGTAGTAGTAGAAAAAGTAGTAGTAATAATAATAATAATGTAGTAGTAGTAGTAGTAGTAGTAGTAGTAGTAGTAGTAGTAGTAGTAGTAGTAGCAGTAGTAGTAGTAGTAGTAGTAGTAGTAGTAGTAGTAGTAGTAGTAGTAGTAGTAGTAGTAGTACAAAGTCCGATAATTAAGTAATGAGACTAATTCCATAAAAAATAAAATAATTAACAGTTGAAGATTTAACCTGTATCTGATTCAAAGAAAGCCCTTTGTGCATTGTTACAGCAAGTGGCACGATATAACAAACACTGGAACGACCTCTGTAGTTCTTTTGTTGCTATGGTCCTTAAAGTCGATTTTACCGCTGATGTTTTTGGTCATCAGACAACGAATGTGGTATAAACCGGCAAGCAACTTTTTTTCTTGCCCAAATCTTGCACACAAATGTTATGCATGGTCTCTCTACTAACAACAGATTCATCTGCCATCATCCTTCCAGTAAAACAATGATCTTCTTATACCCCTTTATCTGACTTTTGCAATGAGTTCATCATTATGAACATAAATTTGGCGTCCAAGTCTAGGTGCAAAAGTAATCATTTCCACACAACTTTTGAATCGTGAATACCATCTGAAAATGTGTGCACGAGATAAACAATTATCCCCATAAACTTGTTGCATCAATTCAACTGTTTCAATTGCGCTTTTTCTGAGTTTTAGAAATAATTTAATGTTAGCTTTTTGTTTCCAGCTGATTAGGGACTAGGTCAACAAAACGGCGGCTTATTTGTAGTCAGCTTATCGAGCAGCGATGAAAAGTTGCCAGCTCATTGATAAATGTTGCCTCTTCAAATTCCATACTTTGCTTCATATATGGAATTTTTGTCTTAGCCATAATAAAATCAGCCTCATTACTTGACTGTTGGACCTTGTAGTAGTAGTAGTAGTAATAGTAGTAGTAGTATTAGTAGTAGTAGTAGTATTAGTAGCAATAGTCATAGTAGTCGTAATAGTAGTAGAAGTAGTAGTAGTAGTATTAGTATTAGTAGTATTAGTAGTATAAGTAGTAGTAGTAATAGTAGTAGTAGTAGTAGTAGTAGTAGTAGTAGCAGTAATTTTAGTAGTAGTAGTAGTAGTAGTAGTAGTAGTAGTAGTAGTAGTAGTAGTAGTAGTAGTTGTTGTTGTAATAGTAGTAGTAGCAGCAGCAGCAGTAGTAGTCCTAGAGGTTGTAGAAGTAATACTATTAGTAGTCCTAGTAGTCATAGTAGTAGTAGTAGTATTAGTAGTAGTAGAAGTAGTAGTAGTAGTGGTGGTAGTAGTAGTAGATGTTGTAGTTGTAGTAGTAGTAGTAGCAGCAGTAGCAGCTGCAGTAGTAGTAGTAGTAGTTGTGTAGTAGTTGTAGTAGTAGTAGTAGGTAGTCTAGTAGTAGTAGTAGTAATAGTTGTATTGTAGTAGTCTTAGTAGTAATAGTAGCAGTAGTAGCAGTAGACATAAGAACGGTGATAACTGTAGAAACCGCCACAACAGTAGCAGTGGCACTTGTCGTAGAAGTAGTATTACTACAGTATTAATATCTATGTTCGGGTCCTAGTGGAACCGGACTTGTCCAACAACAAAAAACCCTGGCTCCTATGTCTACACAGCCATCAGTGGGTGCCAAGTATAGTACTGGGAGGTAAAGGTGACCGGTGTGATAATGACCACATTACCCACTGAGTGACGAATGGTCTAAAAAAATACAGGTGTAACCCTATATGCCCAATAGGCCTGAAGGTGTGAAAAAAATGTATTTACTTTTTTACTTTTACGTAAGTATCTGTTGAAATTCAGTAAAACCTGGTAAACACGAATTCCAAAAAACAGAACAATCAAGAGTTCGTGCTAAAAATTGCTAGGGTCCAAAGTTTTATTGCTGTTAGCTAAGTGTCCACTCTGAGCAAATTGGTGTTAACGAGGTTTTAACTGTATTGTCGTAATTGTAGCAGCGGTAGCAGCAACATGAACAACAGTAGCTACATAGAATGCTAAAGGGAAAACATGGCCTTCAAACATAAAGACCCAGCTCAACTACGTGATAAAACCTTGACTAAAAACCGTTGACCTTGACGCTGACATGAAATGTGGGCAAACTGCTCACGAGACCCGCCATATGGCAAAGTGCTCCTTGTAAGAGTGCACCAGCAAGTCGGACTTGTATAAAGTGCGAGCTGGGGAAGTCGCTAGAGAGCGTTATGTAATCACATCTTGCACCCAAAGGAAAAATCCTTGTCAAAACGACACACGATCTGATCAAGAAAGTTAGATAAACAATAACAAAGTATTTATGTCAAGGCACTTTCCTGTGTGTCTGCCTTTTCCAATGCAGAATTTAGAGTCGCTGTGGTGTAGCAGCTAGTCACTCGCCTGCGGATGTGAAGGTCGTGGCTAAGGTCCTGACGGGATTGGCATATTTTAAAAAAGACTTTCCTTTGGTGTTTATAATATAGGTCTAGCCCTATATGTACAACAGGCCTGAAGGCTATAGAAGGGTCCCCTACTTTACTTACCACAGAAGACTTCAGGTTTTTACAGTATTGTCGTAATTGTAGCAGCGATAGACGCAGCATCCAACAACAGTAGCTGTCTATGATGTAGAAGGGAAAACACGGCTCCTGAGACAAAGAGAGGCAGTTCAGCCACGTGATAAAGGCTTGACTAAAACCGTTGACCTTGACGGTCACATGTCACGACCTCGCATTTTCTAAAAGTCTGATTTGCTGGTGCACTCTTACAAAAAGCAGTTTCCTAATTGGCGGGTAATGTTGAGTTTATTTGTTTCTACATTTATTTTTTTAAATATTCGCAGGTGTCTGAGTGGTCGACGCAGGGTGTCCGCCTGGTAAGGGCTGGGATTTTTCACGTGGACTTGGCCTTTGAGTATTTCCTCCTGGTCTGGAGTAGTGAGATCGGACGCCCGTGTGGATTGTTGCGAACGTAAAAAATACCTTGGCAGTTGGAAATCAAAAAGAGTTACCTAACAGCGGTGCCCGGGCAAACTTTGGAGTTAAAATCTACGCAAAATATTGTCGAATTCTAGCCGGTGCTACAGAGCCTGTGCACTGTGCTGGAGCTTCTTCAGAACTCAGACTTGAATTATTGTTTTTGATTAGTGAGACATTGTGTGAGGAGATTTGACTTAAATATGAGAATGACGAAAACGCCTACAATACAGTAATTAGTGAGGAGTTAAGTAGAAGCTGTAGAGAAATGGTTTCATAGAAGAATGGTGAAACTACAGTGGACAGAAACGCAATGATATCTATACAAAACACTTACAAAGAGTAGTAGTAACAGAAGCAGCAACAACAGCAGCAGCAGTAGATTGATGTTAGTAGATGTTGTAGTAGTGGAGGCAGAGTGAAGATAACCCGGCACTAGAAAATGCACATTCTATGGTTGTATCATGATACGATGACAATTATAGCACAATAGTCAAGACAAGTATTGTTCAAGGGCGAGAGATCTACGGAAGACCAAGAGAGACGGTAGACATCGTGGCACATCTGTATACATATGGTAGCCAATCATGGACAGAAGTCTGTGATTAAGAAGTTTGTGTGCGTGTGTGACGCTTATTTAATATATATATTAAAAATTGCGTATCCTTTCACAGGACGTTGCAGAACCAACACCAGGTTTTTTTGGCTGTTGTGGTTTTTCTACGCAAATTTATGTCCAGTAGTTTGCCATTGCCATCTGGACGATCGGCTTCTTGATACCACTGTCGAAACCATATCAAGTCGCGAGGATCGCAGCTGGGATCGAACCTAGCACGTCTGCATTACGAAGCACGTTCGCAACGCCTAAGCCACATACGTGGGCAATATATATATATTTACACACACGCACACACACACATGTGCGCCAGGGAGCGATGAGCGGCTGGCCGAAGGGGTAGAATGCTGGGTTTTCATGAAGGAGACATGGATTCGAATTCTCGATAAAGTTGGGGATTTTTATTTCTGTCAGGAGTAAAAATAAAATTCTCACCTGCACAGTCTGTGGCGACAGCACTAGCCAAGCAGCCCTAAATCCTCAGGCTCAAAGACCCCCCCATCTCCCTCCCCCCCCCTCATCTCCCTTTTTTATGCCTACACCACAAACGTGGGATAATGAAGTTAGGAACTCGCAGTTCGTTTTAGAAGTTACACACACACACACACACACACACACACACACACACGCACCACTACTATGAGATAATGTCCGTTTGTTACTGTGGCTGTAGTAGCATCACAGAATTTTAACACTGGATCCAACCAGGCATGTCATAAAAATTTCTAAAGATATTGTAATGACTTAGTTTGGCTATTCCATCTCTAAAAACTTTCAGTCACAAAAGCCAGCCAATTAACAACAAATGCAGAAGTTATCCACTTGCGAATAAAGTGTAGAAACAGTATATTTATTATGACAGCCTCACAGACTCTGCCATCCATTCAGATCTCTCGGGTCTGACCTCGGACACCTCGCTAGTTCAGAAAATCATTGTTTGAAGTCGTTCAGCCACTTGCCTCGTACTCTCAATGTCGTGAGTTTGATTTTCTGACTGCGGCGTTCGGTTCAGAAGTGCTATTTTTACCGAGATTAATTCGATCGTCACTAGAGAATCGGAGTTAGTGCTATGTGTGACCATTTCGCCGGGCTAATAAAAAAACCGAGCCGTATACAATAGGTAATGAAAGCTATGATCTTTACTTACACTCTCATGTTGAAAAAAAAATACACGGGAATTTCCATACCAGCATGTATTCAGGCCTTGACGCAATACAGCCTAGTGGCTCTAGTAGACAAATCAGTCTGCAGCAATAGACGTACCGGATTTGAACAGGTGACCTCCACCAGAGATAGATGCTTCCGAAAGAAACAGTTTGCGAGGATGTCTAAATACATTTGTTAAAATGAATAACAATCGATGCTTTGAAATTGGTAATTTTAAAGAAACAAACATATCATTACACAGGTATTGACGTTGGTATTGTTTTATATATAGTCGGCACAATCACGGTAATAGTAGCCATTCAAACAACACTCATTTTATGGGACACAACATCCACACAACTTACTGTTACAACTAAATTGCCATCAGATTTGGTGTAGGTTCCCAGTCAAAACAGTCCGTAAACTGGGAGGCAAAAGTGCAAGGTTTTCACATCTTTCTTTATTGAGGTCACGAGATGCCGTCATGTGATTCTTGCTCAAGATTGGTGGGGAGGGGAAGGTAGAGAAAGATGCAGACTGACAGAGAATGGGTGCTGGCTGGGGTCTGCTGCAGTCACAGTTTGAATGTGTGTACGCGGCGGGAAGCCGACACATGGATGACTTGGGGGTGGGCTGTTGATCAGGAAAGGGGAGAGACCACCTTCCAGCAAATGTTCCAGGCACGTATCTCAAGGGCCTAAGCCTTGTTAAAATGCATAGAGACAATAGTAGTTGTAGTAGCAGTTGTTGTAGTAGTAGTAGTAGTAGTAGTAGTAGTAGTAGTAGTAGTAGTAGTAGTAGTAGTAGTAGTAGTAGTAGTAGTAGTGGTAGTAGTAGTGGTGGTAGTAGTGGTAGTAATATACTTTCATTTTAGCTCACCCCAAACACCGGTATATCCCGAATCCCCAAGTAAAGTCTACATTATATGGATGTTAAGGTATACAAATGAACACCGACTAACCCAAACGCCAACTGTAACCCTAGCGCCACTATCAAATTGGGCTATCCCGGGGATTCCAGGGTTCCCCGCGTTTGGGGTGAGTTAAAATGAGAGTATTAATAATATTAATAATAATAATAATAATAATAATAATAATAATAATAATAATAATAATAATAATGATTTTAATAATCTGAATGGCAAAAAATATAATAATATGTCTAAAAAAAAAAAAAAGAAATGAATTGACAGAAACTTAAAGACAGCTGACCCTAGCTTTCTATGGGACAATTCAGGTTTCCCTGGCGTTTTGTAAGCCGCAGGGTTCGCAATTTACCGCCCCCCCCCCCACACCCCACCCCATCCGTGTATGTGTACGTGCGTGCCAGCACGATATATATTATGTGATATGTGTGACGCGAGTAAGTGTTAATATGGGCATGAATATATAAGTATGTATAGGTGCATGAGCGTATGAATGTGCACGTGTGGGTGAGTTTTTGACAGTAAGTGTGTGCGATCGCATACGAGTAGGTGTTGCGCATAACTTGTTTTGTGAGTAGTGAAAAGAATGTGCATATATTATGTCACCATCGTCACTGGCATGGGCGATCATGCCTCGCCACAATCTGCGATCCACAGCTGCATGTATCATGTTTGTGTGTTGACATTCCTTCACGCCATGACAAAAGGCCGTCAAGCTAACTTCGCCTGTCTCTCTTTACACAAATCTTCCAAGTGGTCACAACATGTTCCATTTTCCCTCTTCTCATAACATGACCAATAAATGACGACTGTCTCTTTCTGATGTTTGTGATAGGTTGTCACATAGCACTCGCATCTTTCAACTTCAACACATCTGGGTTGCACTTCTTAGCTGTCCAATGAATTCTAAGCATTCTTATGTAATACTACATCTCCGAGGCCTCAAGATATTGTTCAGCTTGTTTATTGTTTGTCCAGAATTCATAGCTGTATGTTAAAACTGGGCCTATATTATATATCGTTTCCTCAAGGCTGGGCAGGTTCCAAAAGGTAAGGTCAACCAAAACGCATTCGCTCCATCTGTGCTAGACTGCGAGGGACTGGTTACTGGCGGTTGATCTGCCAGGCCATGAACGGTACCCCGAGTTGATCCGTAAAACCGGCCTGCGACCGGACATCGTTCTTCATTCTGCGCAAAAACGGCAGCTCATCCTGATTGAGTTGACTGTCCCGTTTGAGTCGCGTATTGAGGAGAATCATTTGTACAAGCTCGAGAAGTACAGTGATTTAGCAGCCGGTCTGAGGAGAAACGAGGCTTACACAGTACGGGTATTTGAGGTCGAAGTGGGAGCGAGAGGCCTCGTTTCCACTTCGCTCTACAATGTGGTGAAAGAACTAGGATTGCGTGGTAATGAACGCAAACGAACACTAAAAAAACTGGGAGATGTGGCCGAAAGGACCTCTAGCTGGCTTTGGACGCAGCGCAACAACGTAGGGGACGGGCCTCGGTGAGCTGGTCCGGGTGTCTAGTGGAAAAGGGTTTCTCACCCCTTTGAAAGTCCATCGTGTCCGAATTGTCTGCCAGTGTTCCTCTGCCAACTGCTAATAAAAGTCCAACATGTGTCTGCTAAACCAAAGTAAGCTTGTCGCTCGGTCGTCCAGGCATGCTGACTGCTTTAATTAGGCTGCCGTGGCAACTTCTTATCTCACAGTACCTCCTGCGAAACCACCAAGTCGTCTTGTCTCTGGCCGAAAGAATAACACCATCCGGTAATTCCGTGCAGCGGGGAACCAGCCCTGAGCTTCATGAACTCAGGAGGGCCCACCTTCGAATGCGTCTAGGAATCGTGGGCCGAAACGCGTGTCGACGAGGATAATTTCTACTGACGACTGGTAGATCCATGCTGTACTTGCTCCCTGTGAGTTTATTCCTATAGGTATAATTATGCATCGTTTTGTTTCGTTTATTTTGCTTTAAATTTTCATTCGTAACTAATGACACCAATTCGACCGAAAAAAAAATCCCGAATTGACCGTTATTGAGAAATTATTTTCCCGTGCTCTTTACGTGAAAGATCAAATCGGAACAATTATTAGGAGTTATTGAAGAGATGCTAGGCTTTGACCTGAGATAGTTTTAACGGGCATACGATAAATCGATTTTTTTTTTCGGGCAGCACGCAGTGAATTAACGGGAAGTAAGTTAGTAAATATCTTCTTAATTAGCCAGACTAAGGCAATTTGTTATGTACTGTTGAATTCTGCGTTAAGTTTTATATAAGTATGGGAAATTTTACAAAGATTGGCTGAGAGCAAATATTAAAAAAAAAAATGTTTTTAGTGACATCACAGTTTTTGCTTCAAATCCAATGTTTGCACTAGAAGTCCGTTTGTCCCGCTTTATAATTAACTTAAAATACTTATGAGCTGTTCAACGTGTATACGAGCAAGATTGCAAGCCTAGAAGCAATAGGAGTTGGAAGGATACTGACTTTTGATATACTTGCATATAGGCAGGGGGAAGAGAGGGAACAAACAGCCTGGGATCTACAAGCGACAGTAGACAAAGTGACTGAGTGGTGCACAGAAATGAGGGCTGCCGTCCACCCGGAAAATGCGTCTGTTTTGTGGTGTTCTTTGGACAACAGAATCGTTAACGCTATTGTACCAAGTCTCGCGATAGATGGTAGGAACGTCAACAGAGAGAGCAAACTGAAGTATTTAGGATTTACATTTGACAGGAGCCTGTCATTTAAGGACCATGTGGAGCGTGTTGTGACGAGATGCCAAAAAGGACTTAGTGCACTTAAGACTATGACTGCAATTGACACAGAGCAGAGAATACTTTTCACACTATATCAGCACATGATTCTGTCAGTGGTTGATTATGGCCTAGGATTGCTTACCGTCTCAAAGAGTCAGATGGACAAACTAGAGCGCATTCAGAACGCGGCTATGCGGGCTATTCTGGGTTGCACCAGAGACACCCCAGTGGTGTGTATGCGATACATCCTTGGTTTGCCGACGGTTACAGGTAGGCACAATGTGCTGCAGGCGAAGTCATATCTTAGGGTAGCTGCAGAGACAGACCATCCTCTGCATGAAGCTCTGGGTGCAGTTAAAGGTCAGCGGCTGATAAGAGGGAAGTCATGGATGGCTCAGGCAGAAGACACAATCAGACAGGTTTGCATCCTTGAGAACGTTAGGCGAGGAGAGGAGTGGATCAAAGTGCCACCTGAACAGTCAGACTTGTGTAGAGTCATAATCACACTGAGCCGGGAATGCAGAGACTGGCCAGCAGGTGCCACAGAGGTAGAAATTCAGCAATTAATTCAAGATAATGCTCGCTCAGAGGATTTGATCATTTACACAGACGGTTCAGTGTCAAGATGCAAAAGAAGTGCTTGAGGCTTCTTAGCAAAACTGGCTAGAGAACACCACACACACACACACACACACACACACACACAAACACACACACACACACACACACACACACACACACACACACACAAAAACACACACACACACACACACAATGTGACTGTAACTGATTCAGAAAGCATGCTGAGGAAGATCAGAACAGATATGCTTCGTGCAGAGTGGCATGCTTCACTGCGAAGGACACGAGTGAGGAGTATTGTCTGGCTGTGTACAACTTGGTGGAATACATGATAAGGCAGACGTGGTTAGTGCCTTGTGTGAGAGCCTGTACAATTCGGAGGAGCAGATTGATCACCACAGTCTGGTGACGAGAGGTTCTGGCAGATGCTCGAGGGTGAGGGGGAAGGCAAGACGGACGTTTAATCAGAATGCTGCTGGCACCATTAATATCGGAACTCTTCGCTGGCTGCTGAAGATGGGGACGGAGCGTTTATGGAAATGCCCCAAGTGATGTGATGTCGGGTCTTGAATCAAATCAATCAATCAATTAAAATATTTTTTTGAATTAGCTAAGGTTATTTGACCCTTTTTTTTAATTCCACAACTATTGTAGCATTTGTTCATGCATCTGTCATTAGAGCTCTTCGTATTTTCTGTGGTAGATATTTTTGCCTGATCACCCCCACATCCCAATAATTAATTTAGGCCATCATTGCTAATTTTCTAAGATGATTCTTTGGTAATTAACTTATGATGCTTAGTAAATTGATAATTTTATTTGATTTACTTTTCAAACATCCACAAACATTATACAATTTTTTTCATGTGTTTGTCATTATTTAGAGTTTACAGAATTTTATGTGGAAGATATTTTAACAAGAGAGAAGCAGTGAAATGTATATGAAAACAATACTGTATAACAATGATCCTTGTTGTACTCTTTCACCTGCCAGATGGATATTTCCATAGTGGCTTTATAGATAAAGCAGCAGCATGTGTGAAGCTGTGGTGAATGCATAATCATAACGAATTCCCACGGCATATCAATCATCCATGCTGTCTCTGTCTGTCTGTCTACCTGTCATGTGTGTCTATCTCGATCTACCCCCCCCCCTTTTTTTTTTAAATGTAAGAGCACCAGTGCTATTTATTGTTATCCCTCATGTATGCACAGTATCATTCATTTCTCACTGTGGCATCTTGACTAGTTGATACTTTTAGGTGCTTCATGTTGTGGAGACATCCACATTCATACGCTTTCAATGTCAGTTTTGTTCAAAAACGTATTGCTAAATTGTGTCTTTTTTCTTATGCCTTCTATGCCCTGATGGGTCATTGGTCCTCAATCAACTCACGCTAAGTCATTATAATCATTGCTATTACATTTGCTTTCACAGTGTCCTCCCTATCTTTTTAACTTCACTTTCTAGCTCCCTTCTGCATGTATTTTTAGGGTTTTTGTATATTTTTTTGCCCCTGTTGGTTCCAGTACACAACTCGTTGGCAGGCAACTCAAAATGTATAAGGTTTTTGCTGAAAGAAAGTCAATTGATGGCCATTTTCATATGTTAATTAGGTCACGTCAACTCATATTGGTACATTTTTATGATCTTTGTGTTCACCTTGTCGGGACGCACAATTTGATATGCATGTTGCCAGGCTCGCTAGCGAATAACCATAAAGGTATAATGTTTTGCTTGAAAATAGTGAGCTGGCGGCCAATTTAATATTAGTTAGGTGCATATTGTATTATATGTTTTTAAAAACATGCATATTCAGTTAGGTCTCACTGTCCCGCTTCCAGCAATATGTGGTTGCTAAGGGATTCATTCAGAAACAAAATAGCTATGGCCGTAAAATGCAAACATTGATTCATTTCATTTTACTGGGTCGCAGCCCGGAATTTATTTTGTGTCCATTTCGAATATGGTGGTATCCGCCACTAAAATGTTAATATCTCCGCTTAGAATCGGCTTAAAGGCTTAAATGAGGTACTATTGGTATTGCAGTTTTAATCTCTATCTAGCTGTCATGGTTTCGTAGGTAAAAGCACAAAAAATAAAACTTCACTAGAATTCTTTTCCTAACCACCGATGGCATGGATTTATTGCATAAAATGTTTCTTCATCTGATAAAATGCAATTTTGGCTTATCATATTCTGTTCTTTATCTCTGTGATACATCTTCCATCGGATGTTATCCATGTGCCTTGATTCTTACATGTCTTTAAAAAAAAACGTCTTTGACTTTTATTATATATTTAGACACTAGTCTTTTCTAGAAAATCACCATTACTTCTGACTTCAGATTTTTCAAACTAAGGCCCCTTTTATCACTTTCTGCCACCAGCACAAAACATAGTATATACGCAAATTTTACTACAATTTACTGGGCAAATATGTAACTCATTCTGTTTAAGCAGTTGCTGAAATGGCAGTTTCTGTACAGTATTCTCCATGCTAAGTGTCTAGAATCTATCACAAACGTCAGAAAAAAGACAGTCGTCATTTTTTGGTAATTTTATGAGAAGAAGGAAATTGGACCATGTATTGACCACTGTAACGATATGTGGCAAGAGGAACAGAGGAAGAGAGGGCGAGAAGACTCTTGACAATCTTTTGTCATGGCATGGATACACGAAATGATACATCCAGTTGCAGATCGCAGATTGTGGAGAGGCGTGGTAACTCCCAAGCCAGTCGGTAGCGCACAGAAAGTTCAGACTTGTCTTTTTCGTCTCCTCCTCCTCCTCTTCTGCTTCTTCTCCTCTTCTCCTACTACTCACCCCATTCTTTTATCTCCTCTCTCTTCTGGTTTGTTTCTTCTTGTCACCGGCTTTCTTGTGATCGGTCCTGAATCAACCCATGTATGGCGAGTTTTTCTTGTCTGCTATTATAGTTAATGTGTTTCCGGTTGAGGTAACAACCTCACGGAACAAGAAAAAAATGTCAAGGACCCTTCCAACGCCATTGATGCATCTGGCATGTAATGCTAAACCCTTTTTAGAAGAAGAAGAAAAAGAAAATAACCAGTACACCATGTCTGAGGTGATCGTAATTGTGTCAGCTTCTTTACTTCCCTAGATATTTCGATGTCCCCAGTTCAGACTTGGACGATGTGAAGTACACGTCATTAATAAATAATCCGCTTCAATGTGGGATAGCGATAATGTCAGAGAATTAAAAATACATGCACAGGACCCTTAAACACCAGTGGCTTATAGGACTATGATGTTTGTGAGGTCCAAAAGGCACCGATGGGTCGAGTTGTGGAGCTGATCCAAGAACTGACACCACAGAACTCATGGCTTTTCCATAAGCGCTCTGTCCCTATTTTCAGGAGCCAGCGCAGAGTTCCAAAACCAATGGCAGCAGTAGCTACTCAGAGGGTGATATCTCAACATCACTCTGGTCTGTTATACCTTCCAGGAATCATCCTGATATCACTTCAGAGAGAGTCATCCTGGGAGTCGAAGTTGTCTTAGAATGGGGGAAAAAAAAACATCTACCAAAATAATGCGAACCATAGAAATCATAGAACTGTTGCTGTTATATAATTTTTCGTGTGTGCTATAGTATTACGGAAGGGAGCTAACTAACTTATATCCCAGTCTCTTGCAGTATTCAGAAATTGTGCTGTGAGTGATTTCCCATTACTGATTGTCCAATCTCAACTCTTTATACGAATATATCAAGTAGTTAAGGACTTCTTTTCACGACAGCTACGCCTAGACATATGGTGAAGA
Organism: Candidula unifasciata; assembly: GCA_905116865.2. Taxonomy (NCBI): domain Eukaryota; kingdom Metazoa; phylum Mollusca; class Gastropoda; order Stylommatophora; family Geomitridae; genus Candidula; species Candidula unifasciata. The sequence goes on along the minus strand of CAJHNH020000535.1, from coordinate 71,371 downwards.
ATCAAATGTGTATAGGTCAGTCGATACTAAATTTGTTGGGTTCTAGTGCAAGGGTGACTGGACACTGAAAACAGAGACCCTGGCCTATAACGTCCCAACACTCTGTATGCGAATGGTGATGGAGGCAGTAACTGCTGCTTTCCAATGGTCAGAGCCTGACATGTTGTAACTGTAACAAACTCAACAGAGCATGCTTCGGAAAATTGATGTCTTATGCATAAAGTAACTAGTAACACTTGAGACTCAGAACAGGTGACTGTCGTCTATTTTCTGTCGATGACATTCTAGTGTATGGGGTAATGAGCAGGCTAGTAGATTAGCTGCTGCGGTGACCTGCTATATAATAAAGCGACCGTGGTTAAGGTTCTCTCAGAGGACAGTGCAATAGAAGAGAGAGAGAGAGAAAGAGAGAGAGAGAGAGAGAGAGAGAGAGAGAAAGAAGAGAGAGAGAGAGAAAGATAAATAGATAGATAGATAGATAGAGAGAGAGAGAGAGAGAGAGAGAGAGAGAGAGAGAGAGAGAGAGAGAGAGAGAGAGAGAGAATGACCAATTCTGGAAGATATTCAACACAAAAAGCCAAACATATAAGGCTGCAACTGGTACTATGTTGGCTACTTAGGAAGGAGCCGGAGCACGGAGGAGAATGTCCCGAGTGCAGGGATGTCAATTCTTGATTGTTTGTTTCATCCACTCGTGGTCGACAACACGCCGGTCGTTATTCTGTGTGTCGTGGTCGACAACACGCCGGTCGTTATTCTGTGTGTCGTGGTCAACATCACGCCGGTCGTTATTCTGTGTGTCGTGGTCAACATCACGCCGGTCGTTATATTGTGTGTCGTGGTCAACATCACGCCAGTCGTTATTCTGTGTGTCATGGTCAACATCACGCCGGTCGTTATTCTGTGTGTCGTAGTCAACATCACGCCAGTCGTTATTCTGTGTGTCATGGTCAACATCACGCCGGTCGTTATTCTGTGTGTCGTGGTCAACATCACGCCAGTCGTTATTCTGTGTGTCGTGGTCAACATCACGCCAGTCGTTATTCTGTGTGTCGTGGTCAACATCACGCCAGTCGTTATTCTGTGTGTCGTGGTCAACATCACGCCGGTCGTTATATTGTGTGTTGTGGTCAACATCTCGCCGGTCGTTATTCTGTGTGTCGTGGTCGACATCACGCCGGTCGTTATTCTGTGTGTCGTGGTCGACATCACGCCGGTCGTTATTCTGTGTGTCGTGGTCGACATCACGCCGGTCGTTATTCTGTGTGTCGTGGTACCCAGTTGAAACGGGACTGATCAGCAAGCCAAAGTTATTTATAAAAGATGCGCCTCGTGAGTAAAGTACAGAACGCTTGCTCAAAGGTATGATCCCGGCCTCATAATATTCAAAACTGGGTTGGCTCTCAGTTTGTTATGTGGCTGGTATCATTCACTGACTTCCTAGAAAGCAGCTTCCACAGTCTCTCTACATCAGTTAGAAGCCAAGCCAGGCCAGGGTACAGATCAATCGGTATGAGCGTCGTTCCCTTGTAAAAGCAATGGCAAACTACTCAACCTAGCATTGCCTAGTAAAGTACACATACAGGACAATGAGAAAGGATATTATGGGGGATAGTGAACTACAAGACAGTTAGTGCATGATATGGATCTATTTGGGGGAGGGGAGAGGGGTACTGAAATGGATGTACACCTAATTTCTTAGACAAAAATTGTGACACTCATTTTAGGCTGTCAGTCTAAGACTACACTAATAGATAGTTCCTCAGATTGGTAATAATCGTGTCTCAGGTGACATAATTGTCTTAATTCCCTACATGTCGGGCAGTTTGTTACCTGAATTTTTGTTATCACAGTTTATTAACTTAAAAAAGTAAAAATACAAATATATAACTCTCTTAGATCAGAAAACGAAAGGAATATATGTTGATACTGGTGTGTATCCGTGTCTTGAATGACTAAGCGCTCTTTAAATAATCTAAATCAGAATATGAAAAAAAAAATAATCAAAATAAAGCAAATGACACTTTTCAAAGCCTTTAGGCGTATTGGGCATATAGGGCTAAACCTATATTTAATAGACCAACTAGATTTGTTTGCTCGGCTTCACCTGGTACTAGTACTGTAGGGGAATATTAGGTATACTTCTTCTTCTTCTTCTTCGTTCACCGGCTGTGAATTCCGGCGGAAGGTCCCGGTTAATCGTCTGCTTGGACTTTTGGCTTTTACCTGGACCTGAGTTTTGCGTGTACAACCGTTTTGTTGTTCCCTGCCTCATGGGCAGATGTACTCCGACTTCGAAGGAAGACGTCAAGCCTATTTCTAGGATGACTGTGGCCATTGTTTTGTGTGGGTCAAGACGTTGCCTGATTTGTGTGGTGTCCACTTTGTCTCCTTCTCCGCAGGTGTTGCCCCCGGAGTACCCCTTTGGGGCAGCCCCCTGCGGAACGGTTGGCCGGCACATGGCGCTCTGGTTCTGGGCTCACCCAAGGAATCGTCACGTCCTGCACATACCTGCTTAACCTCACAACCGTATCAGGCATCCCGCTTGACAAGGGCTGCGCCCTCTGGAAGTTAGCAGGGAGCAGCCCGCTAAATCTGGACTTTTGTGACCACCCAAATAGGTACTTTCTTTTTCTTCGCACGTTAGGTATCTTTGACGAGCCGTTAGCCCGACAAAGTTTAACATCCTGGGTCAGGCATATCGTTATCTGTTTGGTCCCAACACTCGGTGGGGTCTTTGGGTGTAGACATTTGGACTTTTTCCGTTCAATACGATTTGTGATGGTCAGATTTTTAGCTTGCTCGTGTTTCGTAGGTTCTAGTTTTGTTGGACATTTAGGCTTGGCCAGCCGATGGGTGGTTGCTGTCTTAGTGTACCTCAGCGCGGTGACGATACTGAGGGTTAACAGAGGATGTACGTGGGTGGCCAGCCTATGGATGGTTGTTGTCTTGGTGTACCTCAGCGCGGTGACGACGACACTGAGGGTTAACAGAGGATGTACATGGGTGGCCAGCCTGTGGATGGTTGCTGTCTTGGTGTACCTCGGTGCGGTGACGACGACACTGAGGGTTAACAGAGGATGTACATTGGTAGAATCTTGCTGCGAGACGCCACCCACAGGAGATGTTACTCGTCTGTGCTGCGGGTAAATCTCTAGGTCAAGGTTTGAGTCTCAGCAGAACAATGTTCTCTTCACTCCCCAAACTTTTAACCAAGGGTTGTAATTTTAGTAGTACGTTTGGCATGCACTTTACTCATGTTCCTAATAGGTTTTGATAACCTTTTTCACCCATGCGTTTAGGGGCGGGCTGATGAGAGCCACAAGGACACATCACCTCTGGGGTCCGCCAGACTCCGAGATCCCCTGACAGCTCTGTTAATGCTCGAGGACGTGCTACAGGGGTCTTGCGTGAGTCCCGTACAACCAGAAAAGTAAAGGACTGGCGCCCGAGTGACGTACAGAGTATCTCCTTATACACATCATGTTGGACTTAACTTTCCCTCACGCCTGTGACATAAATCACCACGCCACTATTAGGTATACTGATGCCAGGAGCAGGAGGGCCGCAACTTGCCGCGACCTGCCGCTGACAACTGTCGCTGGCGCTTGCCGCAGCCTGCCGCTGGCACTTGCCGTAGCCTCTAATGACTTACCGTTGACAACTGCCGCTGGCACTTGCCGCAGCCTCTAATGACCTGCCGCGTCATGTCATGTGTATTTTTTAAAAAAGGGAAATAATCTGACTAAATGACTTTCTACCTCACTAGGACATCACACAAGCGATAAACACCCGATGACACAAAGTGCCACCATGTGGATGAGGATCGCTGTGGTGAGGTCCCAGAAACCGCGTTCAGACAATTGGCCATATTTATGGCCTGCCTATATTGCGGCCCCTGGCAAAAGCCAGGATGGGGCTTCAAATAACAAACAATTTCGTCCTGAAAAGGTCGAAACTGGATTATCTTGCAATAAAAAATAATCAGAGCATTTGATATTAAACATTATTTTAAAGACAAACTAGGAAGTTGTAGATTCAAGACGTCGTTATGGTGTGTCAGCTAAGGGGATTTCTGGGTAAACGATGGTTCACAACAAATAATTCTGGGAGGTAATTATGGCAAACGGGGCGAGTGTGGTATCGTAGGATTAGGTGCTCGTGGTTCATGGTTTTAGCAGTAGCTAGGCTGTGATAAGTGGGTATTATGATAACTGGGTGGTCAAGCATGACGTAGGTGTATTATTGTTGGTAGCATAAGTTGCTTGTGCCCCTGTTAATATTACGTGCCGCGATTTGGCGTGGGTGCCGCGGTTTGATATGGGTTCCGCGGGAGGTATGCTTGCCGCAGAGTGGTTCAGCGGGTGGCGCAGGGTGGTTTAGAGGGCAGAGCAGCTTAGTATGAGTACCATGGGGTGGTTGAAGGGTAGTGCAGTGATGTGTGGGTGCCGCTGGGTGGTTCAGTGTGTAGCAGGTCGTGGTATGGGTAGCGCAGGTGTTGCCGATCTGCTGTTGGTGTGGGTGCTATTGGTAGTGCTGGTAGCACAGTGGGGTTTAGCGGGTAGCACGGGGTGGTTCAACACATAGCCCGTAGCGTGGGTAGTGCAGTGTTGTGTGGGTATGCAGATGCCACTATGTTGCGTGAACCGCCGGGGGTGTGGGTATCATGGGTAGGACTGGTACCGCAGGTAGTGTGATATTACGAGTGGTCCGGGTTTCCAGGATGGTGTGGATGCCGCGGGTGGGGCTGTCTAATGGAATGACTTTTAATAAATAAAAATAGGATAATTATAACAAGCTGGACGGGTGTCGTATTAGGTGTAAGTGGATCAGTGAAGGAGAATTACCGCATCGGCTTGGTACATGATGAGTTTTAGAGACCGTCGAGGGGTTACGGCGAATGGTATTTTGGCTTTTAGTAATTTAGTTTAATTGGGGAGAAGAATAGCGAAAACTGATAGCAAAGAGGGTGTGTGTCGTGCCTGTTACGGTTTACAGAGGTTATTTAGAAATTAAGTCATGGCGACTTTCGCTGTTTTGAGACCGACCATTCACAAACCGTGACTACTTGCATCACTTGGAATATTTAACCACTTTTCTTATCTTTAACCCAGTGAAGACTTGTAACAGAGATTTCCCATTGCCGTTCCGTTGGACTTAAAGCTGACATTATCATGACCACTAATTTCTTACCATTGTTCTCGACCACCGTTTTCAATTGTCATGTGGTATTCATTTTTATATTTCCGGTTTAAAACTTCTCTGACAACTTGTTGTCGTCAAGTTAGGCATTATAGCTAGCATATCTTTCAATGAATAGAGGTCATCTTGAAAACTTGATGTTTTACTTGAAGTCACTTAACTGTCAGCTGTAAAACGTAGGCTGGCAACAGATGTGTAGTTTTTCGGAGTCAAGTGAATAGTGGAACCGCGAATTTTACATGTTAGGTTACCTTGTTTTTTATTTACATTTTAAAAATAGACTGTTGTGAAGTGTTAAATGCTATAAACTATGCTTGTGCAATGTTCCGTACCTTAGTGTAGGTCAAATTGTGATACTTCAAGTGGTGGGTGAGTGTGTTTACATTTTCTTCTGATGCTCAGTTAAGAAAAAGATGACTGAAATTAGTTCCACGGAAAATTGGATACATGGAAACAACTAGTGTAGTATGTGTGAAACATTTGTCTGCTTCTACTGGGCTGTAATGAAACAGCAGATTTTTATTGAGGGCATCCTTAGATGGCGTCATACTGTTAATGTGAAAAGTCAATTTGTAGGTAAGAAAACAGTTAACTCGTTATCAAATTCTATATTTAGTATTAACTTGTCACTACACGGCATTTTTTCCAATTTATGACAACAATATCACTTTTTCAATGTGTTCGTTTTTGTAAAGTTCGGCATTCGTACAAAAGATGACACAAAAAATTTATGTCATTTGTAAACAATTTAGCATTGAAAAGTTAATACTAATGACACCACTTCGTGCACTTTTTGAAGATAAAAAAAAGTTTAAAAGTCAGTTTTCTCAAATCTTTATATTTCAGTTTGCTGTGTGTGTGAAATCCTAAAATCTAAGCTAATATGAAGAGTAGAATCATCAAATTTTGTATGCATACTCCATAAACAATATTATAGGGACTGGTCTATCTAAAAGTTGATTTTAGAAAGTTTTTGTTTCTTAAATTTGATTATTGTCTAATGATGCTAGATTGTTTTTGACTATTTCAATAAACCTACATTTTAAAATTCTACGAAAAATATTTAAAAACATGTTTAAAGTAAATAAACTAGACCAGTACCTCTAAATAGGACGAAAAGTCATGGATCTATCATCTATTGTTGAATACCTATGTTTGCTTTTAAAATTTAAGGATTCTAAGTACATATTGTTTTTTCCACAAGATGGCGGCTATTGCCATGACAACTATGATTTTTTAACACTTAAAGTATACAAATGTAATAAAATGTATCCCTACAAATGGCCATTATAAAATAACTGCTCTAAGTCTGTAAATAAAAAAAAATAAAAATTTTTGGTGTAGTGACCCCTTAAGCGTTTAGCCGTATAATGGTAAGCTGTGTTAAAAAGTAAAGTAAAAAAAAGGACCTTTTTTCCACGCCTTTAGGCGTATAGGGTATATAGGACTAGACAAGATGAGCGATCTGGTTAGCATCACGCCAGCCGCCTCTACTTCCCAGGGCGGCACCCGGTAGCCACTCAGACCTGGGTTGACCTGGGAGAGCTGTGTGAAAGCTGCAAGGATAATAATTAAAAAGGCATCCTAATATGGGATGCAATTTCTCTTTTGTTTTAAAGCCCCACCCGACTGTGGTCGGGGGCCCTAACATAACTCAACGGTTGAACGGGGTTTCAGGGACTTGTCTCAGGGTGATCCTAATATGAATGGTGGAACTTTGTGTCACCAGGTGTTTGTCGCTCGGTTTGATCTCCTAATGGGATGGAGCGTCAATCAAAGCGGGAAGGATGTGGTTTTGTAGACGAATGGTGAGAACACCATGGGCAGATAAAAAGTGTAAAGAAATGAATTACGAAAAGAAATGAATGCCCTCATTAGACGTATGTAATATGTGTTATTTGTTCATGTAATAAAAAAGCTTACATTGAAATACAGTCTGACATAGGGAAAGCTCGGGATGGGAAAGAAGCAGAAATCTCTTCCTGCTCGTTATCCCTCGGTGGAATGTACGTCGTCAACCTTGTCTGCCAGTCATATTCTTTGCTATCCCGTGAATCTCACCCTCCCATAGACCTGCTTCTTCTTCTTAAAGTTCATGCTGTGTGCCGTTGGTAGTCATGTCTATCCACAACCTTCTGTTTCGTGTACTTTCAGTCAACTGTAAAACACATGATCCTCCATGCCCTGATGGCAAACTGTACAGCATCTTTTCTCTCGGTGCCTCTCCTACCATCAGCTTTCCTACCGTCACGACGTACTCCGGTTTTCTCCTTCTCATCACTTGACCAAAGAATGTAGATTGTCCTTCTAATGTGGGCAGTCAGTTCTCTTCGTGGGTCAGTTTTTTTGCTCAAAACATCTTCATTACTCTTTTGATCTTGTGACGAGCTGTCCAGACCAGCTCGTCACATATGCCCAACGAAGACAAGTTAGATATTTACGTATCAAACTTAAACTGGCCTGGATACTGTTTCTGCTACCTACAATCCACCTGCTAAATTATTCCATTGTAATAATTATATTTCACCCTTTTCAACTTCTAAACTCTGCTGACTAAGATGTTATCACACATGTGGATTTAGATTTAAACTGGAGTGAGCGTTGTATATTTTATGTTAATACCGTGACAGATGGAAAGCCGATTTTCATCCATGATTGTATTATGACTGTTACGTGCGGAACTTCATTGTAACGAGTGTAAAAGTGACTAGGGGTGTCAGAAGTTAACAAATGGCATCAACACTTAACATGCCACTGGCCAAGAGTAATGAATGCTGAAGCTTCCGTAGTAGAACAAGAACTCTCTTTAAAAGTTCCATTTGTGTATTGACAAATGCAATGCAATGATCAATTTCAAGAATACATATGCAAGTAATAATCAACTCGTTCAACCAAAGCTCGCTCGTACGTCCATGTAATGATATGTCCTCACGATAGGTCGCAGTCCGACCTTGAGATCCAGACGATTTACTTTCTCCTCGGACAAGTCCGAATTAAGCAATTAAAGTATACCGGCGTACTGCCGAAAATGTAACGTTTACCAGCTTCCTGCTGAGGTCTTGGAGTCCCGGGGTAAAACATCCTCAAGGATCCAACTTTATATAACGTTTGCTTCCGTGGGATCCCGGGGTAAAGCGTCCTCAAGGATTCCCACGTCCGTCTCCTTCGGACTATAAACATCAACTGCTTTTGACAACAACAATATCATAACAACGTTACGTATTGTTTTGACGTCTTATTTGCTCACTCCGTACTGGTGCGTTCTGGTGCACATTCGCACGCGACAATGACATCTATCCCAGCACCCAGTTCTATTGATGGAGATATGTCAATCCCATTTATTTTCAAACAGTGCAAAGCATCTGTTATGAATTTCTGGCCTCTGTAACCTCACTCCCTGATTCTCATTCTTTGTGATGTGGACCCATGTGGTTTAAATGAGAATATTGTGAAATATGACTGTGTATGCCTGTGTGTAAGCATGTTAACCCTTCAAAGGAGTACTAGTGTACAGACATCAGAACAATTTACACTGATGAAAGTTCTTTTTTATTGTGTGATGTAAACTATTGGACTAGAGAGTATTCATGAAACTGATGTTTCCTAAATATTTCCCCATCAGGATTATGGACCCTGTTCTGTATACATTCACATTCTGTACCAGTAAAGAATGTGAACACTTGTGATTACCCTACTCCATTCATATGTGTGTATAGTGTAACATTATATGAGAACTGGAGGCACTGTTGTCTCCAGTGAGAACTTTCCAAACTGTTTATATAGGGACTGTTCTATTGTTCTAGTTCCAGATGGTAGTTCCAGATGGTAGTTCCAGGTGGGAGTTCCAGAAGTAAATCCCAGCGTAGCTGCAGATGCCCGATTGTCTGGACTGGACTGGAAGAGTCGGCCTGCCTGATGTGTCTCCGAGGCTTAGCTAGAAGCTGACCAGAGAAACCTGAGCTACAGCTAAGTGGGAACATCTGTTACTATCCCAACCCATAATTTTATCCACAGCCATTTGGTTATTATTTGAATCTTCCAAAAAAATGTTATAGTTTTAATGTTCCTAAAGTTTTATGGAGTTATTTTAACTGTAATTATTTGTGTCAGTGAACTTCAATACATTTAAATATACAATTTATTAACAGTAGGGAATCAGATGTGGGCAAACCCCGAATCCTCTCATTTAACTAGTAAGGCTGGGGGTAATATAAGACTGTATGATGTTTCACTGTTTGTAGTTCCCTCTGTAAATTGCACATAGTGCAGTCGCTAGTTTAAAGCGAATTTACCCGCCACAGATCTGTCGAGAGTATTCTCAGCATTCCTCTATAAAACCATATCTGTGCAGCTTCCAAATAATTGCAAAACAGAGAGCTTCTGGCGGAAATAAAATGAAAAGAGAGACTACTGAGTTTTTTTCGGCCTCATTAAAAGACATAACACTTTTTTAAAGATTCTACTAGAGGTAAACTTGGAAAACAATAAAGCGAGAGGCAGGCAATGATACAAGTTGAAGGACAACATCAGGAAATCCACTGCAGTCAATGCCAAGATTCAAGATATGTGTGCTGGAAATCCACTGCAGCCAAACTTTTTTGGGGGGATAGCACCCGTTTGATCTAATACGTATGATTCAAAACAAAAATGTATGTTTTATCATGATTTTTAAAATTTATGTTACTATCTTTCCAGTTACAAACCCACAACTCTCCATCCACAGGCGAGCGTCTAGCTGCTACACCACGTTGACATGTGCCATTTATTGAAGAAATTATTAAAAGGTTTGGAAAGGACCCCTTTCCATGACCTTTAGCCCTATATTTCATGGACCAACATGTACTTATTGCCACCTTTACTTCCCAGGACTCTACCTAACAACCGTTTTAGTCTTTATAAACCTGGGAGCCAATGCCATTTCTGAAAGAAGAAAAAAAAGACATTGAATGCGGATTTGAACCCCACGACATTTGGACCCTTCCCCATCACCACCTACGCAACAAACAAACAAAACTTTGTGTTGGCGGCGCCGCTGCTCTCCAAAACACCCTGCTCCTGTCTCTTCATACTTTTGTTTTCGCAGTTGATGAGAAAACGGTAACCCGTAGTCCGATGAACGCCCGCCTCACAGTGTCGTCAGAAGTGTAAACAATAGCGACACAATTCTTCGCCAAGTTGATCACAAATCACTAGACGGAAATAATCACGTGCCGTGGTGTTTGTGAGCATATTTTGCCGACGATTGACGACCGCCAGCGATCACCAGTTTGTGTGGTGAGGGTCGGTGTTGTGTATCGTCGTATGAGTAGAAAGGTTGAAACAATTATCGCCGTCATTTTCTCGACTCTGTCGATGTTCAGTAGAATATTGAACGATCTATGTACACAGTGCTCGTGGAATTTTCTCGGCTAGGCATTTGAGGCAAAATTGTCGTTCTCTTGATGTCTGGACTGTGGTGACACTTCTGCCTGCTTACATACACACAGCCAGCGGTGGATGTCTAGTGGTACCTGTGAGCTACGAATTCGGATGGGACTTGATTGTGGAGTTAATGTATACACCGTAAGTTTTATATCATATCAGTAGCTTTGTCTGTCTGTGTATTATACATTTATCTACATAACTACCTGTCTGACAGTCAGTGTCTATATATACTTGTATATACTTTTCTGAGTATGTGTCTGCTTGCCTGTCTGTACACCTGTCTATCTGTTTATCAACCCATTAACTTGCTAATCCATCATATCTGTCCATCCAACCGCTTTCTTGCTTTACACACACATCTATTGATCTTTGCTTTCATCAATACATCCACCTTTTATTCCATTTATCCATTCACCCATCCTTTGGTCCATCCTTCCACCACACTAAATGACTGTTCCTTAGTGTTTATTTGTACACATGTCATATACCCATCCTTCCCCCAGACTAAATGACTGTCTGTCCCTTAGTGTTTATTTGTACACATGTCATATACCCATCCTTCCACCAGACTACATGACTGTCTGTCCGTTAGTGTTTATTTGTACACACTTCATATACCAATCCTTCAACCAGCCTACACGTCATTTGCTTCCGTTGGTTTATACATTTTTCTATCTGTCCTCATCATTTCAGGCGTCGATCTCTGTATCTATGTATAGGTTTGCTTGTCTCTTTAACTTTTGTCTCCACTGCCTGTCTCTTTAACTGTTGTCTCCACTTCCTGTCTCTTTAACTGTTGTCTCCACTGACTGTCTCTTTAACTGTTGTTTCCACTGCTTGTCTCTTTAACTGCTGTCTCCACTGCCTGTCTCTTTAACTGTTGTCTCCACTGACTGTCTCTTTAACTGCTGTCTCCACTGCCTGTCTCTTTAACTGTTGTTTCCACTGCTTGTCTCTTTAACTGTTGTCTCCACTGCCTGTCTCTTTAACTGTTGTCTCCACTGACTGTCTCTTTAACTGTTGTCTCCACTGCCTGTCTCTTTAACTGTTGTCTCCACTGCCTGTCTCTTTAACTGTTGTCTCCACTGCCTGTCTCTTTAACTGTTGTTTCCACTGCCTGTCTCTTTAACTGTTGTTTCCACTGCCTGTCTCTTTAACTGCTGTTTCCACTGCTTGTCTCTTTAACTGTTGTCTCCACTGCCTGTCTCTTTAACTGTTGTCTCCACTGACTGTCTCTTTAACTGTTGTCTCCACTGCCTGTCTCTTTAACTGTTGTCTCCACTGCCTGTCTCTTTAACTGTTGTCTCCACTGCCTGTCTCTTTAACTGTTGTTTCCACTGCCTGTCTCTTTAACTGTTGTTTCCACTGCCTGTCTCTTTAACTGCTGTCTCCACTGCCTGTCTCTTTAACTGTTGTCTCCACTGCCTGTCTCTTTAACTGTTGTCTCCACTGACTGTCTCTTTAACTGTTGTCTCCACTGCCTGTCTCTTTAACTGTTGTCTCCACTGCCTGTCTCTTTAACTGTTGTCTCCACTGCCTGTCTCTTTAACTGTTGTTTCCACTGCCTGTCTCTTTAACTGTTGTTTCCACTGCCTGTCTCTTTAACTGTTGTCTCCACTGCCTGTCTCTTTAACTGTTGTTTCCACTGCCTGTCTCTTTAACTGTTGTCTCCACTGCCTGTCTCTTTAACTGTTGTCTCCACTGCCTGTCTCTTTAACTGTTGTCTCCACTGCCTGTCTCTTTAACTGTTGTTTCCACTGCTTGTCTCTTTAACTGTTGTCTCCACTGCCTGTTTCTTTAACTGTTGTCTCCACTGACTGTCTCTTTAACTGTTGTCTCCACTGCCTGTCTCTTTAACTGTTGTCTCCACTGCCTGTCTCTTTAACTGTTGTCTCCACTGCCTGTCTCTTTAACTGTTGTTTCCACTGCCTGTCTCTTTAACTGTTGTTTCCACTGCCTGTCTCTTTAACTGCTGTCTCCACTGCCTGTCTCTTTAACAGTTGTCTCCACTGCCTGTCTCTTTAACTGTTGTCTCCACTGACTGTCTCTTTAACTGTTGTCTCCACTGCCTGTCTCTTTAACTGTTGTCTCCACTGCCTGTCTCTTTAACTGTTGTCTCCACTGCCTGTCTCTTTAACTGTTGTTTCCACTGCCTGTCTCTTTAACTGTTGTTTCCACTGCCTGTCTCTTTAACTGCTGTCTCCACTGCCTGTCTCTTTAACTGTTGTTTCCACTGCTTGGCTCTTTAATTGTTGTCTCCACTGACTGTCTCTTTAACTGTTGTCTCCACTGCCTGTCTCTTTAACTGCTGTCTCCACTGCCTGTCTCTTTAACTGTTGTTTCCACTGCTTGGCTCTTTAACTGTTGTCTCCACTGACTGTCTCTTTAACTGTTGTCTCCACTGCCTGTCTCTTTAACTGTTGTCTCCACTGACTGTCTCTTTAACTGTTGTCTCCACTGCCTGTCTCTTTAACTGTTGTCTCCACTGACTGTCTCTTTAACTGTTGTCTCCACTTCCTGACTCTTTAACTACTGTCTCTACTGTCTGTCTCTTTAACGGTTGTCTCCACTGACTGTCTCTTTGAGATATGTGTGTATTTGTTAAATAAAAGGCAAACTTAAAATCATGACTACTCCACCTACAGTGAGACATTAATAACACTATTTTCATTATATTATTCAGTTTACCCTTGTCTACAAATCAAACATTTCTCAACTCTGTAAAAATAAATCATTCTTCTTTACAGATCAATAATGTGTCTACGTGTCTACTCTCTACAAATAAATCACTCCCAGGCTCTCTACAAATCAATCACTTCTCCACTCCCAAAATTTCACTTATTTCCTCTTATTTCCCAATCCCTATAGCACCTCTCTCTCTCTCTCTCTCTCTCTCTCTCTCTCTCTCTCTCTCTCTCTCTCTCTCTCTCTCTCTCTCTCTCTCTCTCTCTCTCTCTCTCTCTTTCTGTATGTTTGTGTGTGTAGGTGTGTGCTCATCAACAAGACTTGGTCGTCACATAAAATTTGCGTCAAACATGGAGTCAGTATTTGCTGGTTGCCTTAGCTCCCCTGAGGTGTCGTCTCTGTGGTCAGCTTGTGTGATCCCGTCAATGTCAGTTCTCCGATAATCCGACGAGAAAGGGAGGTTAACAAGCATTCAATATTAAACTGTAACACGCCCTGCACATCAGCACATCTAGAAATCAGCCTTAGTAAAGCTATGGAGGGCTAGAGGTGCTCTGTGCAAAATAGAATGTTAGTGAGAATTAGAAACAGAGAGAGAGAGAGAGAGAGAGAGAGAGAGAGAGAGAGAGAGAGAGAGAGAGAGAGAGAGAGAGAGAGAGAGAGAGAGTGGTAGATATGGGACTAGAAAAGAAGAGAGAGAAAAAGGAGTTGCAGAAGTGATAGGAGGTTTTACGTTTGGAGAGCTCATACTTTGGTGGCATAAGATATCCTCAGAGCAAGAGAGAAATAGAGAGAGAGAGAGAGAGAGAGAGAGAGAGAGAGAGAGAGAGAGAGAGAGAGAGAGAGAGAGGAGAGTGAAAGAAATGGAAAACGGAGAAGGGGAGAAAAAAGAGGAGTCGGGAGAGAGATAGAGCTCGTCGTTTAAGAAGCCCGTCGTTGTTCATCACTGGAGTGTTGGATTGTTTGTTGGGGCGAAGTCATATGAGAGATAGAAGAAAGGGGGAAAAAATGTGGAGGGGAATACATGGAGAGAGAAAGCGGGAAAATGCCGGGAGGGAGACAGGAAGAGACGGGGATGGTGGGGAGGGAGAGAGAGAGAGAGAGAGAGAGAGAGAGAGAGAGAGAGAGAGAGAGAGAGAGAGAGAGAGAGAGAGAGAGAGATTAAACATAATTCACTAAACAGTTTACTGTTACACATCCTTTGCATCACCATTCCTCATCTGTAGTTTTAACCTCTTCCTCGATACGTCGTCGCCCATTTTAACATGTTTCCCTTCTCATTGACTCTTATCTTTTGACCTGTAAGTAAATTAACGTTATGGGACCATTTTCATGCCAGCAGCCAAACCGATAAAGAGTATTTTTTCTTATTATTCTGTCTTTTAGGTTATGTTATGTTATCACAATCGACGTCTTTGCACATTGGGCATCCCCATGCGTACTTAGTCCTTCGATGCAGCAGCGACTCCAAGGTACCTCTACTGACTGGTTCCATAGGGAGTCGGTTATAGTATCTCCTGTCTTTACCTCGAAGACGATATAGACGGGCTTCACAAAGTTTAACTTCTCGGTCACGCAGTCGTGTTAGCGTCAGAGATTAGCCGTTATCCCCCAGCCTAGTCCGTACAGCGCAGATAATATCATCTCTATCCATGCTTCTTACCGTTTGCATTGGTGTCTTATTTGACATCTGATCAGCTCTTTCATTATCATGTACTCCTGCCTGCCCAAGTGTGTAGACCCAGGTGATTGTGGTTAACTGCGACTTTCGAATGTTTTCTACTATCCTGTTGTGTAATCTTCCCATCCTTTGTGCTGTGTACACCCATGTCGATCTTGATCCGAGTTTCACGGACCCATCTGTGTAAATGACGTTGTCTTCTGGGCGTGAATGCTGATCAGTCAGTGTCCTTATCTCGGCGTCTACCGTGGTAGGTATCTGACTCCTGCAAAATTTGGCTTTGTCCTTTATTCCCTAGTAGAGCACAGGGACTCAGCCAACTCAAGTGGCCCTAGCCTTTGCTGTTGTGTGCAGCTCACTCTATGTCTCCCTTATCTTTTTAACTTAATTCTTTAACTCCCTTCTCATTGTGTTTTTTGTCTGCGTCTGTGTGTATGTAGCTCTGTTTCTAATACAGAGACATTCACATTTTATTGTTCTCTCCCCGTGTGGGTTCTAGGTCCACGTTGTAGGGAAAACAAGAATAGACCCACTGCCTTCCCAGCAAGCATGTTGTAAGAGTCGATTAATTAGGTCTTTTCTTCGAAACCGGAGTGCATCTACCAGATAGACAAGGAACCAGTAGTCTGCATACAAATGAGTCATATCTGTAAAAGGGATAGGCACGCAACAATCAGGTTATGGAACAAGACTAGAGTCCTGAGGTGGATGAACAAACAGATCTTTGCACCGGAGTTTACAGCCGCTGAACGCAGAGAAGAAGAAGAGAATATTGCTGTCGTGTTTTCTCAGAGTGTGTTCTATCCAGTGCCAGCGTCTCTTCCTCACCTGTTGTCACATTGGAATTTGCTTAGTTCTCCCCCAAAGCTCAACCTTAGTGACTATACCATACCATAGAATTCCCTCTGTTCAGCGCAGCAGGCGCTAGTTAATGAAGGTTTGTGGTATACTTCCCAGGAATTTACCTGCTTCCCTTTTAAGGCTGGGACGACCAGAGAGCCACAATAATTTCTTTAAAAAAAATGTGTATCTGCTTTCGGTTTGCACTCACCACACTGGGATCCGCAGACGAGCGTCCAACCATTCCATCCTCAGCAGCTGCAAGTAGCAACATTATTACCTGCTAGTATCTCAGCCCAAAATGGGTATCAGGAATTATCATGGGAAGAGAAGGCAGCGGGCATGATGTTAACCACATCGCCCAGCGAATGCCAGTTGGTTCATACAAATCCTCGTCTAGCATGATATGCTACATTAGGCAGTGATATGCCTCATTCAGTAATGATATGCCTCATTAGGCAGTGATGTGCCTCATTCAGCAATGATATGCCTCATTAGGCAGTGATGTGCCTCATTCATCAATGATATGCTACATTAGGCGGTGATGTGGCTCATTCATCAATGATATGCCTCATTAGGCAGTTATGTGCCTTTCAGCAATCACATGCCACATTAGGCAGTTATGTGCCTTTCAGCAATCACATGCCACATTAGGCAGTGATGTGGCTCATTCATCAATGATATGCCTCATTAGGCAGTTATGTGCCTTTCAGCAATCACATGCCACATTAGGCAGTGATGTGGCTCATTCATCAATGATATGCCACATTAGGCAGTTATGTGCCTTTCAGCAATCACATGCCACATTAGGCAGTGATGTGCCTTTCAGCAATCACATGCCACATTAGGCAGTGATGTGCCTCATTCATCAATGATATGCCTCATTAGGCAGTGATGTACCTCATTCAGCAATGATATGCCTCATTAGGCAGTGATGTGCCTCATTCAGCAATGATATGCCTCATTAAGCAGTGATGAGCCTCATTCATCAATGATATGCCTCATTAGGCAGTGATGTGCCTCATTCAGCAATGATATGCCTCATTAGGCAGTGATGTACCTCATTCAGCAATGATATGCCTCATTAGGCAGTGATGTGCCTCATTCAGCAATGATATGCCACATTAGGCAGTGATGTACCTTTCAGCAATGATATGCCACATTAGGCAGTGATGAGCCTCATTCAGCAATGATATGCCACATTAGGCAGTGATGTACCTCATTCAGCAATGATATGCCACATTAGGCAGTGATGTACCTCATTCAGCAATGATATGCCACATTAGGCAGTGATGTGCCTCATTCAGCAATGATGTGCCTCATTAGGCAGTGATGTACCTCATTCAGCAATGATATGTCTCATTAGGCAGTGATGTGCCTCATTCAGCAATGATATGCCTCATTAGGCAGTGATGTGCCTTTCAGCAATGATATGCCTCATTAGGCAGTGATGTGCCTTTCAGCAATGATATGCCTCATTAGGCAGTGATGTGCCTTTCAGCAATGATATGCCTCATTAGGCAGTGATGTGCCTTTCAGCAATGATATGCCTCATTAGGCAGTGATGTGCCTCATTCATCAATGATATGCCACATTAGGCAGTGATATGCCTCATTCAGCAATGATATGCCTCGTTCAGCAATGATGTGCTTCATTCAGCAATGATATGCCTCGTTCAGCAATGATGTGCTTCATTCAGCAATGATGTGCTTCATTCAGCAATGATATGCCTCATTCAGCAATGATATGGAAAGGCTCCCTTAGCTTCGGTTTAAATCGTTCAGCCGATCATTTTATAATTTTCTTTGGAATTTGTTGAATTATTGTAAACATATCAAATGGCACTTGATAAGAGAAAAAATTGATCACACACGTTCTGAAGAATATAGAAAGAAAGAATTAAAAGAAATACATACTTTAGACCCTCATGTGACTATGAGGGAAGGGAAAGAGGGGGTGGGTGAACATACCCTAGTAACATAGTAAGATATCAAACCGCCCCCCCCCCTCCCCCTCCCTTTCACCCTCCACTCTAATCCCAACCATGTACAGGAATTCTCGTTTTAAGTAATAGTTCAAAATTTCAGGCTATTGGATTCTTCGTAGCCACATGTACAGAAAATTTAAGATTGGCGAATCAGCCATGTGTACATGTGGATTAGCTCCAGAGACAACAGATCTCCATCACTATCCCAGATACAACATATCAAGGCTCAAATTGTGACTACAAGAAACGCCGGTGCAAGCCAAACTTGACGGGTCGCTGATTGAATTATTACAAGACAGTAAAGTTCACACTAGAGACAGAAGTGTAGATTCTATATCCTCTTCCTATCGCTGTTGACACATAAGGCATTTACACGTGATCTCCGTTGCTGCCGGTCTGCTGCTGCAGAATTAAAGATATAATTAATCAGTTTCTAGCGAACGAAAGAAGAAGAAGATCTGATAATGTTTTTGAGATATAGCACATTCTTGTTACCATTGTTATTTACGCATTACAAAAATACACTTCTTGTGGTGCCTAATCCCACAGAATATAGAATGTGTGGATGTTTACTGTTGGTTTTATTCTCTCCACAATCCCGAGTGTTATCCCGCGATGAGTGATTTGATTTCTGTTAATGACAGTGAATGAGTGTGTTGTTTCTATTTGTTCCATTCTTTGCAAGTCTGTCTATCAACTAATTTCTTGATGGGTAGGGATCCATTTGAGAACGATTTGATTGTTTTCTGAAAGTTTATTTAGCTGGCAAATCTGTTCTATGTTCATGTTTTCTCGTAGATCTCTTCGAGTCGCCTGGAGAGTTTACACGCAGTCACACAGAAAAACAATTTAAATACCAACCTTGGCTCACAGTCTCTGCTAATGCTGACAGATTCAAAATCCATACTTGAAGCACTCTAGTCTAGGAAACTACTAGAGTTGCGAACACTTCTGCCACAACTCGGTTGTCAGCGTGGGGACACAATGCAGTGGATACCGTCCCACTGTGAACTGCTTTAAAATGAGAGAGCTGATCAGTTGGCAGGTGCCACAAAAGAGCGGTCAGCTGTACCAGTTCCACACCATTAGAAGAGGAGGATAATTAAATCGACCAGGAATCCACCAGCGCCAACACAAGACGACTACTCTATTATGGACATATCAGAACAAGTTATTATTCTGCGCCTCAGAACAGGGCACAACCAATTACGCAACAACATGTACAAAAATTACACTTCGCATTTGTAGACGAAGAAAACGCTTTCGATCTGGTTAATAGGAATAAATTATGAAGAGTATTAGATGATTACGGAGTAAACGAACACCTTATTAAATTGTGCAACAGTTTATGCATGAATAGTCAATGCGTAGTTAGAACAAATACAGGAACGTCTAGAAAGGTTCTACATTACATCTGTAGTGAGACAGTGAGTGGTGTCCATCACCACTACTGTTCGTCACATACGTCTACCAATTTTGCAAATCAGCTAACACCAGCGAA
Organism: Candidula unifasciata; assembly: GCA_905116865.2. Lineage (NCBI taxonomy): Eukaryota > Metazoa > Mollusca > Gastropoda > Stylommatophora > Geomitridae > Candidula > Candidula unifasciata. Next base: position 52,051 of record CAJHNH020000535.1, on the reverse strand, counting down.
TGAGACAGCATCGGATAATTACTAAATAAATTGCTTTTAGCCGATGACCAGGCAATCACAGCGCCAACAGCAACTACAAGTGCATATCAGTATACTCCAATCAGAGTGCGACAACTAAGATATGAAGATCAACTTTGACAAAACAGAAGTGATGGCATTCTCCACACAAGAAAGAACCAGCGAGATCAAAACTAATGAACGCTAGATAAAGCAGGCCGAAGATTTTACATACCTCGGGAGCATTGTTTTAGAAGATGAAAGAATTAATAAAGAAATCCGCAAAGATGCAATAAAGCCAATCAAGTTTTAGGCCAAAGTGCACCAATTTTGAAATGGAAGCACGTGAAATTAAAACTAAAAGAACACTATTCAACACAGTATTCTTACCAACACTATGCTATCAGTGTCAAATATGGGCACTGTCTTCAGAAAACAGAAGGCAAAAATAGTCACGACGGAAATGAAATGTGTACGTACAATGTTAGATGTAAGGAGGAAAGATCGACTTAGGAACCATGATATCAGGAGGAGAATCAACACAGAACCAGCACTGAATTTTACAGGTAGACAACCAATCAAATGGTTTGGCCATGGAGCAAGATTGGCATCAGACAGGGCAAAACAGAGAGCAATGTTATGCGATAATGTTAACAGAGCTAGAGATTGACCACGCAGAACATGGACCTCAGAAATATCAGACACACTGAAAAGTACTTCATACGAAGAAAACAAACAGAAGGGGCCGTTCCAGAGATCTCTTCCTGTCCTGACGCATCGAAACATTCCAGCAGTAGGGAACAGATGGAAAGTTGCCCCAGACTGCAGAAGGTGTACTCCAGGACTGCACCGAATATGACACATTAAGGCAAACAAAAGGTGAAGAAGAGGAAAAAAAAGAAAAAAAAAAAAATTTTGCAATCTGTTATTTTTCTTTCCTCAAGCACTTTTATTAGTTGATGAGAATTTTCATAGTAGCACGATTTTATCATTGCAGTTAAAGAACATATTGTTTCATGTATTTGTTGATGACGATGCTTGGGGTTTTAATACCATTGTCGTGCCAGTAATTAACTCTTTAACCCCTGTGACCTAGAAGAAAAAACTGGTGGGTAGGGAGATGGTGTTGAATTGACTTGCTTTGGAAATCCTGTTTTCAGCTCAAACTATTAGTGGAACGTCCCGTCTTCAGATATTATAGTTATCTTACTCTTTGATGATTGAAGTATATGAAGCATTTTATATGTTTGCCCTAGTTTGTTACAAATACTAAGGTTTATTGTTGTTTGGAAGGTTAGAAGCCATTTTAATACATTCTAGCATTTGTAATTTTATTTAGTTGCACCCGATGATGTTTAAAATGAGATAGTAAAAGATGTGTAACTAGAAGGGCCGAATTTTAGACGGGACGTCTCATCTAAACGTGAAGACATTGGTGTGGAAGACACAACATCTATAAATATGCCCCGTGTGCTGTGGAAGACACAACATCTATAGGTATGTGTGACGTTACGAGTGGTGGTTTTAATGATTTATATGTTGAGTAGGGATTTTCCTCTTAACACATCCCCTCCACTAGATTAACTGAACTAATATCCGAGCTATGTTGCTCTCAGACAAAGTCCTGGATGTACAAGAAAATAGCCATATTGGTTCGTTAATTACTTAAACATTAGCTGCACTTGGTACCCACGAGAGAAGGAAAGGGGTTTTAGATGTCTATATTATCATTTTGAATTAATGATTAGACAGGGCAGTTGACCCCTCCCGTCTCACCTTCTCGTGGTATTAATAATTAAAGAATTATTATTACTATTGAATGAGCTCCTATCAAATGGTATTCTATCTTAACAGTTTAATTAAACATGTACGAACAGACACATTTGGAATTACAAAAACTGATGCAGGATAAGACCATATATTTGATTTATTAACCTAGTAATTAGTGGATGACATTAGTCATAATTATTATTTTAAACAGTGATGGTATGGTGGTAATGGGAGGCTTGGGCTAGATAACTGAGCACCTAAGATTAGAGTGAAGTGATAATGGGGGTGTTTAGTTACATAAATACATGGTACGTAACTTATGGAATTTTAGAAAGTGGAACCTCTGAGAGCCCTCGTGTTGAGTCCCTTCTTAGCTGTTCCAACTTTTCCTCCCAGTTCACCTGGTTCCACCTGGTTCTCCACCTCGTTCTTCACCTCGTTCCCAGCTGGCCGAGTTCTAACACAATGTAGTCTCGCGCACGTGATGACCCTCTATTTTTGTTCTTAGAATGGACTGGTAGTCACTCACATTGGTGCTGAATAAACAAACACATACGTGTAGTATCTTGACTTTCACCAAGAATACATGTATCAATTAATACAATTTATAATAAAAAAATATATCTCATCACTTCTCCTCATATTCCACATTCTCTCCAGTCTAGTCTGAAGGCCTTGTGTCTCACACGGACGTCTAACATATCCTGCCTTCCCTCTCATTTTCTGTCGTGATAGTTGACTTTTTAAGTCTGTTGTCCGTCATCATTCAGACTTCCAACTGGCTGACATTGCTTTGACATAAACATGTGGCGCAGGTTATGTGCTGAACACGCAAAACATTTTATACGTTCATGCTGTCCTGAATATTATCTTTCAGTGACAGTGAATTCTATACACCCATGAGTCTTCACCTTGGATTATAAATCCCCTGTTTAGGTGAACACATTTAGTGAGCAAATGGCGGGCACACACACACACACACACACACACACACACAAACGTAACCGTTTGGCTGCACATGTGGGCATCATTTCTCCTAATCCAGGCTCTTGTTTTGGTTGATGGTTGAAACATTATAATTTCATTACATTTCAGTATAAAAGTCTTATTTTATAAACATGAAAACATAAACTGAAAAACATGGGGCACAAACACACAAGAAATAGGAATGGTTTAGCAGTTCCCTAACTGAGATAACTGAATACTCACAAAGCAGAATGTGTAGAGAAATTAGGTAAAGGTAGAATAGGCTTAGCTTATCCCTAACCTATGTATAAAAGATTTAAAATAAGTATACAAGCATACCTGGGAACATTCCAGCAATCGCCAAACCGGAATCAAACAGTTATAATTACCTCTACTGTCGATCTGAGTTTGTTGCCGGCTGGCAGCGATTTGAAGGAAAGTCAAAAAGCTAGTAGTATTAATACATCTATCTGTCTGCAAGGTTAAACTCTCCCCTTTTCTAGATTCTACCCTACCCCACAGGAGATTATCTAAGCCACGCACCGGAGGTACCTTGCAGATCAAAATAGCTATCAATGGGCCTGTCATTCAAAGAAGACAGCCTTTACCAAGATCACACATATTTAATTGGCAAACATCTGTTCTTCAGCCAATTTAACTAGCAGGTGTGAAAAACTGTCCAGGGGACGCCGTCAGGTCTGGAGTAGTCTACCAGACCACTTAATTCTAGTGATCTGCTCTGTTCAAAAGACCCCACTCAGTCTGTGTTATATAACATTTATGACACTAAGGTTTGGCTCATGAAAGATAATCTCAGGTGTGATAATTAGTTCCCAGTTGCTCGCCCCTACAGTCTGTAGTCAGGAGATAATTATATAACACAGGCTGGTAAAACGAATTGCTAGATACGGTAATGTTAGGTAATTTACACAAAGCTGGGTTGCTTTGTCTGGCGAGAGGCGGGAAACAAAGTTTAAACAATTTTCAAATCCCTGTGGTTTTAGTACTTGATTCGGGCCTAGGGCATAGCACAAATAATTCTCTGTCTCTCTATAACCAGAAAAAATTATTGCACGTACTAACTTCTGAAAACACTGAGGTCGTTTCGTCACAGTATGCCACATGTGCTGTGTGAGACACATTTAGGCTTGGCCAGCCGATGGGTGGTTGCTGTCTTAGTGTACCTCAGCGCGGTGACGACGACACTGGGGGTTAACAGAGGATGTACGTGGGTGGCCAGCCTATAGGTATACCCCGTGTGCTTTTGAGACACAACATATGTAGGTATGCCCCGTGTACTGTGGGAGACACAACATCTATAGGTATGCCCTGTGTACTGTGGGAGTCACAACATCTATAGGTAGGCCCCGTGTGCTGTGGGAGACACAACGTCTAAAGGTATGCCCAGTGTACTGTGTAAGACACAACATCTATAGGTATGCCCCGTGTATTGTGGGAGACACAACATATATACTGTGTGCTGTGGGAGACACAACATCTATAGGTATGCCATGTGTGCTGTGTGAGACACACCATCAATAGGTATGCCCTGTGTGCTTTTGAGACACAACATATATAGGTATGCCCCGTGTACTGTGGGAGAAACAACATCTATAGGTATGCCCCGTGTACTGTGGAAGACACACCATCAATGGGTATGCCCCGTGTGCTGTGTGAAACACAAAATATAGGTGTGCCCAGTGTACTATGGAAGACACAACATCTATAGGTGTGCCTCATGTGCTGTGTGAGACACACCATCATTAGGTATGCCCCGTGTGCTGTGTGAAACACAAAATATAGGTATGCCCATTGTGCTATGGAAGACACAACATCTATAGGTGTGCCCCGTGTGCTGTATGAGACACAGCAGCTATAGGAATGCCCCGTGTACTGTCAAAGACACACCATCTATAGGTATGCCCCGTGTGCTATGGAAGACATCACATTTATAGGCATGCCTCGTGTACTATGGAAACAACATCTATAGGTATGCCCCGTGTACTGTGGAAGACACACCATCAATGGGTATGCCCCGTGTGCTGTGTGAAACACAAAATATAGGTGTGCCCAGTGTACTATGGAAGACACAACATCTATAGGTGTGCCTCATGTGCTGTGTGAGACACACCATCAATAGGTATGCCCCGTGTGCTGTGTGAAACACAAAATATAGGTATGCCCATTGTGCTATGGAAGACACAACATCTATAGGTGTGCCCCGTGTGCTGTATGAGACACAGCAGCTATAGGAATGCCCCGTGTACTGTCAAAGACACACAATCTATAGGTATGCCCCGTGTGCTATGGAAGACATCACATTTATAGGCATGCCTCGTGTACTATGGGAGACACAACATCTATAGATATGACCTGTGTGCAGTGGGAAACACAACATCTATAGGTGTGTCATGTGTGCTGTGGGAGACACACCATCTATAGGTATGCCCCGTGTGCTATGGGAGACACAACATCTATAGTTATGCCCTGTGTGCTTTGGGAGACACAACATCTATAGTTATGCCCTGTGTGCTGTGGGAGACACAACATCTATAGTTATGCCCTGTGTGCTGTGGGAGACACAACATCTATATGTATGCCCTGTGTGCAGTGGAAGACACAACATCTATAGGTATGCCCTGTGTGCTGTGGAAGACACAACATCTATATGTATGCCCTGTGTGCTGTGGAAGACACAACATCTATATGTATGCCCTGTGTGCTGTGTAAGACACAACATCTATAGGTATGCCCCGTGTGCTGTGGAGGACACAACATATATAGGTATGCCCCGTGTACTGTGGGAGACACAACATCTATATGCATGCCCCGTGTGCTGTGGTAGACACAACATCTATAGGTATGCCCCGTGTGCCGTGGAAGACACAACATCTATAGGTGTGCCCCGTGTGCTGTGGAAGACTCAACATCTATAGGTATGCCCTGTGTGCTGAGAAGGACACAACATCTATAGGTATGCCCTGTGTGCTGAGAAGGACACAACATCTATAGATATGCCCTGTGTGCTGTGGAAGACACAACATCTATAGGTTTGCGCCGTGTGCTGTGAAAGAAAGAACATCTATAGATATGCCATGTGTGCTGTGGAAGACACAACATCTATAGATATGCCCTGTGTGCTGTGGAAGACACAACATCTATAGATATGCCCTGTGTGCTGTGGAAGACACAACATCTATAGATATGCCCTGTGTGCTGTGGAAGACACAACATCTATAGGTATGCCCCGTGTGCTGAGATGTCGACTCTTAAACTAGAAGCTAGTTTATGTTTATGTTTATTTATTTATGTTTATTGAACGGATCAATATCGTGGAACACAGGTGTAGCTATCAGTGCTCCGTTCTACTTCTAACTCAAGCCTGAGTCTGAAGATTCTCAGCGCATTGCACTAACTCTGTTGCACCGAAATATTTTGGGTAGATTTTTGAGTCCAAATTTTGTCCGGGCAGCGCTGGTAGGCTACTTGCGCAAGAATACAGACGGGCTTCCGGTCTGACTACCTAGAGACCAGAGGAAATTACTAGAAGTCCACGTGGAAAAAAAATCCCAGCCTTCGCTTGAGCCCGGGACCTCCATCAGTGGAGGCAGACACCATGCCTCAAGACCACTCAGTCCTCTTGTATTTAGTTATCTAATGTATCCTCAATAAATGTGCATTGTCTAGCATGCAGTTTATCAGTTTATGTTTCTCCTGATCAATTGATCCTGTCTAGGTCAACTTACACCTCTGTGCCTTCTGTGAGATCCAGTCAATACCAATGAAGCTATCGCTGAGCTGCGTCAACTGCAGTTACGATTTGACTAAAGGTTGGAATCTGAAGTCCTTGCGAGGTATTGACGGCACCGAAACAAGTCTGCATGTGCGGGTATATGGAGTTTTGGCATGTTTGACCTTTCACAGTTTTCAATGCTAATCAATACTTTCGCATTCTTTACATAACAAGTCTTGTTTTTTGACGGACTCTTCGTTGTTTTATATGTTGGTCTCAACTCAGCGTTTACTAATAATTTGTTACACACTATCAGCATCATCATCCTCAACACTATCAAGTCAGTTGACCACAGACGTAGGCTATCGTTTTCCCACATTTGACGATCTTTAACAACATGAAACATTTTGTGAGCTGACACCCTTGTCTGGTTTGACAAAAGGCTGTGAAAAATCTGCTCTCTCTGTTTGTCAAATCCTCACTTTCACATGACCCCCTTCTACTACTGTAGCACAACATGACGATCGTATTATCTATGTCAGTGTTTACTTGTTTTGGTGTCTTCGCCGTTTCAAAACTGTTTAATTACCCATTTCGGCCGGGCAAGATATTTTTATCATTCTCTTTTTTTAAAACTACATTAATCTACTATCTCAGCGGTACCTTTAAATACTCTGTCCCACAATATGAATATTTTTTTAAAGCAATCTTATAAAAACCACATTTAATCAGTGGCGGCAATACTTATGGTATAGACGCGACTTTTTTAGCCCACGAGTCTTGAAGCCAGGAAAAGCTTTCTGTTCTTCTTTTTCTGCTTTTTTAACCCCCAGTGGAGCAAAGGCCCTCAAACAACCCACGCCCTGCGTTCTATCCATCGCTATCGCATACAGCTCTCCCTAGGTCCTTCCATTTTGTGGGGGATCTCCACACCGTGTCATACTTCTAAAAGAAGAGACTCTCCTCGTCTTGATTGAATGGGTTTTTCTTGTTTCGCTTTTTGACTTTTCTATGGTTGGTTGGTGTTTGTGGCTATTGTTTTTACAGGATGAGGTAGCCAACCACAAGCCCGACCCTATCCTTAGCCGCCTCTTACGGCATGCCTGGTAGGGTGCAGTTTTACTATTCTTTGCTTCCCATGAGATCCCTGGTAACACAGACGGGCGAGCTTGCCATTATTAATCTCATTAGTCGATCTGTGTCAACATCCCCTTCCCTAAATCAAGACTTCAAAAAAAATAATCTTGGGTGTCCAGGTATACCCATCATAAACTGGGTACTAGAAAATGAAAGTGGATGTAAACTGGGTTGAAATTATATTAATCAGATCGAGTGTTGCTTCGTGTACATACAATTATTAGTATGCCCCTGCATTTATCTGTGTTCTTGCTAACTATGCAGACGTTTTCCTTTAGCTATGAAGTAAGGAATCTAGTGTCTGCATACAAATAAGCCAGATCTGTGGGTGTGCATACGAAAGTTCAACTTCTGAAACAAGACCAGAGTCCAGAGGTCCACGAACAATAAATATTCTTTGTTTATAGAATAGACGATAAACACTACTTTACATGTAACTATTTCAGATTATGTCACTTTATTCCATAGTGTAGGTTTTATCCTGCTGAGGCAGTCGTGACGGCTCCTCCTGTATGTGTCAGACCCAACGCTTTTTGAAGTTCAAGTAGGATTGAAAGGGTTAATGTTATCAGTAGGATTGAAAGGGTTAATGTTATCATCTGCCTGAGACAGACAAGTTTGAGATACACGAGAGAAACATCATAGACATCCGACTGTGACGTGACGCGTGGTTTAAAATGTTTATAATGTTGAGTAGGGATGTTCCTCTCACCACATTCCTTCCTCCAGATTAACCGAACTAAAATCTGAGAAAACAACCATATTGGCTCGTTAAGTACTTTAACATTAGCTGAACTTGGTACCCACAAGAGAAGGCAAGGAATTGTAGATGTCTATAGCATTATATTAAATAAATTATTAGACAGGGCAAACGATTCCTCCGTCATCTACCTTCTCCCGGTGTTATTATGAATAATTAAAGAATTATTATATTATTTGAGCCCCCACCAAAGGGTATTCTATCTTAACAGTTTAATTAAACATGTAAGAACAGACATTTGGAATTACAAAAACTGATGCAGGATAAAACTTGACATACAGCTTTATTTACTAACAATGATATTCCCAGTTTGTTGATTTACACTAACAGTGACTGGTTAATTTGATGCTAGTGATAAGCTTCAGCGAGAAAAACAGCTCGGGGTTTAGAGTGGTATGATGATGATGGTAATATTAACTTAAAAGATGTTAACTTAGCTTATAAGCCTTTGACAGCCGTGAGGAACTGTCAAGCTTGTCCAACTCTTCCTTGCCTGTTTTCTGCCTGTTTCAGCTTATTCTCCACTTCATCCCCTCCTCGGTCTCCACATCGTTCCCACCTCGTTCTCCACCTCGTTCTCCACCTCGTTCCCAGCTGGCCGAGTCTAACACAATGTAGTCTCTTTCATGGACTGATCGTCACATGGGCGCTGTAATCATGGAAACGATACACATACGTGTAGTATCTTGACTTACACTAAGAATACATGTATCAATTAATATAACATATAAGAATAAAATATATCCCATCACTCCTCATATTCCACATTCTCTCCAGTCTAGTCTGAAGGTCTTTTGTCTTACATGGGCGTCACATATCCTGCCTTCCCTCCAATGCTATGTCATGATAGTTGACTTTCTAAGTCTGTTGTCCGTCATCACTCAGACTTCCAACTGGCTGACATTGATATTACAGGACCACTTGGAGCAGGTTATGTGCTGAAAACTCCAACACTTTATAGGTGCACGCTGTCCTGAATATTATCTTTCAGTGACCGTGAATTCTATACACCCATCATTCTTCCCCTGGGGTTATAAATCCCCTGTTTAGGTGAACACCTTAAGTGAGCACATGGTGGGCACACAAAACGTAACAGCATCCCTACAAATATGGGCATGATTTCCCACAGTCCAAACTCACATTTTGGGTTGACCATGAAACAATATAATTACATTTCATTATAGCAAATGTCATTGTTCACATCTTATTTTAAACACATGAAAACATACACTGAAAAACATGTGACACAAACATACAAGAAATAGGAATAGTTTAGCAGTTCCCTAACTGAGATACTGAATACTCACAAAGAACTATTTCAAGCAGAATGTGCAGACAAATTAGGAAAAGGTAGTATAGACTAAGCTTAACTCCCTAACCTATGTATACAAGATTAAAATTAATATTTTCTCTTACCTGGGAACTTTCCATCAATCGCCAAAACAGAATGCGACCGTAAAATTACCTTCACGTCGATCTGTGTTTGTTTGCCGGCAGGCTGCGATTAATGACGGGAATTCAGCAGGCTCGAAGTATAAGTATCAATCTATTGTCCAAATTAAACTCCTCCCTTTCCTGGGTTCTGCCCAACCCTCAAGACGTTGACTTAAGCCCCGCCTATGAGGTAACTATCAGATCAACTTGGCTAACCAGTGACCTGTCACTCACAGTGAACGGCCTACAGTACGACCTTGACCAAGATAAAACATTCCTAATTGCCAAACACCTGTTCTCTCCAGAATTACACTGACGTGTTAAACTTTAAACTTCTCGTCGCCTCAATGTCTAGAGTCCGCTCAATCTGTGTTAGGTAATCTTTATGACCTACGGTCCAGCTCAGGGAAGGTGTGATACAAAGTTCCCCGTTCGCTGGCCGCTACAGTGTGGTCAGGAGATAACATTCATGACATGGGCATGTGAAAGGAAATTCTCTAGCCCCGGTGTAATTGCGTAACATTACCCAAGACTCAGTCGCTTTGTCTGGACTAAGGACTGGAAACATTTAAATCAATACGGTTTAAAGTAACATTTGGTTTAAGGGCATAGTCTATTGTCTCTCAATAACCAGAAGAACTTATTACAAGTACTAACTTCTGGAATCACTGAGATCTTATCGTGACACCGACGAAGACAGACAACATACGAGGAAACGAGGGAAAACCCTCTGGGATCTAGTCAAACAACTGGCCAGATTACTGGAATGAGACGATAGAACCTAGGGCAGCAGGAAAGTGAGCGGGCGAAGATTATGAACAGTTTTGTTTCACAGCGTGGAAAAATACCAGCACATGACACAGTAGTAGAGAACTGGCGCTGTGCACTAGCGTCGTCTCCCATGGGAGTTCGGAGTTTACTTGGCCATGATTGGTGGCCGCTTGACAGTTTACGGTGGTTATTAAGAACCTGTGAATATCTTGATGTTTTAAGGTAAAGTAAAGGTCCCTTTTCCACTCCTTTAGGCGTATAGGGAATATAGGGCTAGACCTAAATTTTTAAAGGCCAATCGGCACTAGGTGGGTGATGTGCTTCCAAGGACTGCACCTGGTACCCACTCAAGCTAGGTCGACCTTGGAGACAAGGTCGTTTTTTAAATAAAAATCCGGCTCCGTCAGGACGCGAACCCACGACCTTCCGATCCGCAGGCGGGCGTCTAGCCGCCAACGCACGTCAACTCCCCAACGTAGACAAGTGTTTGCATTTATTCACAACTATTGCATTAAATAAAGAAATGACACGAACCTATAATGCATTATTTACAGAATAGGAATAAACTCACAGGGAGCAAGTACAGCAGGGATCTACCAGTCATCAGTAGAAGTTATCCTCGTCGAGAAACGTTTCGGCCCACGATCTCCTAGACGTTTTCAGAGGTGGGCCCACCTGAGTTCATGAAGCTCAGGGCTGGTACCCTGCTGCACGAGATTACCGGATGGTGTTTTTCTTTCTGATAGGGACAAGACGACTTGGTGGTTTTGCAGAAGGTACTGTGAGATAAGAAGCCGCCGCGGTAGCCTAATTAGAACAGTCAGCATACCTGGACGACCGAGCGACAAGCTTACGATTGGTTTACCGGACACACGTTGGACTTTTGTTAGCAGGTGGCAGAGAGACACTGGCAGACAATTCGGACACGATGGATTTTCAAGGGGTGAGAAACCCTTTTCCACTAGACACCCGGACCAGCTCACCGAGGCCCGTCCCCTACGTTGTTTCGTTGCGTCCAAAGCCAGCTCGAGGCCCTCTCGGCTACCTCGCCCAGTTTTTTAAGTGTTCGTTTCCGTTCATTACCGCGCAATCCTAGTTCTTTCACCACATTGTAGAGCGAAGTGGAAACGAGGCCTCTCGCTCCCACTTCGACCTCAAATACCCGTACTGTGTAAGCCTCGTTTCTCCTCAGACCGGCTGCTAAATCACTGTACTTCTCGAGCTTGTACAAATGATTCTCCTCAATACGCGACTCAAACGGGACAGTCAACTCAATCAGGATGAGCTGCCGTTTTTGCGCAGAATGGAGAACGATGTCCGGTCGCAGGCCGGTTTTACGGATCAACTCGGGGTACCGTTCATGGCCTGGCAGATCAACCGTACAGATGAAGTGGAGACGAGACCTCTCGCTCCCACTTCGACGGCAAAGACACGTACTGTGTACTCCTCGTTTCTCCTCAGACCGGCACCTAAATCACAGTACTTATCGAGCTTGTACGTGTGATTTTCGTCCATACGCGACTCATACGGGACGGTAAGCTCAATCAGGATGAGCTGCCGTTTCTCCGCCGAGTGGGGAACTATGTCAGGTCGCAGGCCGGTCTTCCGGATTAACTCAGGGTACCTTTCATGGCCTGGCAGATCAACCGCCAGTAACCAGTCCCTCGCAGAGTCTAGCACAGATGGAGCGAATGCGTTTCGGTTGACCTTACCTTTTTGAATCTGCCCAGCCTTGAGGAAACGAATGGGGACGGTGGTAGAACTGGCTCTTGTGTTAGCCCTCATTCTAGTCTGGTCAACAACGGCTGCTAACTCTTTTAGCACCTTGTTGTGTCGCCAGGTATATCGGCCTTGGCCTAGGGCTTTCCTGCACGCGGACAGGACGTGCTCAAGAGTCTGCTTCGCTTTGCACAACGGGCAAGTCGGATCGTTAGTCGCAGACCACTTAACCATGTTGACACCGGACGGTAATACATCGTACGCCGAACGAACGATAAAGCTCAGTCGCAACGGGGTCATTCGCCAGATCTCACTCCATGTGAGTATTCTTGGCAATGCGCTCTCTAGGCTGACCCAATGGCCCTGCTGCGACTGCTGGGCCGCTTTCTGGAAACGAACCTCGATTTTGTTGTCCCTCACCTGTTGTATTACCATGTCTCGGCGTTCTTTGGCTGAGGCCTTTGACCACCAATTGACCTTCCCGTGCCCTAGGCCTCGACGGTCGGTTTGTGTGTATCCCATTATCTCTCTTAATTTTAGTGCGTTCTGCGCAGATTCGATCGCATCTAGGACTCTCCACTTCTGCCCAGTCTTGAGAGCGGGCTGGACAGCGATGACATTTGGGTCTGAAGACTCGCGCAAGAGCAAGGCGAGTCTTACCTTGCCGACTTTGAACTCTTCGGTTTCCACTGCAGTCATCGTCACCTCATAGACTAACATTGGCCAGAGGAGCTTCGGAATCAACATGAATTGGAGACACCATACCTTGAACTTCCCGACCAGACTGCAACGCTCGATCGCGAGCAGGCCTGTAGCCAGTGACTCGTGTATTCGCCGGACTTCCGCTCTATCAGATAACTTCGAATCGTAAACGCGACCAAGGCTCTTCACCGGTTCCTCCAGAACCGTAGGGATCTTGTTCCTTGCCACCGTAAAACTGGTTGCAGACGCTTGCCCTTAAGGATTGACAGACTCCTCGACTTCTGCGGTTTGAACTGCATACCGCTCCATTGGACCACCGCGTCCAATCTTTCCAGGATCGTGGGGGCAGACTCCTCGCTGCCCGTTATAATAGTCGTGTCATCCATAAATGCACGTAGTGGCGGCATCCAGTGGTCCCCTATTTGAAGGCCCTGTCCGTAGCCGGCCGCCCCGTCTAACATTATCTACATGGCCATGACAAACAGTACTGGTGAGATCGTACAGCCCATAGCTATCCCAATTTGTAGCTCAGTCCACCTCGTGGTAAACGTCGAGGTAGAGAAGCGCAAAGCGAACTTGGAGAAATATTGTTCGATCATATCATTGACCTGTGCCGGTACGTGGAACATGCGAAGGGCTCGCCACAGTAGCCTATGGGGGACTGCCCCGTAGGCGTTTGCTTAGTCCAACCATATCACGTGCAATTCGGTTCTCTCATGCTTGGCTCTCTGAATAGCCTCCCAAATCATGGTCGCGTGTTCAAGGCACCCGGGAACGCCCGGAATACCACCCTTCTGAACACTCGTATCTATGTACTTGTTAGACATCAGATACTGTGTGAGCCAGCTAGCCATGACCGAGAAGAATATCTTACCCTCGACATTCAACAGCGAGATGGGCCTGAATTGGGAAAGACTCTTCGAGTCCTGCTCTTTGTGAATGTAGACCCCATTCGCCTTTTGCCATTCTGGACATATGTGTTTACGGATCCACGCTTGTCACAACAAGACGTGAAGCATTTTTTAGGATTTTCTGGCAACGCTTGTAAAAAACGTACGGAACACCATTCGGACCTGGGGCAGATTTGCAGCTGGCCCTTTTCACAACTTCCTCAACCTCAGACTAAAAGGTGGGGGGGGGGGGGGGGGGGGGGGTATAATTTTAAATGGTACCTTCGGCAACTCAGGCTGCTTGATGCCGCTAAGGATCTCTAGATTGTTATCGAGAGGCTCTCTCCTCTTTTTGTCAGAGTACATCTTGCGTAGATGTGACTCAAGCTCTTCCTGACTGACAACCAGAGTATAACCAAATCTATTGCTATGAAATCAAGCATTGCTGTTGACTCCACCGCCCCCACCACCACAGCCAATATCACCAATAACGAAGAACAATTAATACAGAACGATTTAATTTTTTCACTTCATTCCCCACAGTCACCCGCATTATTCCAAAACGCACCGGGGAAAGATTTGATCGTCTTATCTGGCAATTTCCTAATCTGTCATTGCATTTTTTAATTGTCCAGTATTTCATTGCCAGTGCGTGCCACCTCATTTGATTTACAGGTTGATGGCTTTATTCTGCACTCCATGGTGTCTAGGAATCATAATATTCCCCGCCTACGTAAATGTGTATATATATATATATATATATATATATATATATATATATATATATATATATATATATATATATATATATATATATATATATATATTTCTGCATTCTGTTATGCTTTATTATATTTGCTGCAAGCTTATTTTGAATATGTTTCTCCGGAATGCACACACACATCTACACATATATATTAATGCAACATCCTTTTTATATGATCTCATTTACCCATGTCTTGGCTACTGTCGACTTCCGTACATTTCTCGTCAGTGAAAGGCTAGCATTGACACAACATATTTTTTTGTATGTTGTGTGTAATCTGTCGATGACTATGGAGAAGGGGAGACGGGACACATACAAATGTCCCGAGTGCAATGATGTCAATTCTTGATTGATGAGTTGAGTTGAGTCAAGAATTGACATCAAGGCACTCGGGACATTCCCATGCATGCTCCGTCCGCATCTTCAGCAGCCAGCGCAGAGTTCCAATGCTGGTGGTACCGAATGTCCGTCTTGCCTTTCCTCTGAGTGTAGTAAGCCGGCAAGACCCGCTGGTTACACCCAGGTGTCTCATTCTCTCTCTTCTTTCTCTGCTGATTCCGTTGCTTGTTCCCAAATTCTTGATTGATTTATTCATTCAGTCTCAGTCGATGTAAGTAATTCTTACTTTTTGATACACCGTGATGTGGTCATATCATACTAGACAATATAAATTCCCAGAAAACCTTCAAACCTACTTGTACCTATGTTGCGCGGATAGTCAGGATATTATATTATAGTGGCTCGGTCGGAATCCTCAGTCAGGCATATTTTTAAAAACTAATTTTATCGGAGTTTAAAAAATTGATTTTTTGTCTCTTAAACCAACACTGCTTCAAATTGCTGCCGGGAAATGATGAGGAAAGTAATGACATCCGATATGATTCAAACCACGTGGCCAGTAAACTGCCAATTGTTTACAAAAAAAAAAAAAAAAACACACACACTAAAGCACCATATATCGTTGTAACAATGTCGGGGCAAGAATTCCCCCCCCCCCCACCTCCTATATTTAGGCTCGGTCGATTTGGGAGCCCAGGTGAGGTAATAAAAAGCCTCGACTGGAAGACTATGTAATGACTGGAAGCAGAAACTAACACATTGTTGAATTCACAGAGAAGACAGTATTAAGTTCATTTAATTGCATACACGTGACTTTGGTATCAAAATGTTATCTGTTTGTCCTGGGGGATAGGGGAGGGGGCGTATGGGGGGGGGGGGGGGGGTTCACAAGACTCCCCGAGACACGACTGTGTATCATCACATCTAGCCAAGACTCCCCGAGACACGACTGTGTATTAGCACATCTAGCCAGGACTCCCTGAGACACGACTGTGTATCAGCACATCTAGTCAGGACTTACCGAGACACGACTGTGTATCATCACATCTAGCCAGGACTCCCTGAGACACGACTGTGTATCAGCACATCTAGTCAGGACTTACCGAGACACGACTGTGTATCATCTGGTAGTCTGGTAGTCTTAGTTTCAGCTTCATAGCAAACGGGTTGCCCCATCTTTGCTCCGCTCCTGTGCCAGCGAAAAACACTCAGAATGTCTATCACAGTCCCTTGTGGAAAGATTGACAGACTGCTGTCTCAGCATATCTAGCATACACTCGCATTAAAGCATATGGTAGCCATCCGAAGTGCTAACACAAACAGTCCAACATTAGAAATGCAGTTCATCATTGATGATAGCAGAACTTGTCGTCAACAGATCAGCAGTTGTCCGCGTGATCAATTTTATTACGGGTCCCGCAAGCATTGAACGACAGGCATCGCGCCATTTTCTGAATCTACAATTCACACCACGTTGGTCACAGTCGAAAAAAGACATTCCAAATGCAATCCGCAGCTCACAGGGTCACGCCATGCATTCAACTCAGAAGCTGGGCGACGAAACTATATCCAGTCTACAAATGGAGCAAAAATGCATCGGCCACCGTCCGGCAGAAGCAAAAAATTTGCCTCTGTTCCGAACGGCGCCGCTGTCTAGCGTCCATTTTAACCGGAAGTGGATGTGTATCATCACATCTAGCCAGGACTCACCGAGACACGACTGTGTATTATCACATCTAGCCAGGACTCACCGAGACACGACTGTGTATCATCACATCTAGCCAGGACTCACCGAGACACGACTGTGTATCAGCACATCTAGCCAGGACTCACCGAGACACGATATGTATCAGCACATCTAGCCAGGACTCCCCGAGACACGACTGTGTATCAGCACACCTAGTCAGGACTTACCGAGACACGACTGTGTATCAGCACACCTAGTCAGGACTTACCGAGACACGACTGTGTATCATCACGTCTAGCCACTGAACAGAATGCACAGTAAGTCTGTTTTACTGTGGATTTAATTGATGCAGGTTTTTAGATACATTCTAACAAGACAAACAGCGCTTGGTTTTTGTGTGTTGTTTTTTGTTTTGTTTTTGTGCGATACAATTTATGCTGTTATCTGGAAACTAATCGTCAATGTATCCGTTATAAATGTGCTGAAGTGGTTAGTTAGCATGTATGCACAGACAGTGGCGTGGGTTCCATCTCCCCGAAAGTTGGATATTGTGTCATCTATATTGCGATGAGAGTAGTATATTAGGAGCTAACTTCAGCGCATTTTTTCATGGATGGAGGGGGGGGGGGGGTTGCTCTCTGAGCTATACTAATAACCCCCCACAAGGAAAATAGATGAGGGTGAGGGTTTCGTCCACATAGCTCTTACTATACTACCGAGGAGCGGCTGGAAAAGCAGACACAAACGCTGGACTTCCACGAGGGAGACCTGGGTTCACATCCCTGGTAAGGTTGTAGACTTTTTATGTCAGGATAAACAGAAAGTGGTAACCTGAACGTGACCTTAAATCCTCAGGCTCGAAGACCCACCTTTCTACAACACAAAAGCCATGAATTCAGGTTTTAATGTTTGGCAGTTTTTAACACAGCGCTGAGTATTCCCCGCCTCATAAATGATGGGCTGAAATCAAATTTGAAAAGTTTCTTAAATAATCAGGGAGCGAAAGCTGAATAGGAAGGGCACTGGCCTCCTCAGTCTTGACTGGCAGCCCATAATGAGCAAAGAGCTGATACTTCACGCGCACCAGCAGAAGCTTCAATGGGACTGCCTGTTCCTTGTTATATATAGTAAGTAGATGCATTCTTCTACTTTCCCTTTAACAGTGTTAGGATGAGTTACCAAACGATGTTATAGCTCTCAAGGCATCCCCATAAGATCTGGACCCCATATTCGACAGCCTGTGCAGTGCACTAATTATGATGGTGACAAAAGCGGTCTGATTATGTGCCCATCCTGCCTTTTGTCTGAGTGTTGTATGTTGACCAGATCGCCTGGTCACTTCTTACTGTACTGTCCTCTCCAGACCACGATAACCTGTTTGCTGTTGCCCAATGTTTACTCGTTCCCTAAAGTCTTGACCACCTTCTCAACGAGAAGGTCGTACGTTGATATACTTGATTCTATTGATAGCAGCTGCAGCATGTGTTGAGATATCCTGTTGCATTAGAACATCTCTCACACTCTTTTTATAGCAACTACAATTTTTGATGAGATGTCTTGTCGAGCTAGAACATCCCTGACACCCTGGCTGCTGTCTAGATATCCTGTTGCATTAGATCATCTGTCTGTTAACTTAAACAGTATTTGTAATTACCATCTTGTGTCGTGTCGATAAGCGCACGCTATTATGTTTCGCTAACTCATACAATCACCATAATCACGGATCAAGTCAGTTTTTTCAATTAGCCCTATCCTTGTGGCTAAGCCATTTGTCGTGAAATGATAAGCCATTACGCATCAGTCTGTAAGACTGATAACCTAACTTACCTGTAAATCTTCACAAAATTCAAACTTGGACTCGTTCGGAAAGATATAGTCCCTTATATCTATATATATAGGTCTTTATTGGACAACATTATTATGTCTACCTTTTCTGGTTGCTTTAACTAAACTCCACTTTTAAATATATATATCTTTGATATATATTAGAGGAGTTATTTGAGGTTTCTTAGAAACCGATGCACGCCTTGCCCATGTATACTAGGGACTTCTATTTTTACCAACGCCTGAAGCGTCTAAGTGACGCCATTCTCTTTGCCAGCTTCCTAGCGTCCAGACGTGTCAATCGATGCCTGTATAATTTCAATTTCATAAGACAATCTATAATGTCTCAGACTTTTCATATGCTTGGGATGTATCCTTTGTGAGGAGCTGGCAGAAGTTTCACAGTCCAACCAACACCCACCAACCATAAACCATAACCCACCAACCATAACCCATCAATCAATGAACCCATTACCTACCACTTATCACCCAACTACCAAGTGTGGAGATTGATGTCAGTTTGAGGTGCCATATACCCCAAACTTCCTACGTTGCCAAAACATGTGTGTAGCTCATGGACAGTGCTGCTAATGACTAGTGGGAGCCATTTGCTGTGTAATTATTCAGTTGCGGTGTCCTTTATGGTGAGGTACTCCTCCACCAGCTGATCCAGTTGAGGAAGAGTCACCAAAGACAGTCGAATCATCAGGAGCTGAGGGAAGCATCATAGACGGAAAGAGGATAAGTTCAGTTTGATGCCTTACTTGCAATATTCCTCACAGCTCACATGTTTCCCAATGATGACAATGCGTCATCTCCAGGACCTTCTGTCTGTGTAATTTTGGTGATCTAGACATTGTATCCTGGAATCCAGCTATAGAAATCTGCCATCTGCTTCTCTATTTTATATATGTATATAGTATACTGATTACATGCATTCATTTTCATGGCTGATTTAGGTTTCTCTATTTCACCTTTTTAAATGTGTAGCATTTGTGTGTGTATGAATCTTAACTATATGTGTTAACATGGTTATGATGATGACTTATCATAACCTGGGGGCTTTCTTTAGTAAGTAGTGGGGGTGTCCAGCCAAGTGTGCCTAGAAATATTGTATTCATATACTGACATATTTTGTAGTGCCAATACTTGAGTTGCCCTACTCCAGAGATAAGTTGAGCGTATATTGGCCACGGGGAATCCCTTAGACCAATACGAGCCAAACGACTCAACATAATTATCTCTGAGTGCTGTTAGTTCTGAAGGAGAAATCCTTACATTAGGCACGCGACAAGAGTGATATGTGACACCATTCACAAATTTATTGTCTTTTCATAAAAGTTTGCCACTTGTTGCCAAGTTCTCCAGTCCATTCCGTCTTATAACAAGTCCGAAAACCTCCGACTGTCTTCGTGAAATTTGTTCGAATCTGATTACATCTTTAGTCTGTCTCGAGAAGGACTGTCTCGTTTGTTTTCTATCAGTATCATCATCGTCATCACCATCATCATCATCAACATCATCATCATCACCATCATCTTTATCATTATCATCATCATCATATATTAATCATCATCATATTCATCGTCATCATCATGTGCCTTGCCGAATGACATTGGCGATCATGCTGCTCCACAGTTTGCGATCTTTAACAGCATGTATCACTGTGTGTGCTGCCACCTGTCCATGTCATGACAGTCTTTCAAAAATCGTCTCGCACTGTCTTCCTCTGTCTCGCTTTCCACAAATATTTCTATTGGTGACAACATGTCCCAGTTTCTTTCTTCTCATAACATGACCAAACAATGATGACCGTCTCTTTCTAATGTTTGTGATCATTTGTCTGAGCACTCGCAACATTCTAAACATCATGGCTGCATGTTTCTATAAAACCACAACTTCGAGGTCTTGACATATTGTTCAGCTAGTTGATTCATTGTCTAATGACAACAATTTATTCCCTCATATTCTGTTCTTTATCTCTGTGATACATCTTCCAACGGATGATCTCCGTGTGCTCAAAAGTTTGAATTCAAATACTTATCCTAAAATAACACCGTTGACTTTGTTGATTTGAATTATACATCTAAGCACTATTCTTTCCCTGATATTACCATTACTTCTGTCTTCCTATTATTCGAGCTGTGGTCCATTTTATCATTTTCTCAATTCTTGTAGTTTTTCTGTCATTCCGTGAAAATCTTTGTATTCTTCTTTATAAAACCCACATCTTCGGCTCAAGTACTAGAAAGAATCCGCCTTTTTTTTTGTTTTTGCAATGTATGTTTAATTGATCTTGTATATCATCTCCACCACTACCATCACCGTCATCATCGTCATCGACTACTTCTAATATAAAAGATACGATAGCCTACTCGGTGTTTGTTTGGCTTTTCCCGGCGGCTTTACAGAACGGCAACCAAGCAGCAACAGGGCACCAGCACAGCGATCAGCACGAGGCAAACCAAGCACCAGCAACAATCAGCTAGTACCCGTAGATATCATTACAAAGAGAACTGGACCACACCAGACCCAAAAACCACAAGCACCACAGCGCAGCAAGGAAGCAAAGAAACGTAATATCAGGTGTGACTACACACCACAAATAAAAGGAAATCAAATAAGACAGCTAAGGAACCTTCCTCGATATAGCAGGCCTCCGGCTGAAAAAGGATCAAATTTGAAATTTTTGTTGGACGAATTGGAATTGGAATTTATTTAGTCGTGGAAAACATTTGCTTCTAAAAAACTTTTGACTGTTGCATTTTCCTCAATGTTTAGACTAAAAGGATACAGTTTCATCGCTTAGCCAATGAGCTGAGTACGTGGCGCGACAATGTGAGCTGCGAATTTAATTTGGAATGTTTTTTTCAGGTGGGACCTATGTAGTTATATGTTGTGAACGTCAGAAAATGACCAGTGGCCTGTGTCCATAGAGCTAACTGGTGGTGCCTTATATAATTATTTGCTCGTGTAACTACTGTCCGGCTTTCACAGTAGCCTTACCTACAAGTCTATCAGCTTGCTCGTTTCCTTGTACCCCCACATGTCCAGGCACGTATCTAAACTAATCCTTGTCAGCCGTGAATTCTCTAGAGCCACCAACTACTGCCTTCGGACCCAGCCTTTCTCTATCTTCCTCAGCATCGAGTCACTGAGAAAGCATGCACCAGTGAAAGTCTGTGTCTCTAGCTATGTTACTGCTTTAGTCACAGCCGGACTCTGTTGTCTACATTCTCTGTCTAGTTGGATGCAAACAGAAAAAGATGTACAGCACTCTGAAGGCACTTGCACCCACTCGACGCCGGGTTCAATGCTATAAAGTGAACATACCTGTAAAATAATGACCTTGGCTTGACCCACCCACGATTTGCCTCTTTTTAAGAGAGAGAGAGAGAGAGAGAGAGAGAGAGAGAGAGAGAGAGAGAGAGAGAGAGAGAGAGAGAGAGGGAGGGCACCGTCTTGTTTTGTGATGGAGAAAGAAATAAATGCTTGCCATGGATTTTTCACACAGAAGAAGAAGAACCATCCTTGAATTTATCAATGGATCAAGTACTGAGTGACCCGTTTACTGTGAAGTTGAAACTTGGGTTATCTCATTACCTGACTCATCATTAAAAGTCAGTATCATACATTTCATCGCCATCATATTTATTCACATCATCATCTATAGCGTAGTTGCCATAATTATCACTGTCAACACATTAACGATGGTGATGATGATAATGATGATGGTGATCATAATGATGATGATTACTATAATGATGATGATGGTTATGATGATGATGTTGATGGTTATGATAATGATGATGATGATGGCGATCATAAGGATGATGATTACGATAATGATGATGATGATGGTTATGATGATGATGATGATGGTGATCATAAGGATGATGATTACGATAATGATGATGATGATGGTTATGATGATGGTTATGATGATGATTATGATGATGATTATGATGGTGATCATAATGATGATGATCACGATGATGATGATGGTTATGATGGTGATAATGATGACAAACATCGTTACCTTCATCATAAATTTACAATCATTACTATCGCCATTGACGTCAGTATCATCCTGATCAGTATCACTAGCAGTTCAGACCTCGTGTTGGAAGTGAAGCTTTATGATTATTCCATTGCATAGTTCACTGTATGTCTATATCATTCACACACACACACAAAACGTTTTTCTTCCCTAGCAATTTCATGTTCTCATCAGTTTAACAATCCCCTTGCATTTTCTTTGTCTTCGCGTTAACGAGAGCCTTGATTTTTGTGTTGCTCTTAAAGTACTTTTGTTCCGTTATAATTTCAACACACATAATTCGGTATAATCTCTTCGTCTCTCTCTCTCTCTCTCTCTCTCTCTCTCTCTCTCGCTCTCTCTCTCTCTCTCTCTCTAACTCTGTATGTCTCTGCTTTCGCTCTTTCTCTATGTCTGCCTCTCTCTCTAACACATATATAAAATGTGTTTTGACAAAGAAAACACAGAGACCATTTATGTTGGCGATGATGGCAGGTAGGGTTACCTGGAGATATCAGAAATAGAACACCAAAGCTTTGGTTGTTAACTGGGTCGATATCTTAAACTGAAATGTCAAGGCAGCTGCGATGTAGGTCAGATGTAGAGTAACATGGACACAAGATGGAAATCGATAATTCTTTTGCCATCTCCCAGTCAGCTAGCTTTCTTTGTTTAAAATTATAACATTTTTCAAATATACAGTTCCACATCTTTCGCTCTCTTTTCGCTCTCTTACAAACACACACACATGTGCGAGTGTTTTTTTTTTAAAGGGGGAGGGGGGGGGGGGGGGTTGTTTCTGGTGCGCTACGGTACCTGGTACCGGCACCGGTTTTAGGCCTGCTTTTTCGGTTGAGATTGATTATTATTTGCTTTCACTTACGAGGGCGCTAGTTGTGTGTGTATGTATGTGTGTTTATAGCTGTCAGTAATTTCTAAGCTTCAGACAGGACACTGTGGTTATCGAGAAGAATTCAATGCTTGCCATAGATCAAGTTTAACACAGAAGAAGAAGAAGAACGAAAGAAGAAGAAGAACGAAAGAAGAAGAAGCAACAGAAGAAGAAGCAACAGAAGAAGAAGCAACAGAGAAGAAGCAACAGAAGAAGAAGAAGAAGAAGAAGAAGAAGAAGAAGAAGAAGAAGAAGAAGAAGAAGAAGAAGAAGAAGAAGAAGAAAGAAGAAAGAAGAAGAAGAAGAAGAAGAAGAAGAAGAAAGAAGAAGAAGAAGAAGAAGAGGAAGAAGAAGAAGATGATGATGAAGATAAAGAACAAGAAAAAGAACAAGAATAAGTAGTAGAAGAAGAAGAAGAAGAAGAAGAAGAAGAAGAAGAAGAAGAAGAAGAACAAGAACAAGAACAAGAACAAGAAGAAGAAGAAGAAGAAGAAGAAGATGATGATGATGAAGATAAAGAAAAAGAAAAAGAAGAAGAAGAAAAAGCAACAGAAGAAGAAGAAGAAGAAGAAGAAGAAGAAGAAGAAGAAGAAGAAGAAGAAGAAGAAGAAGAAGAAGAAAAAGAAGAAGAAGCAGAAAAAGAAAAAGAAAAAGAAGAAGCAGAAAAAGAAAAAGAAAAAGAAGAAGAAGAAGAAGAAGAAGAAGAAGAAGAAGAAGAAGAAGAAGATGATGATGATGAAGATAAAGAAAAAGAACAAGAAGAAGAAGAAGAAGAAGAAGAAAAAGCAAAAGAAGAAGAAGAACAAGAACAAGAAGAACAAGAAAAAGAAGAAGAACAAGAAAAAAGAACAAGAAGAGGATGAAGGTATAGAAAAAGAAGAAAAAGAAGAAGAAGAAGAGAAGAAGAAGAAGAAGAAGCTGAGTAAGAGGGCGAGGAGAAGGAAGACGTTTTTATTCGAGCAATGTGTAGATCATATTCCAATATCCCTTTCAAAGGTTTATGAAACATCGATCCCTCATTTTCTACAATTCGAGTGGAATTCGCAAAAAGAAACATTGAACTCTCATACAGACAGATATTAGAAAGAAGAAATCTGTAGAGATTGGAGCTGTCCATCATCTGCTCTCAGCCTAGCACTGCTAAAAAGCTATCTGGGGAGATATCGAACAATTATATACAAGTCATTACATCAGAATTTTCATCTGGCAGGAATATTGAGTATCTCCGCATTCCTGTAATTAAATGTTAGGGATGCCAACTTCCATCTCATTTACAAATGGTGTCATAAAAAGTGTGTATATGTGTGTGTTATGTTTTGCAAAAGTATTGGGGACACATGTGTGTGTATGATTGTGTTAGCGAGCGAGCGTGCGAGCGAGCGAGAGAGAGAGAGAGAGAGAGTGTCTTTCTGTCTGAAGCTCTCCCCCTTCCCCTTCCGTGTGTGTGTTGTTATAAAGAGAGAGAGAGAGAGAGAGAGAGAGAGAGAGAGAGAGAGAGAGAGAGAGAGAGTCTTTCTGTTTTTGGTTAAAGCTCTCCCCCTCCTACTTTTCTGTGTGGTGTGTGTGTGTATGTGTGTGTGTGTGTATGTATGTGCGTGTTACAGCAAACAGAACCGCGAAACATAAAAGGCTAATCATATGATTTCTTGATGGTCTAACCACGGTATATAAAATTGGGTCATCAAGTGACTGTTGATAGCTTGATAAAGTCTTTCAGTTTCCGACGATCAGATTTTGAATTTTCAGAATTTGATGTTTGAAGCCTGTTTTGTTAGTAACATTTTGGATCCATATCTTTCTTGTCTTGCTAGTCTCGTCTCCTATTCTTTTTCAAAGGCCGGTAGATCTTAATTTAATAAAGAAACATGTAATCACACAAGCACACACACACACACATGTATATATATATATATATATATATATATATATATATATATATATATATATATATATATATATATATATATATATATATATATATATAACTGCGATGATAACAGTGGTTATGAAATATACGATAGCCTATGGTAAACCAAACTATTGGACGTAAATTTGCAACGTCCTGTAAAGGATACGCAACTAATCTGTGGTAAACACGTAATGTGTAGCAATTTAAAAAAAAATACTTGAGTCACCTAGCTTCATTTTTTTGCTGCCCAGACAAGTCAATTCTCTCTCTCTCTCTCTCTCTCTCTCTCTCTATCTATCTATCTTTCTATCTCCCCCTCTCTGTGTGTGTGTGTGTGTGTGTGTGTTTGAATCTGTGATGCGTATATGAAATGTTAAAACTTTGCTTTGAATATGCTGTCATCATTGTCGTCTTTCAGTATTATGAATAACTTCGCTGATATCTGTTTTATTAAATACCGCTTATTCTTCCTAAGCTCTAGATAGTCTGTATTTTTTCCCCTTCATTTCGTTGTCTGTTGTAAACATCTAAATAGCAATCCTTATCCACTGCAATCTATATTTTTAAAAAATGTAAATGTTTCTTTGTTAGTGACAGCAAGAATGTCGCACAAAGCGCGAACTACATAGCACCAACGACGATCACAACAGGATCTTGGTTTTGTTTCCCCACAATTCTATTTTTTTTTTTTTCGTTGCCGCGTTTCCAGCGCTGGTTTTTATTGGTTGGCAAACTTTGACTGTTGAGCTTAGAAATTTGCATGAAGGTGTATGCCGGCAGTTCTTCACCGATTGCTTGGACATGTTGACACAACGTTGCATTAGAATACAGGAGTGTTTTTATACAACAGTGTCGTACAACTCGCGTACTGCATAGCTCTAGTGACGATCTCATTGTCTTCATGGATTTGTTTTCCGATTATTCGATTTCTTTTTCATTGCTGCGTTCCCTAACTTTGACGCTTGACCTCAGAAATCTCATAAAGCTGTGTGCTAAAATACATTGTTTCGAAGAGTTGTTGAAAGACTGTTTGGAAATGTAAAGATGTGAGAATAAAAACAAATTGGCATTAAAATTGTGAGAATAAAAAGAGAGCCGTTGAAACACTGTATGGGAATGAAAAGATATGGGAATGAAAGATTACACATTAGTGAGAACTTTCATTACAGCATTCCGAACAGATCCATAGGTTCTCAGATTTTCCCCTCGATATGTCTACGTGCGGAAAAACCACTAATGACGTCTGTTCTTTGATGATTAATCTGATGACTCTTGCCCTTTTTGCCGCAGGCTGCACTCCCATATCCACCACCCTCCACACGATCTTCTCGGCGATATACATGTCACTGGACATCAGTACATCACTTCTGCCCTTGACGGGAAAGTCACAGTAACCGCCTTGCCCACAAGATTAATTTGCTCAAAGTAGCAGCAGTGGCAGTAGTGACAGAATAGTAATAGTAGTTGTTGTGGTTGGCCGGGCAGTTACAACGTCGGGCTGTCATGCGGGAGACCCAAGTTCGACCCCCCAGTGTTGGAGTTTTTCTGTCGGGGTGGGAGGGGGGGGGGTGGGGGGGGGGTTGCATAATTAAACGTCCTAACCTGAACAGTTCGTAGCGACAGCACTATCCATGCGGATTCTCTGGCTGACGACTCCCTGTCTTACCGTCCTAGGCAGATGATAAAACAGGCACTAGTGACATTTGTGTTGTTGTTGTTGTGTTGCTGGGGGTGGTGGTTGTAGTAGTACTCGATGGGTGATATGGTCAATATTACACTGCCCGAATTTACCTCTAATTACAATTTCTGCTACTTTTTTAGTCTGGGTGAACGCGGATGTCAAGGTCAATTTGACGAATGAAAAATGCTTCGGAGAGTAAGAGACGAGTAGTCGGTGGATTACATGGAGTGTGTGTGTGTGGGGGGTGGGGGGGGGTGGGGGGCTGATGACAGAAACTGTTAACTGAGAGAGCTTTAAACATGATTTTACAGTTTTTTATATTTCGGCACTCTTCCGAATACCGGCCCCATATTATTCAAAGACAAAAAATCCCATTCAGGGCCTCAAGAGGTCGTTGTTAGGGACTTGAGAGGTCACATGTAGTTAAAAATATGGAACAAAAACACTACAAACTATGCTTTCTTTTATTATATAATTTCGTTTGAACGAAATCACCGTGTCTTCGCTAGTATAGTTGATAAGCAGTCTGCTTGTTACGTCAGTGATCGGGGTTCGATTCTCCGGCGGGCAAAATATTTTTCTTTTTTTTTCTTTAAAAGGGTGGTTTGCACGTTGTGTTGTGGTTAACAACTAGGCTACGATATCTGCGCCTTTACTCGGTCTTGTGGTTAACAGCTAGGTTGCGATAGCGGCGGAATTTTTTTTTTTTTTTTTGTAGTTACAACTAGGCTACGATATCTGCTTCGCTACAGCTACGATATCTGCTTCGCTAGTACAGTTGATAAGCAGTCTGCTTGTTACGCCGGTGGTCAGGCTTTTCTTTAAAAGGGTGGTTTGCACGTTGTGTTGTGGTTACAACTAGGCTGCGATATTTGCGCCCTTCGCTCGGTCTTGTGGTTAACAGCTAGGCTGCGATAGCGGGCGCGAAGTGCTAAATGGTCATGTCACGGGCAGCTAATCTCTTTTTTTCTTTTTTTTTGTTCGCCCTTGAAATGGCGGTTGGCATAGTGTATTGTGGTTTACAAATACGCTGCTATATCTGCGCCTTTCGTGCTAGGTTGCGATATCTGCGCCTTTCGCCCCATCACATCTGATTTCAGCAGTCCTAATTAGTTGCCTTTTACAACATTATTTTCAGGTGGCAGTGGATCAATTCTTTTTTTTTTCCTCCTTGGAACCCACAAAAAATGTCTTGTGTGTGACTTGTCGCTACTTGGAAGGGCATCAATACGTGGTTATTATTGTTACCGAAGTCGATTATTGGTTGGTTGTAATAGTCCCTGGTTAAACAGATACAGCATAATAAAGACTCGTGAAATATATTGAGCTGACTGAGTATCCTCGGGAGAAGGGAAAAGGCGTTTATCGATATAGATATACTTTTGGTAAGATGATAAAAGATGAAGACTGCAGGTTACTTGTATATTGCTTAACTAATGTTTGCACCTACTTTCACTGTTTACATGCAGTAGTTCAAATATTTCCATTTTTGAAATTTTTATTTTCGAAAAATGGTTAGATTTTCTCTTTTGGCACAGTATGAAAGTATAGTAGAATCAATCAGGTCACAGGCATCCGTAAATGTTCTACCCTGTTGTCCAAGTTCCGCCCTTGTGATTACGAGTATGTTGTAACATCACTAGACATCACTGGGTAGATTACGTGTATCACATTAATGTGCGAAATTCGCTTGCTTAGACAGCTGGACCCGCTATCCTGTTTGAACTCTGGACATCAAAGTTGTCGGCTTTTCTGAGAATGCCCGCTACGTCTCAACTCTAACCCGTGGTAATTAGCCACCTGCCTGTCCGCAAGTTCAGATGGTCGTCTTCTGTCCGTTCGACTGGAAGTTTGCATAATTCTCCAACGTAGATGCGTTCCCTGGTCCAGCTGTTAAGCTAACGTTAAATTCCACTGAGATAAATTGTTGGTTGGTCAGACACTTTGATCCCTGCAGGAAGATCGCTTGGGTTTGCTGTTCAGTTACCTCATTGTTTTTGGGCCAAACATTCCTGTACAACTACCGCCCTTTGAGCCGGAGCATTGTCATAAAGAAAAAAACAAATTGCCAGATGTTGAATACAAACCGTCAAGCAACTTTTTTCTTGCTCAAATCTTCCACTAAAATTTTACGAATTGTCTCTGTATTAACACCAAATTCATCTACCATCATCTTCAGTCAAACAGCGATCTTCTTGTACCTGTTGTCGGAATTATGCAATGAGTTCCTCCTTACAAACAGAAATTAGACGTTAGGTCTAGTTGCGTATGTAATCATTTCCACACCACCTTTGAATCGTGAATAGCAGCTGAAAATATGTGCACGAGATAAACAATTATCTCCATAAACTGGTCACATCAGTTAAACTGTAGCAATAGCGGCTTTTCTGGGTTTTACACATAACTTTATGTCAGCTTTGTTTTTCTCCATGATGATTACATAACAATGCACCTCTGACTAGGTTAACCAAATGACCTCTTGTGTGTTGTCTGTTTATCGGGTGGCGATGAAAAGTTGCCAGATCATAGACGATAGTTGCTTCTTTGATTCCATGCTGCGAATCATAGATGGCGTTTTTGTCTTAGCCATATTAAAATAAGTCTCATTACTTAATTGTCGGACCTTGTATTTCCTTCTGCTTTCAGTAATTCCCTGTTCATGCGTATTCTTTCCAAAGCCTCTGTATTTGATTGTTTTTGTTACCATGAAATTCCATTCTTTTGTCTATCACATTTCTAGTGACTCAGTTTGATTTTCTAATCTCTTATAACATGACTCTGTTGAATAAGCATTCAGATAGCTTACCTGTCTTGTCTGTAATTCGATGTCTTGTCTCGTGTCTCCTCGTTAGTATCTCATCTGAGAGGGTACTGCTACTGACTCCTTCACCCTCTACCACTGAGTGGGAGTCACAATAGCTGAAAGTTTCTACATTAATTTCCTACAAACGTATACGCCTAACGTTAGCATATATTTAATGATGTTTGTACTTACCAACAGACCAGAAAGTTCTAGTTTGTAATTCTCACTGTCTACGTTCTCGCTGTGGAATTTATTCTGGCTTCATCATTACCCTGACCGACGATCCGTTACAACATAGTAGCCGCTACATCACGGCGCCCTCAAAAAGAAAAAAAAAAAAAAGGAAAATCGTATAAATAAATGCTATTTTTCATGTCAGTGCCCTTACATAGATGGTTGTCTAGACGACTGGTCACTTGGTGGCTAATACGGTCAACATTGCAGTCAGTTATATAAGTCCAGTTGAGAAAAGACATTAGGGTTGGAGGTCAACGTGTAGCAGCTCCTGATTAAGAAATAAAGTGGAGGAACTTTTCCAAGGTGTACGATATGATGCTAGAGCCGTATTTGTTTCAACCAGAGGGCACTCCGCGGGTAATGTGGCCACTCCGCGGGTAATGTGGCCACTCCGCGGGTAATGTGGCCACTCCGCGGGTAATGTGGCCACTCCGCGGGTAATGTGGACACTCCGCGGGTAATATGGACACTCCGCGGGTAATGTGGACACTCCGCGGGTAATGTGGACACTCCGCGGGTAATGTGGACACTCCGCGGGTAATGTGGCCACTGTATTTCGGCAGTGAATATTTTCCAGAATAGTCCATAATGTCCGAGTCGAGGGGCCGCGGAACATGGGGGATAGGCATTTCAACAAGCAATCAGTTCCTTGAAACACTCCCCCCCCCCCCAACCCTCTCCCGGTTCTTCCCTTTCTTTAAAAAAACCTGTGTAATCGGTTGAGTCCTCAACCACCTCCCCCC
Organism: Candidula unifasciata; assembly: GCA_905116865.2. Classification (NCBI taxonomy): domain Eukaryota; kingdom Metazoa; phylum Mollusca; class Gastropoda; order Stylommatophora; family Geomitridae; genus Candidula; species Candidula unifasciata. The sequence continues at coordinate 21,252 of CAJHNH020000535.1, read as the reverse complement.
GCCCCCCCCCCCCCCCCCATGTTTTCTGTGGTGGAAACCTGGCTGTGTTGGTCTAGAAACCCAAACCAATTTCAAACGAACAATAAATTCCTACTTTGATGAGGAATCGAGCATAGAAAGGCAAGTCTACTACTACCGCTCCCTTTAAAAACAGCAGTGATATAGAAACTGGCACTGTGTTTTGAACGTTTTCAATAACCACACATTCAGCTGTAGATATTTAGTAGAAGGGTTCTTATTATGCGTTGATTAATTGAGGTTCAAGCTGCGTGTATACAGTGTTGTCGGTTTCATGTTTACTTGTCTGGCTTTCTTTCTAGAGCAGAGGTTCTCAAGCTGACGCTGTGATCCCCATTAGGGTCGCAAAGGGTCTGCTTAGGAAGGTTTGTGTCACATAAAACATAATAAATAAAGATCATCGACTGACAGCAGTACTTATTTGACTACAATTTAAATTAAAACAAGTTTTAATTTCCAGTTCCTCTCGCCACACGAACATCTCTCGCTTGTTTGGCTTGCATCTTTATATCGCTGCTTGTTTCTCTAGCTTTAAAGACAATACTGCCTGCATTGGTATAGTCAAACTCACGATAGTCAGTGGCCTTTTTTCAGTATTTACTTATATTTACTGTACTGGCCAGCAGTCATGATCTTGGTGTAAGGTGGCCATCACACAATTTGGGGACCCCTCTTCTAGAGCTATTGACCCTGGCATCCAAAGTCTGGCCCTGTTAAGATAAGTCTGCGAGTGCAGACAACAACGTCAAGTAGAAGTGGAGAGTTGTGGGTTATTGATTTTGTGCAACAAATTCCATCGGATTTGTCAAGACTTGAGATGTCAAATGGTGGATTCAGAGACTTACAACTGTGATATTCTCTTTGGGGTTGTAATTCTCTTACTGAGATTGGTAGAAGGAAATTGAGATATTGTGTAAACTGTGACCTATCAGATACAGAAGCCAACAACAGCAACGCAGCATTATTGATCGCGACAAATACGTTTAGCTCAGTAATGTGATTTCCAGATAACACAGACTTTCATTGTCATTGCAACCTGTGAAAACATTTATGAGGGAAACGGCGGCGATGGCCCAGTTGGGGGAGACTCCGGCTGTCGTCGAATCGTCATCCAGTAGGATTGTTCATTATTGATAATGCCTCCCCCCCCCCCCCCCCCGGGTCGACCAAGCCTAGCTTGGGTACAGGAAATGTATTGGGAAGTATAAGCGGCTAGTGATGTTGACTGCATCATCCTTTCAGTCTATAAAACCTCAAAGGGCTTTTCCCCTAGATAATAATTTTGTCTGTACTTATCACCTAGTGTCCTAAAAGGTGCCGGTACTCGTCACAAGTTAAATTTGCCGTCTTAATATGGGGCGCAAGTTTTGGTTACTTTAAAGACCCATCCCGGCTGTAGTAGGAGGCCCCAATATAACTTAACGGTTAAATTAAATTTCTGGGACCGCTCCTGGGTGATCTTCACCCGCATGTTGGTACCGAGTGTTTATCACTTGTGTGATGTTCTGGTAGGGTTGAATCTCGCTTACTCACCACAAAGTTGTCTATGTTACAATAGCGCTGGGACAAATGTTGCACAAAAGCTTGGGTACTGCGAACCGTCAGCAAAGAAATAAATAAATATTTAAAAAAATATATTTGTGGAAAGTGTACTTTGTTACTTATGGAGCTTCATCATCTGTGTGTATGTTGTAGATGTGGCCTTGTCTGTGTGTATGTTGTAGATGTGGCCTTGTCTATATGTATGTTGTAAATGTGGTCTTGTCTGTGTGTATGTTGTAGGTGTGGTCTTGTCTGTGTGTATGTTGTAGATGTGGTCTTGTCTGTGTGTATGTTGTAGATGTGGTCTTGTCTGTGTGTATGTTGTAGATGTGGTCTTGTCTATGTTTATGTTGTAGATGTGGTCTTGTCTGTGTGTGTGTTGTATGTGTGGTCTTGTCTGTGTGTATGTTGTAGATGTGGTCTTGTCTGTGTGTATGTTGTAGATGTGGCCTTGTCTGTGTGTATGTTGTAGATGTGGCCTTGTCTATATGTATGTTGTAAATGTGGTCTTGTCTGTGTGTATGTTGTAGGTGTTGTCTTGTCTGTGTGTATGTTGTAGATGTGGTCTTGTCTGTGTGTATGTTGTAGATGTGGTCTTGTCTGTGTGTATGTTGTAGATGTGGTCTTGTCTATGTTTATGTTGTAGATGTGGTCTTGTCTGTGTGTGTGTTGTAGATGTCGTCTTGTCTGTGTGTATGTTGTAGATGTGGCCTTACCTGTGTGTATGTTGTAGATGTGGCCTTGTCTGTGTGTATGTTGTAGACGTGGTCTTGTCTGTGTGTATGTTGTAGATGTGGTCTTGTCTGTGTGTATGTTGTAGATGAGAGATTCTTTTGGACCCCCCTTCTCTCTCCTCCCACCGCTCCAAGTTTGTTGTTAATCGCCCCCTTCTCCATTCTAATACAGTTGTAAAGTGTCTAATATGTTTCCTTAACCATGTGAAGAAATTATTTTCAAAGTTTTTTTTTTCATTAGTTTAATTAATTTGCCAGTAGTACTCGTAATAATAATAATAATAGTAACAATAATAATAATGCCTTGAATAATGTGTGTATATATGTGTGTATATATATATATATATATATATATATATATATATATATATATATATATATATATATATACACTTGAAACATAGGACTGGAACCACGGAGGAGTTAAAGCACTTTAAGCCCCCCCTCGTCCCCCCAATCACCTATCCCCGCCCCACCCCGAAACTGTGTGGGTTTGACCCTCTTCTTTAACCGTAGACAATTATTAGGGGTGGTGGTTACACGCCTCCTCCCCTCTCCCAGACTTCTTGTCGTCCATCTTTTGACGTCGTTTTTTTTTTTTTCGCTTTTTATGTTGAGACTCAAAGAGGAGAGAACAAACTGAACCGCACATGGTTTGATCACATACAGAACCAGAAAACACCTTAGTTAATATAAACCGTCCGGATCTAAGGCTTTTAGCGGCTTGTTCAGTGAAGACCCCAAAAGGATTATGCAATGAACGAGTGACGTTTGTCTCCCACAAGATAGACTGTCTGCCAAGGAACAGCCAAAGCCGACCATAAATGTATCGTCAGAGTGCCACCTTACAAGATAAGAAATTGATTTACCCGCTTGATTTTACAAGTCAATGGAAGTGATGGCGCCCGAGAAACTAATATTGTTACTAGGCGTGGGTAATTGTGCCCACGTCAAGACAATAAGAAATTGGAATCCTCGAGGGATGCAACAGAGAAAGTAGAAACGACAGACGTCAGTAGCTGACTGAACATAGAAGTTCGACCACTAAAAGAGAGGGCGATTGGCAGGTTCTGTTTGTGTTATACTGTCCAAATGTCTGTTTGCGAGCAAAGCTCACAGTAGCAGGCCACAAAGAACGAATCGTACCAAGTCGTCGAAGCTATAAGTCGTAAGTCGAGTCGCTAGTGGCTGGACAAATCGCCAAGTTGGTTTAGGTCACTTAGAACAAAAATGACAAGCTAAAGAGAAGTCAGAATTAACTGTCTTCGGGGGATAGAAGATACTACAATCACTTAAAAAGAGACCAGCTCAGTGAATGTCGCTTAGAGCTTAGAGCTGGAGAAGATTGGTTGTGAAGTCATGTTGAGACTAACCATGGCATGCAACCTATCTAACTGAACGCCTGACAAGCAATACAGTGGCAAGAGAGTCTCTGACGTATTCGTCACGTGAAAGTGAACACTTGCATTTATACCACCTGCTGGGAATTAATACAGTTTGGAAAACTAGAAACAAACAAAACCTAGAAACATCATATACTGTACTTGTTTTAAGAGGAAAGTAACGGCTGGTCAGCGCAGGGGTATGTAAGATGTCAGTGGACACAGAACAGGCTGCTAAGTTTTGCACTAAAGAACAAAAGATTGTCCTGTAGGGATTTACTCAGAGCTAGGCATCTGTCAGTCACTAGCGACCCTGGAACTCTACCGCCGGTTTGAGAACAGCGTCAGCTTTGGCTGCAGCTTCTGCTTCCCGTGTTGTGTCGAGGCTGTTAATCGACACTTGAGCAAAGCTGCAGAAAGTGTTACTTTCATTCGAATCATTTGATAATATCTTGCCCTTGCCTAGAAAAACTGTACTTTTGATATCACGCCCGATGTTTTGGTACATTTTAAGTTTTTTCCCTTCTTACGACATAAACACGCGAAGTCATCTACTTTAGACATGAAGACGTGAAGATCACCTACTTTAAACACGAACACGTGAAGATCACCTACTTTGGACACGGACACGTGAAGATCATCTTCTTTAGACACTAACACGTGAAGATCACTTACTTTAAACACGAACACGTGAAGATCACCTACTTTAGACACGGACACGTGAAGATCATCTTCTTTAGACACGAACACGTGAAGATCACTTACTTTAAACACGAACACGTGAAAATCACTTACTTTAAACACGAACACGTGAAGATCACTTACTTTAAACACGGACACGTGAAGATCACCTACTTTAGACACGAATACGTGAAGATCACCTACTTTAGACACGGACACGTGAAGATCACCTACTTTAGACACGATGTCACATATCCCTCCTGTCACGTGCCTGATATAAGGATTTCTCCTTCAGAACCAGCAGCACTCAGAAATAATTATGTTGAGTCGTTTGGCTCGTATTGGTCTAAGGGATTCCCCGTGGCCAATATACGATCAACTTATTTCTGGAGTAGGGCAACTCAAGTTTTGGCACTACAAAATATATCTGTATATAAATACAATATTCCTAGGCACACTTGGCTGGACACCCCCACTACTTACTAAAGAAAGCCCCCAGGTTATGATAGTTCATTATCATAACCATGTTAACACATATAATATTTATGATTCATACACACACACACAAATGCTAAACACTTAAAAAGGTGAAATAGAGACACCTAAGTCAGCCATGAAAATGAATGCATGTAATCAATACAACTTATACATACATACATACATATATATATATATATATATATATATATATATATATATATATATATATATATATATATATATATATATATATGTATATATATATATATATAATACTGAAGTAGATGCCAGATCTCAATAGCTGGATCCCAGAATACAATAACCAGATTCAATAGGAAACTGAACAGCCAGAAAGTCCTGGAGATGACACTTCTTCATCATAGGACCCCAGTGGAGCTGTGGGGAATATAGCATGTTAAATGGTTAAACTGTAACCTATCCTCTTTCTATCGTTGATGTTTCCCTCAGCTCCTGATGATTCGACTGTCTTTGGAAATTCTGCTTCAACTGGATCAGATGGTGGGGAAGTACCTCACCATAGAGGACAGAGCAACTGGATAGGCACACAGCAAATCTCTCCCACCAGTCAGTTCACCATACTGTCCCTCAGCTACACCAAGCTCTGGCACTGTTAGACTGTTTGGGGTATATGACACCCCAGACTGATGATGTAAGTCTTCACAAGTGGTAGTTGGGTGATAATTGGTAGGTAATTGGTTGGTGGGTGTTGGTTGGACTGTGATTTTTCTGCCAGCTCTTCACAAAGGTTTCATCCTGTCAGGAAAGAACTCAGAATTAGTCATCACCAAGAGGGTATCATCTTGGCAGGAAAGACAGAATAAGTATCAGTCACCATCCCACATCAGCCTACTCCACCTCTGCTCCTCTGTTTCATTCCTCAGAGTACACTCTCAAGACCAGGAGACAATGTCTCCTATCAATCATCTGTCTGTTTAGTGTAAGAGATGGAAAGTCAGACATATAGTGGAGATAGATAGACACTCTCACACATATATGAATCTCTCCCCCCTCCCATTCGCACACAGACACCACTATTTACCGTCAGTACCCCTATTCCCTATGACTCTCAAGTCATTTCCACACATCCATTGATCTGGGTCAAACACACTCACGCGCTATGTCTGCCCAAGTACTGACTTGAATTCTCTGTCCCCATTCGTATGCACAAACTTCTGTTGTTAGTTTAAATGGTACACACTTGTAAGGTCATTATTTTTGCCAGGATGTGTGGGTTATTTAGGGCATAGGCTGTTTAGTCTGTACAGAAAAGGGTCTAAATTCGAATCCGCTTCTCTAGAAATCAAGAACGGTCGAACAAGGTGTGATCCCATAACCGATTGTGATCTCTCTACAGCAGTGACCAACTTTAAAAAGCTGTATTTAGGATACTCGTAAACTATAATTAACTTACCCAAGCATAGGAAAAGTCCTAGGCGCTACAGTTAAAATGAAATGTACTGGCGTCGATGGACACGTCTGAGTTCCAGGAAAGCCGGCAGAAATAATGCCGCAAAAATTCAAGTTTAGGCGTCGGTAAGAAGAAGTTCCGTGTATACATGAGCAAGGAGTAAACCGGTTTCCAAGAATGTTCAATTAACTCCCGCAATATTTAATATATAGTTGCAAATTTGAAAATGACACTAAGTCAAAGCAACTAGAAGATGTAGACATTATAATTTTGTCTGATAAAGGCATATATCGATATAAGGAACTATATACCTTCGCGGACGAGTCCAAGTTTGAAAGTTGTGTCGAGCACAGGTAATACAGGTCCTGCCTCTTATAGGGGTGATGTGTAATGGCTTGTCATTCCTTGACACACGAACACGCGAGGATCAACTACATTAGGTACGAACACGTGAAGATTACCTAGATACAGACACGTGAAGATCATCCACTTTAGACACGAACACGTGAAGATCAGCTACTTTAAACACGAACACGTTAAGATCACCTACTTTAGATACGAACACGTGAAGATCACCTACTTGAGACACGAACACGTGAAGATCACCTACTTGAGACCCGAACTCGTGAAGATCACCTACTTTAGACATGAATAGTGAAGATCACCTACTTGAAACACGGACAGGTGAAGATCACCTACCTTAGACACGAACATGTGAAGATCACCTACTTGAGATACGAACACGTGAAGATCATCTACTTGAGACACGAACACGTGAAGATCACCTACTTTAGATTTGAACACGTGAAGATCACCTACTTGAGACACGAACCCGTGAAGATCACCTACTTGAGATACGAACACGTGAAGATCACCTACTTGAGACACGAACACGTGAAAATCACCTACTTTAGACACGAACACACGAGGATTACCTACGTTAGACACGAACACGTGTAGATCACCTTATTTAGACACGAATACACGAAGAAAACATACTTTTAGACATCATTCCGTGAAGATCTCCTCTTTAGACATGAACATTTAAAGATCAACATTTTATACACACACAAAAATGCAGAGGAAATCGTCTTGGGTTTTGAAAAAGGGGCTGGTTGGGGGTGAGGGGGGGGGGGGAGGGATGTCTATCAGTGTCAGGAACTTCATTCAAACAGAAAACCCGATGGGGATATTTGAATATGTAAATGAAGCACAGAAGTTCCTTTTATCGGTAGCAGACGGAGATTAACGAATTACACAGAGACACGTGGAACTATATTGGGGAATCAGACACAAGTCAAGCACTTCAACATCTGATTTCTCAACCAGACGCAGAAATAACTACAGTAGCTTTAGATAAAGTGTACGATAAATATACTGTCATGTACTGATTGGCATTTATAGATTTAAAAGAAAGCAGTAGAGTGAGGATAGAAAGGCAGTCAGTATAAACGCAAAAGAATTAGTTATCACAGCAGATGTTGACAAGTTGAGCGGTGATTGAAACCACTTCTTTGTTCACACCCTCTGGATCTACGTCAGCTAACAGTTTTGTCTGGAAATGCTATTTATTTAAAAATCCTTTCCAACAGGCCGGCACGTGAATAGACTAAATCCCACAATGACACAGTTACATTGATCTTCAGAACTACTTTATTGTCTTGAAAACAAACTGCATCAATACCTTTTGCTACAAGTCACCTGTTTTATTTGTATCAGATCAGTATCAGACCTCAACAGTGATTATAAGTAGAAAGTGTTTTGCATATCTTTTTGAGGCCGTCGTAAACCAGCCCCAAAATGGAGCTTTTGTGTGTGTTTTTTTTAATTTATACTTGGCCAATTCACGTCCGGAATGTTTCCAGTGCTTTTTGCATTCCTCTCAACGCGTGGTCTGCTGCCGCATCGCCTGTTTATATATATATATATATATATATATATATATATATATATATATATATATATATATATATATATGTGTGTGTGTGTGTGTGTGTGTGTGTGTGTGTGAGTGTGTGTGGTGTGTTTGTTTATGTGTGTGTATATGTTTTATGTTGATAGCACTGAATTACGTCTCGCATGTACCTTAAGGGTAACCTGTGACACTTCTGGGATTATCCACGTTTAAAAACAAACAAGGAAATAAGTTATACTACGACGTCAGCAATAAAGCCTAACAAACAAATTAGTTAAATCAGGCAAAAGGAACCACAAAACAAACTATAAAATACAAACTAATCACGCAAGCTAAACAAATCAGCTAAATAAAGAAAATAAAAAAACAACACTAAAACAAACTCATTAAAAATAAACTAACGAGTAGCAGAAACAAAGAAATAAACTAGACAGACAAGTTCAATAAACTAAATAAACTACAGTTAGATACATTAAACAGGGAAAAGAAGCAAATAATTAAACAAACAAACTTCACAATTCAAGGGAATCCAAATAAGCCAATAAGTAGGTCATTAGTCCAGGTCCCACTT
>CAJHNH020000535.1:0-10000 GCA_905116865.2 Candidula unifasciata | reverse complement strand
CAAAGGGTGATCTGTGTCTGCAGCTACCTTGAGATATGACTTCGCCTGCAGCACCTTGTGCCTACCTGCAACAGTCGACAAACCAAGGATGTATCGCATAAACACCACTGGGGTGTCTCTAGTGCAACCCTGAATAACCTGCATAGCTGCGTTCTGTATGTGCTCTAGTTTGTCCATCTGACTCTTTAGGGCGGAAAGCAGTGACCAGGTCATAGTCAACCACTGACAGGGTCAGGTGCTGGTATAGTGTGAAAACCATTCTCTGCTCTATGTCAATTGCAGCCATAGTCTTAAGTGCACCGAGTCCTTTTTTGCATCTTGTCACAACACTCTCCACATGGTCCTTAAAAATTGATCCTTAAAAAATGTCAATAAAATTGAATTACCACACTGTGTGTGTGTGTGTCTGTATATGTGTGTGTCCATGTGTGTGCCTGTCAGTCTGTCTGCTTTCTGTCTCAGTAACTGAGACTGAAAGCGAAGCATGATAATTCTGCAATTTCTCTCCTTACTTGTTTAGCATCTGCTCAGAAAATATAATGAGAAATACATAAACCGATGAAACGGCCCAGCCGTGAAACGATCCCACGACCTTCAGAGCGCGAGGCAAACGGCTTGACCACTTCGCCACGGATACCCTTAATTTAAACACACGCGCGCGCGCACGCACGCACGTGCGCTCGCGCGCACGCACACGCACACACACATCAGTGTAATACTTAAGTATGTTCAGACCAATGTATTGAAACAGAAGACACTGTGTTGTTGTGATCACACACGGTGCGTCGTTTTCTGCTTTTGAGTGCTAGAAGAGATTTTGTCATGTTATCACCAGGTCAGTTTAAGTAACAATGTAAAAGGCATGCATCTTTCCAGCGGCAACATATAGATCGGAATCATAGGTCATTTCACGGTTTATCCTTTCATTCGTCCATCACAAGTGATGAGGACCACTCTTTCTTTCATCAATCATTGTGATGAGGTGCATTGCATGGTCTCCACGATCACAGCAAGTCAAGCAGAAAATCTGTGCGACAGACGCCTGTACGAGATACTTGGGCCTGAACGGTAAGCGATGGAAAGTCCGAGGCGGGCTCGTCGTCAGTTGTGTACCAGAGTTAGAAGAGGACAGTCGTGATGTCGTCCCTGTAGTTTTATTTAAGTGCGTTTGACCGTGAGTAAATTAATATTGCGGCATATATGTGGAAGTGAACAGCGATGATTGCGATTGAATAATTGAGATGGAGTAGAAGAAATAAACTGACAGAATTTATAATGGAATCCGAGCGGCGTTTCAATATTGTCAATTGTAGGAAGCTGTGTTTGTTTTGGAGTAAACGAACCATATTTAAAGTGACCCAGATATCTTACTAGCAAGAATTCTTACAATCATGAAACTGCCGTTGAATTTTTATACTGGACTTATAAGTCCAGTACGTGTCCGGAGGAATCTAGGACAATGAGTGCAGGGCACAGTGTCTGCAGGTTCTGTTTGACGGTTCATTCTGGCCTGTCTTCTCTGTTCAGCTGCCTCTATTCTTGATGCCTCGCAGATCGTTGCACCTTTTCAGATGTATGTGCACTATAAAGTACGGTTCTGTGCTGTAACATCCCAGGTCTTAGGGCTTATACTAAAGGCTTTCAATTATACCTTAAACGTGTCCTTGAAGCGCTTTCTCTGGCTCCCATAAGCACGTCGACCTTCACGTATCTTACCACAGAAGATTATTTTTGAGAGCCGATAAGCATTCGAACAATATGGCCGACACCATCAAATCGGTGACTGCCCTGTCCAGTACGACAGTGTCTGGGACCATGTCTTGACACTTAATGTTCGGTACCTTTCTCAGACAGACTTTATGGAAGTGAGTGAGTTTTTTGCATGACGTCTGTACACAGTTCAAGTTTCACAGGCATACAGTAGCACAGGAAGCACTGCAGCTCTGAACCCGGCATTAAGAGCACAGTCGTCAGCAACAGAAGATCATTAATAATACATGATTTAATGTTGGTTTCCTTGGCAGCCATATTTTTTCCATGATCTTCCACAGACCCTCACTGTTGACTGATGTTCAAACGCTTTTGTGAGGTCGATGAAAGTTGTGAACAAATCACAATGCTGTTCCTGACATTTTTCTTGTAACTGCCTTTCGGCAAACACTGTGTCTAAGGTTTCCGCTCTTTCCGGATCCGCATTGGCTTTCAAGGTAGCAGACCTCCATCAAGGTGTCTCAAAAAGGACGATTTCAGAATTATTCCTGCACATTTTTTTCCCTGCAATTGAGAGCAAGGATATGCCACGGTGTTGTTGCAATCCTGGCGATTGCCTTTACGCTTGTAGAGATGTATTACTGATGCGTCCTTGAGTTATTGTGGGAAAATGTATGCCTTTATATGTGTCTGTCCTGTTTATCTATCTATCTATCTATCTAGCTATCTATCTATCTATCTATCTATCTAATCGATCTATCTATCTATCTATTCTTCTATCTATCTATCTATCTATCTATCTATCTATCGATCTATCTATCTATCGATCTATATATTCTAATCTACTATATCTATCTATCTATCTATCTATCCTATCTAGCTATCTATCGATCTTATTCTATCTATCTATCTATTCTTATCTATCTATTCTATCTATCTATCTATCTATCTATCTATCTATCTGTCTGATCTGTCTGTCTTTGTCTTTCCTGTCTGTCTGTCTGTCTGTCTGTATGTCTGTCCTGTCTGTCTGTCTGTCAGTCTGTCTGTCTGTCTGTCTCGTCTGTCTGTCTGTCTGGCTGTCTTTCTGTCTGTCTGCCTGCTTTCTGTCTGTCTGTCTGTCTGTCTGTCTGTCTGTCTGTCTGTTTGTCTGTCTGTCTGTCTGTCCTGCCTGCCTGCCTGCCTGTCCTTGCCTGCCTGCCTGCCTGCCTGTCTGCCTGCCTGCCTGCCTGCCTGCCTCCTGCCTGCCTGCCTGCCTGCCTGACTTCCCTGCCTGCCTGCCTGCCTGCCTGCCTGCCTGCCTGCCTGACTGCCGGCCTGCCTGCCTTGCCTGCCTCCTGCCTGCCTGTCTGTCTGTCCGTCTGTCTTTCTGTCTGTCTGTCTGTCTGTATGTCGTTCTGTCTGTTCTGTCTATCGTAACGTGTGTGGTGTGGAATAAAATAGTAACGAAAATTACCAAACCAAAACATATAAGTATTAAATTTAGAAGCTACAAAAATTTTATCAAGATACATTCGCTACTGGACCTGATCAGTTCACCTTTTGGCCATAGTTTTTTATCAACTTCCGGAGACGCCAGATGACGCTCTTGAATATTGGCCTAAAGACCTTTCTGTTGCGCTAATTTGATCAAACATGTGCCCAATAAGGAGGTTCGCGTGAAACTTGAAACTAAATCCCCATGGATCACCCAGGAAGTAGTTGAAAGTTATGAGAGAGCGAGATAATGCACATAAAAATAAAGATTTTCCTCAATACCGATGTCGCGAAACAAAGTCCAGTCTGCATTCGTAGGAATGAAGAAGAACATTTTTTAAAATGTGAATAGTATATAAACACCAAAGATATATGGAAGGCAATTAATACATTGACCAAAAAAGGTACTTCAACGCGTTTACGGACATCTAACATAACATCAGATTGATTGTAGAAGTTCTTGTGACAGCCGATCTAGAAAACACTTAAAAGACACAATACCAAATATGTTCCTTGCTGATTATTCCTGGGGGTGTGCTTTCATCATTTTGTGAAAATTAATGCTCCGATATATGCCTTCTGACGTTACCTATCTTATGTCATTGGCTGATTGTGTTTACAAATGTTCAACAGCATCAGAAACAGCAATGCGCTCGGTTTAGACCTGACAATCAGCAATAGGATCCTTCGCAGTGCTATTTGCGAGTCCATTGGACTTTATCTACAAACTAATGTTCTTGCTTAAAGCTACTTCCGTCGGCATTTAAGATTGCCAATTTTATCCTCCACACTAAAATCTGGTTCCTTCTGACAGCAGCATCCCAGGTAACTATGTAACCCTCTCCCTGTTATCATTCTCTAATCAAAACCGACTATAGAAACATATTCATAAAGTAACATTTCAATATTAGGATCGCGCAACAAACTTATAATAGATATCTATCCTATCTATCCTCTCTATCTATCTATCTATCATATCTATCTATCTATCTATCTATCTATCTATCTATCTAATCTATCTATCTAATCTATCCTATCTATCTATCTATCTATCTATCCTATCGTATCCTATATATCTATCTATCTATCTATCTATAGATATATCTATTCTATCTATCTGGTCTGTCTGTCTGTCTGTCGGCCTGTCCTTCTGTCTTTGTCTGTCTGTCTGTCCTGTCTGTCTGTATCTGTCTTGTCTGTCTGTCTGTCTTTGTCTGTCTGTCTGTCGGTCTGTCTGGTCTGTCTGTCTGTCTGGCTGTCTGTCTGTCTGTCTGTCTGTCCTGTCTGTCTGTCTGTCTGTCTGTCTGTCCTGTCTGTCTGTCTGTCTGTCTGTCTGTCTGTCTGTCTGTACTGTCTGTCTGATCTATCTATCTATCTATTCTATCTATCTATCTATCTATCTATCTATCTATCTATCTATCTATCTATCTATCTATCTATCTATCTATTCTATCTATCTATCATAATATCGATCTATCTATCTAATCTGTTTGTCTATCTATCTATCTAGCTAATATATCTATCTATCTATCTATCTTATCTATCTATCTATCTATTCTATTCTATCTATCTATCTGATCTATCTCTCTATTTAGCTATCTATCTATCTATTCTATCTATATATCTATCTATCTATCTATCTATCTGTCTATCTATCTATCTAGCTATCTATCTAGCTATCTATCTATCTATCTAATCTATCTATCTATCTATCTATCTATCTATCTATCTGTTTGGTCTATTCTAGTCTGTCTGCCAGATGTTTATGGTGTGTTTTTCTGTCTATTATGCCTGTCTGTCTGCTAGTCTGTATGTGTTTTTCTTGTCTGACAGTTCTGTCTATTCTGCCTGTCTGCCTGCAAGTCTGTATGTGTTTAGAAACAATATCATGTGAGGACAACTCTAACAGCATGTCTCAGGGTTTAGTTAATAAAAGGACACAAGTATGTTTTCAGCCGTGTCTGTTGTAGGTGGGCTGAAGCTAGCCGCTGTACACCGGGGTAAATGTCCTGGATTGGGAATGTAACGTTTATGTGATAACAAGGTTAAAATAGATAAATGAATAAATATCTCAGTATGAGGATAGGAGTAATCCTTTTCAGTATTGATAGAAAGAGTGAATGCAGCAGCCGGATAGAACAAGAGACATAACTAGAACTCGTGTCATTCAGAGATGGACGGCCCACGGGGAGGCTACTCGCAGGAGAAGAATAAAGAGCAATTACCGGTGACTGCTGGGAATATTGATCAGCGCCAGGCTGAGATCAAATATGAGACTCCTGGTGTTTGCTTTTGATCAACTCGTTGTAGAGAGGAACATAGAAATCAGAGCCAGGGGAAATTCCTATGCACTAGCGTATTTCTTCTCAGGAGCTGAACGCTAAAATGTATGCACAAATGTTAGAAAATATCTTGCTTTAGATATACCAAGAGCATGTTATCGGTGTCAGACTTGGAAATTGATCAGAGGTTGGCCAACATTAAATAAACACCTATCAGAAAGCCATAGGAAAGTCGCCAGTTCGAAACCGAGTGAGAATAAGACTGCACACAATTCGGTGAGAAGCGGACGATCGAAAGGTTCGATAATCTCGTTGGAATGCAGCCACAACTAACAACACAGATGTGACATGGCGCCATAGAGGCATCGAGTGTAGATCTAAATGTTTCATTGCCTCATTGATGTGATGCAGCTAACCTTAATTCCATCGACATTTTCCCATTCCCCGATTTTAGATAATGATAGAAAACTTGCATCGATGCGGATATGACCTTTGAACTGGCATGTAATCGTCTCGCCACTGCGCTAGTGCGTCGCTTTTTCACGATGATAATAAAAAAACTATTTCTGTTGTGAGCTATCTCTTCACTTGTCCTTTCTCAAAGTCAAACCGATACACTCATTGACTAACACTTTTCCATTAATCTGTCGTCTTCAGAAGACCTATTTGAGGAAGGTTGTAATCCAAAGGATACTATTATCCGAAGGAGACTACTAATTAGTCAGAACTATTATTTAAACACACATATTATTTAATTAAGGTTGTCATCTAAAAAGGGCAAATGCATTTTTATCATTTAATTAGGACTAGCAGCTAGATTGCACTCGCATCTAAATAAAACAATAATTTAAAGATAAATATAATCTAAAGCAAGTATAATATCTTCTCTTGAAGTTTAGGATCTGGCGAAGACTTATCTAAAGTAAAAATAATCTAAATGTGGTAATAATATACAGACAACAAGTATTTAAAGAAAGCTATAATGAAGAGGGAAATCCGTATGCATCTGTATTCTATATTCCAGACCAGTTCAGTAAAATCGTTTACAACAGAAACTCGTCTACTGAAGAAATCGTCTCCACAATACAGTAATCTGCAGAAGACAATATTCGAAGCGGTCACTACCCTAGGTCCTGGTGAGGTAAGTATTTAGTTGTGTTTTTGTTAGTTGTTTTCTCGCAGGACTCTTCAAATAGTTTTAATGCCTCATTCTATTTGTGCACTCAGTAAACAGATCAGCGTCTGTGGCTTAGGGATTATGAAGTAATTCCACAATTCCGACATGCTAAGCTAGATACAACTAAAGGATATATAACAACATACCGTTTAACGTTGACTTCGACAAATGACGAGCATCAAGCTGTTCAGAGAGAAATAGCAAATTACTGAGCGTGAAACTGTCCACTAAATGCACGGTCAAAAAGTGGTTCTGTAAAGACAGGAAATTCAAAACACTTGTAACCATCTACTTTTGATTATTTCATCTGAAACATTGTTTTGTTTGCAACGCCAACTGGCTTGCCTCAGTGAGAATTCACGCCATCGCAACTTTCATGCCCTGATAATTAAAGGCTTCGTGTAAGGGGATTTCGGTACATTACCACGCTGCCTTGAGGAACGACTTTAGCCCATATCTGATTTGCCTGCTGCCTTTAGTCAAATTAGGCGCGAATTTCAGCTGCGGCTTGTCCAATTGCCCGCAGTAAAACACATGCTGTTGTGAAAATAACATATCATATTGAGCATTTCTACAATTATTATGTGTTCATACAACATTTAATTGATTTGATTTAATTTGATTCAAGAACCGACATCACAGCACTCGGGGATTCCCATAAGCGCTCCGTCCCCCATCTTCAGCAGCTGAAAATTTTACTTCACATAAAGTAGCACAGAATAGTCATTTATTCTTAACATTCTGAGCCCTTGAGATTTACTGCTGCAAATATTACTCGTCTCCATTCATCTCTCTGGCTGACCTTATCTTCACAATTTGTGACACCAGTTGTTTGCATGTCTGGCTAAACATTATCTCTCGAACTTCTTTCTTGTCTGCCTCGTGGCTTACGCCAATTCCTCTCTCAGGTGTATATAGTTTTACTTCTCTGTCATTTGACATTCTTTCAATATGCCCCAACCATTTTAGTTGTTAGCTTCTCATGATGCCAGTGATCAATGGTGATTTAACAGATTATGTATTACGTTGTTGTTTTCTTACTCTCTCATATCCCCGCCTGTTAGCATCTTTGATGGGTATCCAAAGATTGGTCGTAAGACTGTTTTCGAAAAACCTGAAATAAGGCCTCTGCAACTTTTCATTTTCTGCTTCAAGTTTCAGAGCCATATAAAACGTCTGGTCTTTTAACGTTTTATATTATTTTAATATTGGTGTTGCGAGACAGACACTTGCACTTTAGTAGATGTTGAAGGGCATAGTCACTTTTTTTCTAGATTGAATTTCTTCTCTCAGCATGTTAGGAACAGTTGAAGTTTGCACCCAAGTACTTAGATGTTTTCCGTTCGTTTGATTTTCATATTATCAACATGTTATGTTCTGCATCCTTCAGATCAGTCTTGTGGTAACTGATAACTAGAGATTGAGAGAATTCCTTTACTAACAAGTCACTAAACTTGGAAATTGTCACTGACTGCTTTAGTTAATGCAGAACAATTGCATTAGCCTTTCAAAAAAAAACCCAATCGTTCCATGTTGACATCAATGTTTACATCTGTGAAGACAGATGTCGACCTGTGGACCGGGTTGATCACCCCTAACACAGTATATACATCCGATTTCCGAACAACCACATAGAATATGCCCCCAGGGCCCTCCGAAAGGGGGGGGGGGGAGGGGAATGAAGGGCCCAATCCAATTGATACTCTCGGTGACGACTATGCTACCTACCCGGACTCAGGTACTCGCCCAACGTCCGGGCTGGCTGCTGTACATGTGGGTAAAAGCTTCACTGTGTTGCATTTTCTAGAGAACGCAAGCCGGAGGAATGAAATGCGATGGTGCTGCACGCAGTACCAGTAACGGCCGTCGCACAAAACGACTAATCCTGTGGTAGTTTTCTGAGTCGTACAGGGTACGACTGGGCAGGGTGACCCCACTCGCCCGGTAGGCCCATGACATCGACTGGCGAGGAGGCACCTTTGATGATTTCTGAAGAAGTGCGTTCCAGAATCAGGTTTCCACCTGCGAGCGAGAAGGTGGTGTGGTGTAAGTTGGAGGCTACATTATGTGAGGTACTTAAACAAACGCTAAACAAGAAAGTCGCTAGGCGACAAGCTTACAAAATTTGGTGAGTCTTTAATATATGAACACTGACTCCCCGCGAGTCATTCGGGACAGTAGAAAAGGCACAGCCGGGTGCCAAGCAGAATACTAAGCATGAGGCAGACGGGATATTCGGAATTGTCGGGCAGACAAGAATGCCCTCAGAAAACGGTGTCTCCCCCGCTACGCGCAGCGGGAAGCGACGGAGGTGCTGTATGAAGTTTTGGTTGCATTTAAAGAACAAACACAGTGCCCTCTGGTTCGGCGCCGAGCGTTTCTGTAACAACAGACTTAGGAAGCAAAAGGGAGCGAGAGAAATTCTTACTGACCCGTATCAGTTTGCCCGAGGTCTATTCGAGCAACCGAAGTCTGGGACTTGGTTGTCAGTCAGGATGAACTAGAGCTACATCTACGCAAGATGTATCTGACAAAAAGAGGAGGAGAGCTCTCGATGACAATCCAGAGATCCTGAGGCGTCCTAAACAGCCTTCGATGTGCGAAGGTACCATTTAAAATGGTATCCTCCCCTTTGGTCTGAGGCTTGAAAAAGGGAATTTGTTTAAAAAATGCCAGCACGCAAGTCTGCCCCAGGTTCCGACGGTGTCGCTCCCGTACGTTCTTTACAAGCGTTGCCGAAAAATCTTAAAACTGCTTCACACGTCTTGTTGAGACAAGCGTGGATCGGCACCACATATTTCCAGAGTGGTCAAAGCAAATGGGGGCTACATTCCCAAGAGCAGGAGACTCGAAGAGGCTTTCCCCAATTTCAGGCCATTTGTCACGCTGTTGAATGTCGAGGGTAAGATATTCGTCTCAGTCATGGATCAACCCGTCTCACACAGTATCTGATGGAAATGACCAGTACATAGATCCGAGTGGTCAAGAAGGTGGTAATGCCAGGCGTCACCTGGGTCGCCTTGAACACGCGACCATCATTTGGGAGGGCTATCCAGAGAGCCACATGTAAGAGAACCGAATTGTACGTTATATGGTTGGATTTAGCCACCAGCCTGCGGGTCAGTTCCCCATAGGCTACTGTGGCGAGGCCCTTCGCATGTTTCACGTACCGGCACAGATCAATCAAATGATCGAGCCAAATATTTCATCTAAGTTCGCTTTGCGCTTCTCTACCTCAAAAGTTACAACGAGATGGACTGAAGTTGCAGATGGGGATAGCTATGGGCTGTACGATCTCACCAATTACTGGTAGTCATGGCAATGCAGATCATGTTAGACGGGGCGGCCGGTACGG
>CAJHNH020000534.1:187500-261695 GCA_905116865.2 Candidula unifasciata | reverse complement strand
GAAATACAAAATATGAGTTTGTTTCAAATAGTTGTGAAGCTGTGGCATTTTGAGTAGACACTCAAATATAAGGTATGTGGGAAAGTGTAAGGGTTAACCAGCTTGCTAGTCAGTGGGTTGAGTTGTTAGCCCCTTTCTATCTTTCCAGCGGACAGCGTTATGCTGTGCTATGAGAAGGCATGAGACTCACAGCCCATGGGGATGGGGCGAGTGTGACTAGCAAAACCTGCCAGCGTTAAGAAGTCTTAAGTCTTCACAATGAGAGCATGAGATTTCAGGACCACTGTTGCCATCTCATGTATTTAGTGTCTAGTGTTCCTTCATCTCATTCTCTTCCTGATTTGACCCCTACAAGCAACACTGTCCATGGCATTTTATTCCATAAATCCCTCTCAATACCTGTATCATTCATATAGATATGAAGGGCTCAAAAGCACAGATATTGCAGCCTAGATGTAATATAATGTACCAACTGCCACTTTACGAGTAAATGCAGAAGTAGTAATAGTAGGAGAATTAAGGCTGGCTTTTTTTGTACTTTCTTTTTACAGTGCTCCGTGCCAGGTGGCTGTTATGTACGAATGAATGAATCAAGAATCAACATCACTGCACTTGAGACATTCTCACACATGCTCCGTCTCCTTCCTCGGTGGTCAATGAAGAATGGACATGCTAGTATTGCTTGCAACCTGGTTAAAATAAAAGTCTGCCTGTCTCCCCTAATTGGTGAATATTTTCCAGAAGCTCACTCAGGTGATAACAACAACAACAACAACAATTAACATGAGCCCACTATATCCTATTTCAGTCAACCTTTAATTAATCAGTTGCCTTGCTTCTTACTTCTGAAGAGGTTGTGGGTCTCTTTCTTTCACATCCATCGCCCCCCACACACATACACACCCACACACACCCACACACATACACACCCACACACATACACACCCACACACGTGCACAGACAAACAAACATATTTCCCCCCCCCCCCCCCCCCAACCCACACAGGGACAACATTAACTTTTTCAACACCACAAGGTTTCACAGAAACCGTCAAAGCAAAGAAACAACCACGATGAAACATCGTTAAGAGCTTACTGTAAAAATGTCAAGGTGTAAAATGGTAATTGACAGAGGGGGAGCCAAATTTCTTTTCTGTTGTAAATAAGAGAACGACAAATGCTGGCGA
This sequence comes from Candidula unifasciata, assembly GCA_905116865.2. Classification (NCBI taxonomy): domain Eukaryota; kingdom Metazoa; phylum Mollusca; class Gastropoda; order Stylommatophora; family Geomitridae; genus Candidula; species Candidula unifasciata. Next base: position 260,508 of record CAJHNH020000534.1, on the reverse strand, counting down.
GAGAAATCAAAGGATATTGTCACCCGAACAGCACGCATTTCTTGGGATCTAAGTGTATAAACAACCAAAAATAGTTCAATGTCATGTCGTCCTGGACTGTCGGTAGGCAGGCCAAACAATTTCTTGAGGCCTCAGAGATGTGGTTTTACAGAACAATGCTTAAAATACCTTGGAAGGCCACAAAAAAAAAAAAAAAAAAAGCAACCAGGAGGTTTTGAGAGAGGGGGGAGCCCGACATCAGAAGGAGACAGTCATCATTTTTCGGCCATGTTAAGATGAGGGAAAATGGAACATGTGGTGACCACTGGAAAGATATGTGGAAGGAGGGATAGAGGAAGACAATGACAGAAGATTCTTGATAGTCTTGTTCCATGGAATTGAGGTGTGTCGGCACATGAACTAATACATGCTGCAGGATATTGCAGATTATGGAGAGGCATAATCGCCCATGCCAGTCGGCAAAGCACTTGATGATGATGATTCCCTATTATTCATATTCGGCCGAATAGTTGATCTAGCTATTTGTATTTGGCCGAATAGTGAAAATCACTATTCGGTACAGCCCTAGTATTAACAGTAAACATTTGTTCAGAACGTGTTAATAACAGACAATAATAATTAAATGTATATAAACAGGCAATCTTAGTTTAACGTGTATTAACAATCAACATTGTTCAGTGTGCGTAAAAGAGTCCAGATTATTTCACTGTGAGCGAATTATCAACAGTAGTTCAGTGTGCACAAGTAATAATCAGTCACTGTACAAATAACCGCAATGGTATTTAATGGTTTAAATCACAACAAACAGTTTCTGTATAATGAAGAAACATTGTTTGCTAGCATCATCATACACAGGGCCATACGGTAGATTTTTTGTTTAGTATGATGCAAGTCTTTGATATGATGCCCCTGACATTGTTCAAATGGTATTTGATCTGATCGTACTTGCACCGTCAGTGTTGGGACATTTTCTTTGGCTACTGAGGAAGAGTACCCAGGAAGAAAGGCTATTCGTCCACTCCCTAACTTTGCTTGTACATATGTTTTACAGATCTGACTTATTTGTATGCAGACTGTTGGTTCCTTGCCACTCATGATGTTGCACTCCAATCTTGAAGGAAACACGATTGGTCACCTCCTATGACAAGCTTATTGTGGGGTGGGGGTTGGGGGGGGGGGGGGTGTCTATTCTTTATTCTCCAAAATGGAGCCTTGGAATCCACTAGAAAGTGCTCTGAGTATAACACAGACCCTATGCTCACTTCCTACTGAATCATTCTCTGAGGTATTAGACAAACAACAGAGAAGTTGAATTAAAAATCAACATCACTGCCCTCGGGACACTCCATAAGTACTCAGTCCCCATCTTCAACAGCAAACGAAGAGCGTCCCATATTTTCACAGACCAATCGGCACTGGATGGGTAATGTGGTCAGCATTACACCGGCCGTCTTTACTTTCCCAGGACAGCCATCCTGGTACCCATTTTTAGGCTGGGTCGACCTGCGACATCCCATACCATGATAAAAGTCCACGCAGCCAACAGTGGGTTTCGATCACGGTACGTTGGATTACGAGTCGGACTCCCAACGCCTAAGCCATGGACGCCGCAGCATGTAATAAACAGTGAATAATTCAGGGTTTGCCGAAATCAAATGCCTTGGGCCAAAATCAAATATGCTGAACCAAAATTGAACATGTGTTGGGCTGAAATCAAATGTGTTGGGCCAAAATCGAATATCCTGGGCCAAAATCGAATATGTGTTGGGCTGAAATCAAATGCGTTGGGCTGAAATCGAATATGCTGGGTCGAAATTGAACATGTGTTGGGCTGAAATCAAATATGTTGGGCTGAAATCAAATATGCTGAGCTGAAATCAAATGTGTTGCAATAAATGACCAACAACCAAAGCATGGGTATCCTACCTCCAAGGGGGTCTAAACACGCAGCAAACTGTGTTGTGACTTGTGTTGTTTGGGCTGATTTAGTTCAACCACAATGTTAAAAATGCCCTTTTAACCCTGAAAAGCTCAGTGGGTCATAAAGGACCTAACCTAAAAAGTCACTAGAAAGTTCAGCATCATTTATTAACATTAACAAATTCTTTCCTAAAGTGCTCAGTGTGGCATGTGAAGAATATGACAGATTTAACGTATTTGAACAAATCAATGCCAGTTAAGTCACTTTAGAAGATGGTCATTCTCTAGCAATGTGTGAGCTTGGGGTTTTCAGGGTTAAGGGGGTATGCAGGATAATTGGTTAAAATGTTTACATTTTTTTTAATCATCATATTTACCGATCCGGTTCTCTGCAACTTACAATCTCCAACAGCATGTATCAGATCCTTCCATATGCCATGACAGAAGATTATCTAGAAGATTCTACAGAAGATCATCTAGAAGATTCTACAGAAGATCATCTAGAATATTCTCTCATTGTTTACTTGTTTCTCTCTTTTCATAAATCTTTCCGGTTGTTACATGTTCCAATTATTCTTCTACTTTGTGTTCACTGGCTGTAAACTTCAATGGAAAGTTCTGCTTGGTCGTCCACTTCTGGAGTTTGGTCTTGCATAAGAAATTGTGTTTGTGCATGTACATTTGTTTCACAGATCTGACTTATTTAAGCAGACTGTTGGCTCCTTGCCCCTCAGGCAGATGCACTCTGACTTCATAGGAAACATCTCTAACTAGTCTTAGTCAAGGTTTCATCTTCACTGCAATTGGGTCGCCCCATAGTAGCTCCGTTCCTGTGTGCCATGTGCCAATGAAAATCAAATGAAACGTCCCTCACTGTCCCATTTGAAAACTGGTGAACAAACAATGATTCCTGGCACAATCTAGAAATATGCGCATGCAATAAATGCAGTTGCTAGAGGCACCAAAGCCAACAGTTGCCACCAGAAATGCAGCTTGTAAGTAACAATTAGTTGGCTATACACACGTACAGTTATTACATAATGTATTTCATCAGCTCAAAATACTGCAATAAGCACTAAACTCAGTAGCTCAGGCAGCGAAACTAATGACTTAAGTCCATATGTGGAAACTGCGGCAAAGTGCTGTCGGAAGCAAAAATAACTTTGAAACTAAATATTCTTCATGCCTAGTCCTCCATATTTGACCAGAAGTTTGCAATGCTGCGTTTCTATCTAGTTATTTATTTTTTACTACACGCTTGTCTGCATCTGTGGCTTAGGCATTGTGACCTCATTTCGTAATGCCGGGGTGCCGTGTTCGATCCCAGCTGCGGGTGATTTGTCTTGTGTTGGTTTTGACAGTGGTACTGAGAGCTGTTCGTTTAGGAGCAGTGGCAAACTACTAAACATAAAATTTGCCTAGAAAAACCACGACAGGCAAACAATTATGGCGTTAGTTCTGCAACATCCTGTAAAGGATACACAACTAACTAATTGGCTCTATTACCCCCTTCCCATAGGATCCTTTGCGAGGAGTTCCAGCTACCTGTCTTCTCAATGTGCCCCCCCCCCCCACAAAAAAAAAAAAAATCATGACCGCCTTTCTGATGTTTGCAATAATTTATCTTTATGTCTTAGCTGAAAATATCTGCAATAATTATTTTGTCTGTCCAAGGAATTTTAATCAATCGTGTGTAGAACCACATATCTAAGGTCTCTCAGCAATTTTTAATCTGTTCTCTAATAGTCGAGGATTCACAAACATACGTTAAAACTGGTTCTGTGTGGCATACACGGATTCATTTTCTAACCTCCAATGACAAGGATCACCATCTTCAGACTCAGAACACAACAGTCTCCACTCAGTGGACATCTAAACAGAATACAGCCACAATACTCCCCAGAGTGCCAGCTCTGTAACTAACCCTACAAAACTGTTGCACACCATCTCTTTGAGTGCCCAAAACTTGGCGTAGAACATCATGTATGAAGGAAAAGTTTAACTTGTGAAAACATGCAAATTCCACTACATGGCATTTAGCCAGAGGGCGAAAGCTCATGCGCCGCTGGATCGATAACAACAACAGGGATCATCATCATGTAGAGCAGGTCCTTCGCAGAACATCACTCTCATCACGTTCTGCCTGAAAAAAAACAACCTTGGTTTTCCTGCAGCTCTCCTGACTGATTATTGCATAAAAACAGGGTTACAACCCCCCCCCCCCCCCCCCACCATACACAACATTAAAAGTATTAAAATAGATGATGCTTAAAAAAATCTGTCACAGCATTTGTTATGAACATAAGAGAATCTGCTGCAAAACATTCTGAAATGGCAAGAGTTAACAAAGAAAGAGTTAAGCACTATTCATCGCAATTAAAAAATATCACATAAAAAAAAAGTGGTAGTAACAAATGTCACATAATAAAGTGGCATTAGCAAATGTCAAATAATAATAATAATGAAAGTGGCATTAACAAATATATTGTAATAAAGTCACATGCCAAAATATAAAACAGAGTAGTCAAAATAATTGGCTACATGTGTCTTCTGTCTTATATTTGTCTTCTGTCTTATGATTGCCAGTCAGTTCAATGTATATTTGTACAAGATGATTCAAATAAAGCAGGGTTTTAGAAAGGTGTGATCACCCATGCCAGTAGGCTAAGTACTTGGTGGTCATAATGATAGTGATGATGAAAGTCTGTACCGAGAGCAGGTATAATTACTGGGGAGAGGGGTGAGGGAAGGGAGGGGGTGTAAGAAGATATGGTTAGGTTGCGTATCCTTTACAGGATGTTGCAGAACCAACCCCAACAGCAACTGGCTGTTGTGTGGTTTCTCTAGGCAAATTTACGTCCAGTAGTTTGCCATTGCCTTCTGGATGGTCGGCCTCCTGATACCACTGTCGAAACCAACACAAGGCGCATGGCCTGCAGCTGGGATCGAACCCAGCACCCCGGCATTACGAAGCGTTCGCATCGACTTAGCCACAGAGCAAGAAGATATGTACATCATGAAAAAATAAGATCAAAAACGGCAATGTTCTGTTATGACAGTTTCGTTTATTGTTTGCCAACCAGGCATGCTGGCTGATTTGCTTTAATGGATGTTCTCTCGTATGTCTCCACTCAACTCTCTAGGTGCCAAGGATCCCATCATGTGTAGATTTATAACTAACTGTCCTCTTGGACTAAAAGCTTTTCTCTGTGGGCATTATTTGGAACCTAATCCTAGCCAGTTTTCTGTGTTTTTTTTTAAATAGATTCCAGCGTCTTTAACCTTTTGGCCATCTAATGAACTGAATCAAGACCAGGTTACAAACCAAAAGGACTCTCCAGATGTGAAGTTCTAGTATCAACTGTGCCCACCACACTGATTTCTGAGCTTGGAGTGGATAAGGACAGAATGAAACTGTCTCGCCATGGAAAGGTTACTTTGGTACTGTTGAAAAATACTTTTTTAAAGTAAAGAACTCTTTTCACATTGTCAGACATATTGTTGGGCATATAAGGCTAGACCTAAATTTTATAGACCAACTGGCACTCAGTGGGTGAGGGGTCAACATCACGCGGGCCACCTTTACTTCCCAGGTATGTACCTGGTATACGTTTAAAACTGGGTCGACCTGACAGACAAGGTCATTTAAAAAAAAAAACATGTCTGTCTCCATTAGGACCTGAACCCACGACCTTCTGATCTGCAGACGAGCATCTAGTCAGTACACCACGGCAGCTCCCACTTTGATACTGGGTTGAGAGAAAACGTTCGTATCAGCCTCATTCAAATAGATGCAAGCAGCTTATTCAAAGCTCAAATAATGTGAACACCAATGAAAGAGACTTATTTAAAATGTAGCCTTCCAGGAGATTCACCAATCAACCAATGAACTAACTTACCAACAAATCAACCAATTAACCAACAAACAATTAACTAACCAACAATGCACCCAATCAACCAAAGAATAAACCAATTGAGTGACCAACCAACAAACCAATTAACCTACCAACAAACTGATCAACCAATTAACTAACCAACAATGCAAACAATTAAGAAACTAAGCAACCATTCATGCTGTGTTTATGAGCCTAGCAAAGCATTCCATTCTAGCCCCATGGCTCAGTTTAAATACAAACACCTTCTTTTCACAAACATTTTCTTTTTCTCTACTCATAGAATGCCTCAAGGCGTCAGGACAGGAAGAGATCTCTGGAATGAGCCCTTCAGTTCACTTCTTTAAAAGTACTTTTCAGTGTTTCTAAAATTTCTGAGGAACATCTTCTGTGTAGTCGACTTCTGGCTCTGTTACCACTGTACCTGTATAACATTGCTCTCCGTGGTGCCCTGTCTGATGCCAATCTTGTTACTTGGCTAAACTATATCATCTGTTGTCTACCTATAAAGTTCAGTATTGGTTTTGTGCCAACTCTCCTCCTGATATCATCGTTCCTAAATTGATCTTTCCTCTTCACACCCAGCATAGAAGGTAAACATTTCATTTTCTGTCGTGACTATTTTCTTTCTGTCTTCCAAAGACAGTGTCCATGTCTGACATTGATAGCACAGTGTTGGTAAGAAAATATATACAAACATCTAACCTATGGCCCTCCTGTACTGTGTGATATTGATGTGAAGTGTAATCAGTGGGAGACAGCCCATTTCTATGCTTCACATATTTGGAAATTCCAGGAAATCTCTTATTCCCATCATCTGCATGGTTGGCCTGTCCTTTGAATTCCACTAGATCTATATACATCTATGTTCATTACAATATACTGTGTGAAATCCACTAGATCTTAGACATCAATGCTCATTACAGTACACTGTGTGAAATCCACTTGAACTTAGACATCAATGTTCATTACAGTACACTGTGTGAAATCCACTTGAACTTAGACATCAATGTTCATTACAGTACACTGTGTGAAATCCACTTGAACTTAGACATCAATGTTCAATACAGTACACTGTGAGAAATCCACTTGAACTTGGACATCAATGTTCATTACAGTATACTGTGTAAAATCCACTTGAACTTAGACATCAATGTTCATTACAGTACACTGTGTGAAATCCACTTGAACTTAGACATCAATGTTCATTACAGTACACTGTGTGAAATCCACTTGAACTTAGACATCAATGTTCATTACAGTATACTGTGTAAAATCCACTTGAACTTAGACATCAATGTTCATTACAGTACACTGTGTGAAATCCTGTTGCGCACTGATCTGGGTAAAGTGTGATATTGTGTGAAGGTAACAGTGGTATGCCAGTACTCTCTGTGAGTTCACTGGGGGAATAGTGTCAACATGGTCCCAGTATTGAGAGGAGACCAGTGAAAATGTCTATTCATGAACAAGGCATGCACGTACGAGAGAAAGTGGACGCGTGGGTTACTGTGTGGGGGCTAAAAGCACGGCTAACGAGATAAACAGAGAAAGTGTGAATTAAGTGACAGCGTGATTCTCAGGTAACATCAGCAAACCACATAAATGTGATCCTCGAGAACGCTCACATGAGCATGAGTCCCGAGAAAACCCACGGGATCATGCGTCACAAGAACGTCCAAACAAGCGTGCTTCTCGTGTAATCATCATCCACCTACACGGATTTGAGGGGGATAAATTAGAGGGCTGAGTAGTCAGTCAGAGGCAGACGAGAGAGAAGAGAGAGAGAAAGCGAGAGTCAGAGATCAAATCAGGGTCCGTGATATCTCTCTCGAGTCTAATAGATAAAGAACACCGTACACTATCAGGCATTTAGGTCTGAATAAGTGTTGAGGTTGCAGTACTGTTCCAAGGTATGGTCCCGCTGGCGAAGTAAGTCCAGGGGGACGGAAGGCTCCAGTAGTACCTGTTCTGGGTGGCGATGTAGTGAGATGTAGGAGAACCACTGGTGAACCAGAACAGGGGGGAGTGGTGCCGACGAGAGCTGTGTGCTAGAAGGGACTTATGGTAGAAGTCCTGTCGGTCATCGGAGCCCTTCGGCAAGCTGACGACAGCTGTGTGTTTTCGGAGTACGGCAAGGGAAGTCCATCTCCAGTCAGCTGTGTTATATGCTGAAATAATATCAAGGTTAAGTGAATGGGAGAATTCGTCCTGTTCTGCTGTACGGCGCGTCCAGAGTGTGGGACGATGTAGTCCTTGGAGCTGTAGTGGTCAAGGAGAACTCGCTACAAATTGAGAGAGAGAGCGAGTGAGGACAAATGAATTATGTGCGAATGTCAACTGTGATCAATAACTACGTCTCTGCATTTGTGTCATGTATCCTGTTGAATAAAATGTATGACAGTGTCATCGTCGTCGATTTCTGTTTCTTAGAGAGGAAGTGGAAGGGTACCTGCTAGACACCTGGTAGGGTGCTGACTAGTCGTAACTCATTTAGCACACAACTATCCACTTGAACTTCTTTCTAGATCTATATACATTAATGCTCATTAAGGTATAATGTGTGAAAAATACGCTTGATCTTCTACATCAATGGTCAGTAAGGTATACTGTGTGAGATACTCTAGATCTATATACATTAATGCTCATTAAGGTATACTGTGTGAAAAACACGCTTGATCTTCTACATCAATGGTCAGTAAGGTATACTGTGTGAGATACTCTAGATCTATATACATCAATGCTCACTACGATATACTGTGTGAAATCTACTTGATCTTAGACATCATCTGCTCATTGTGGTATACTGTCTGTCAGAAGTAAAATTAAATGGCTGAACCATTTCACTTGTTATTTAAAACATGCATAATAATGATATTAGTGTATTTTAATATTGCTTGATGGAACTAAGCCATGCTGTATGTTTCCTTTGCTCTCCTGTTTTCAATTCTAGTATCACATATCTTGATTGCTATTTGCAAGTTTGTTTATACAACCTTGCTGTGACTTGGACTGTTGGTGTAATGAACATCCTGAGTTGATCACACCCTTGTAAAATGTCACTTGCATCTTTGGAGGCACAGTGGTTTTGAGTAGATAAGAATCAAGGAAACTATCCAGCAATGTCCGTTTGTTACTATTACAGCAAAAATACGATCAATTATGGACGCTGTGGGAATCATCTTTTCTCTCAGACAGAGCCATAAAAATACTTGCCTAAGTGGTTGTCTTGTAGTGTATAGATTTGGGTTAGTGAGCCAATACTTAAAAAAAAAATATGGAGCCTTACAGAACAGAATGAAGGAGGATGCACAATAAAAATAAAACCTACATCAAGACAGCCATTAGAACCAACTGAAACACTTCCCATCTAGAAGACAATAGCATAGACCTAATCAAACTCCTCTGATGAAAGAAAGAGACCATTGTGTTTAGACTGCGAACTGGATATGACAGCTTTCTGTCTCCTTGGCCATCAGCTCCCAGTGTTGTTCTTTATGAAAATAACAAGTGAAATTATCTCCAATAACTTCACCAGCACAAAGTAATGCTGCACTCTCAGACTTTTCCAGACTCAGACCGACCACATCCAGTCCAATTCTCGTATTTGCAGAACAAAGTTCTCATAAGCAAACATAGATAAACAGTAGAAAAAAAAATAAGCTTGAATCCTATTTTGGGCTGCGTACATGAACACTCATGTCCTGTTCTAAACTTGTAATTCAGGCATGTCTAATTTCTGTACAATATTTAATTAATATCAATATCTGAAGATTGTTTATCATGTCACTGTGAACAAATAACTATCACAAACAGTAATCTTGTTTCACCTGTATCACCAGCAAATCACTAATGTATCACAGTCATGAGCTTAAAGAACGTGAAGATTGTCAACAATCGTGAAGGTTAAGGAACAGCCAACACAAACTTCATAACTTCAAACACTTTCACAAATTATTTTATGCACTGGAAGATTCTTTACAATATTTTACAACTGCTTCATAAGGAGGGGGCGACAAGGACATGCGATTGTATCCAGCATTAACATAGTCCAAACTGTCATATGCTGGAGGGGGCGTCACACTTCTAAAATTTCGAGGATCGTCATGAAAGTTACTCGGAATCACAGACTGCGAGAGTACATTTCTGGAATGAGGGTCCACTTCGCTGGATCCATCAACATGTAAGTGAACATAGATGCCATATCTGTCGGCACAGTGAGATGGATCTGACGATAGGTTCCCTCCAGGCAGACCCATGTCAGGGTGATAATTATTTTGATTAGCATCTGCCGGCTGAGTGTTATTTCTTGTGGCAGCTTTCTTCCTTCTGTAGCGAACGATCAACACAATAGTTAGAGCTGCCATTAAAAGTGCAAACACCCCAACAGAAATTCCGATTGCCATTCCCAACATCTTTGTTTCACCATTTTCATTATCAGAATCTGAAAAGTAAATGTATAGAATATGAAAATATGGTAGGTATTCAAAATTCATGAAAACTATAGTTGCAAAAATATCATCAGCTTCATTAACCGAGGCCAAAAAGTAGATTCATAGTGTATCAAATATGACAAATATTGAGAATCCACGATGACTCAGTCAATTAATCAAAAACGTCTCCACAATGAAGGCTGGCTATAATGGATCTCTAACACGTTCTGTCTCTTGTCTTGGTTGTACACTCTCTCAGACTGCTGTTTATCCATCTCTTGATGCTGTCTTTCCATTTATATCATTGTCTACCTCTTGCTCTCGACATTTCCCTTCCACAAGATTTTTAAAAGCATGTTATTTCTTTTAATGTTAGTTGCGTATCCTTTACAGGACGTTGCAGAACCAACCCTAACAGCCCCTGACTGTTGTGGGGTTTCTCTTTGCAAATTTACGTCCAGTAGTTTGCCATTGCTTTACTGGAATGTCATCGGCTTTCTTGATACCACTGTCAAAACCAACGATGTACAATGCCAAAACTGGTACATTTTTAATAATCCATCCCGGCATTCAGAAGCGATATCGTCTCGCATCGACTTAGCCACAGAGCCTGAAAAGTTAATGAGGCCAAAAGAATTCAACAGTCTCTCTCTAAATTTCTGTCAGTATTTCTCTTTTCATTTAGACTTTCTCAATATCACAGACTATTCCAAAATGTCATCAGCTTATTATTCAAGTCCAAAATGTAGATGTACAATGTATAAAGTATGGTACATTTTAATAATCCATGACTACAGTCAAATAGATATAGTCTGCTTCATCATCCAAGTGTCTGAAAGGTATAGTCTAGAAGAAAGAATTGACCTGAGAACTTGGTGACCACTGGCAAAAAGGATGGAAAAGAGCAAGTGGAATGCAAGGAGATACATCCCTGCACTGTATGGCCACATGGATGGGACAAAAACACTGACCTATTCAATAATTCTTGTGATCTGAGAAAGTTAAATATAACCTCTTCAGCTTATCCTCAGAGCAGATGATGATGATGAAAAGTGTGTGTGTGTTTGTGTATATATTGGACACATCTACTTAATATTGATATAAAACTATAGCAAATGTTCTGAATCCATTAAAACTGTAGTGAAATAAATAAATGTCATCAGTTTCTTCATCTTAGTCTAAAGATCACTGGGGGTGTGAAATATTAGGGTTTCACATATTCTAGGTTACAACATACAACAAGACAGGGTGGCCAGTTCCCTTCCTTGCCATCTTTTTGTGTTAAAATGGTCTTTTCGCCTTCTTTTTCTTCTTTTCTTCATGTTCACAGGCTAAACTCTGGTGATAGTTCCCTTCCTTGCCATCTTTTTGTGTTATAATGGTCTTTTCGCCTTCTTTTTCTTCTTTTCTTCATGTTCACAGGCTAAACTCTGGTGATAGTTCCCTTCCTTGCCATCTTTTTGTGTTAAAATTGTCTTTTCGCCTTCTTTTTCTTCTTTTCTTCATGTTCACAGGCTAAACTCTGGTGATAGTTCCCTTCCTTGCCATCTTTTTGTGTTAAAATTGTCTTTTCGCCTTCTTTTTCTTCATGTTCACAGGCTAAACTCTGGTGGGAAAGTCTGGTTGTTGTTTTTTTTTGTCCACGTCTGAACTAGAGTCTTATCTGTTTACAGAATGTTGGTTCCTCACCTCTTAGGCAAATTCACTCTGGTTTTTTTGTCCACGTCTGAACTAGAGTCTTATCTGTATACAGAATATTGGTTCCTCACCTCTTAGGCAAATTCACTCTGGTTTTTTGTCCACGTCTGAACTAGAGTCTTAATTGTATACAGAATGTTGGTTCCTCACCTCTTAGGCAAATTCACTCTGGTTTTTTTTTCCACGTCTGAACTAGAGTCTTATCTGTATACAGAATATTGGTTCCTCACCTCTTAGGCAGATTCACTTCGACTTCGAAGGAAACATCCTTAATTAGTCTCTTTTTACGACATGCTTTTAGTGTGCAGTGGGTCTTTCTTTATTCTCAGAAAAAGTTGCCCCGGAACCCATACAGGGATGAAAATTGTCTGGTACACATTTTTTAGGCCAGGTCAACTCAGAGAAACACTGGTCGAAGAAATATATTGCCCTTTCATCTGAGGATTAAATCGGGAACGCACTCTTAGCAGGCCAGAGAACTAACCACTGTAGTACTCTAAAATGATCCCTTTCATGCATTAAGCCACGGGTTCTCAAAGCATAGGTGTTCCAACTACACAGCAGAGATTGTAGCACTAGAGCAGGCTGCCGAAATGTTACACAATACCAGTTCTGACTGCCACCAAGTGGTCATATTCACAGATGCGCTATCAGTGCTTCAAGCCCTCAAGAGTGGCAAACTCCCTCACTTGAGATCTGAACTTGGCAAGGTGGCTGCCCAAAAGTGTACTGTACTCCAGTGGGTGCCATCCCACTGTGGTATACCAGAAACAAAACCGTAGATAAACTTGCTAAAAAAGGGGCAGAATGTGACCAGGAAGAGAATGCAGTAACATACTATGAGAAGAAAAGGGCCATCCAGGCTATTAGAAGTGAACAGAGTCTGGCCAGAGATGACTACCACTTACTTGACCGGCATGGGCAGGTCATTGACCTACGTCTCAGGACAGGACATAACAAACTTAACCAGCATATGCACAGGCTTTGTCTAAGTAGTTCACCTTTTTGCCCTTGTGGGCTATGTGTGCAGACTACAGAACATGTCCTGCAAGACTGTCCCTTGTTCAGACCATTAAGAAATGAATACTTGCCCAGTGAATCACCACTGTACACAAAGTTGTATGGGACTAAAAATGAACTCATAAAAACAGTCAAGTTTATCACAAGAACCTGTCTGTCGGTGTAAATCAGAAAGTGAACACAAGAAGAAGAAGAAAAAAAGCATAGGTCGCGACTCCAAATGGGATCTTGAGGGGTTTTCTGTGGGGTTACTGGGTATTGGGGAGCTAAAGCAGTTTTAAAAAGGGGGAAGAAAAAATTCATAGTAATGATGGTATAATAACAGCTCACAGAAGCCAGCTTCAGACCTCAGAAATGAGATATCTGAGAAAGGTGGTCCAAGTGACAAAGTTCACAATCAGACAAAACATCAAGATCTTGAAACCCAAGTCTTACAAACTCGAGTGGATCAGTCACAGTTAAGATGGTTTGTACATGTATGCAGAATGGGAGAAAATCGTCTACCACTGGAGGCTAAGAACCAGGGAACCAGACATCCCAGATGACCCAGGGTACCTGGGGAAGACAACATCCGGCAGTCCCTGACAGAACACTGGAATGGAACAAAGCCCGAAAGAAAACTGTTGATATAGAAGTCTGGCGATCTCTTTGGTAAACCCCAGTGCAGAAGAGAAGCGACTAAGTAAGTAAGCAAGATATACTGAAAATTATCCATTTTTTGGAAGTTTTTACTGACTCTATTAAAAATCCTATTTTTAATGTATGGAGTCGTGGGTCACTTTGCCTCTATAAACTGGGGTCAAAAAAGATTTGGATCTGCTGCTTTAAATGCAACACACAGTGTGCGACTTACATTTTTATAGACCTTCTGGCACTGGATAGGTGGTGTGTTAACATCATGTCTACTGTCTTTATTTCCCAAGACATTAAATCAATCAATCAATCAATCAATCAATCAAGATGGTAGAAATGACAGAGAAATAGAAACCAGATGTCAGAAAGCAAGTGCACTTATATACCAACTGTGACCATTATTAAGACATTCAAGCATAACTATGAGTGCAGAGAGACAGATTATAAACAGTGTATTCATTCCAACATTAAGCTATCAGTGCCAAACATGGACACTATCTAAAGCCCAGATACGTAAAATCACCACCTGCAAGATGAGATGCCTGAGAAAAGCTTAACGGCAGCAGTGGTTTATGATGATGATGAATCAATCAATCAGGGGCCATCATCACAATGAAGGCTGGCTGCAATGGATCTCCAACATGCTCTGTCCTGGTTGTACACTCTCTCAGACTGCTGTTTGTCCATCTCTTGAGGTTGTCTTCCCATTTCTACTACTTGCTCTCTTGCCCTCGACCCCCCCCCCCCCCCCCTCCACCCTCTTCAGTATGGTTTTTAAAAGAGTGTTATGTCTTTTAATTAGGCTGGGACAACCATCACACTAGACTACCACGGTGGCTTCTGTATCATGTGCACTTTTACAATGTGACTGAGATTAAAAGTGAATGTTGAATTAAGAATCAACATTACAATACTCAGGACATTCTTATAAGCTCTCCGCCCCCATTTTCAGCAGCAAGCACAGAGTTCCAATTATGATGGCACCAGTAACAGTCTGACTGTATTTCCATCTCACCTTTCCCCTAAGTGTTGAGCATCAGTCACATCCTCTGGTCACCTCTTGAAGCACCATTCTCCTCAGACAGTGATGATCTAATTGTGGCTCTGCACTGTTCACTCGTTCCCAAAGGACCCCTACAACATCGAGCTTGTCATGCATCACTTCACCACTAAATAGTGCAGAACCAGCCAATCTATCTGACTGATTTTTTTTTACTACACCAACATAGCCCTGAGAAAATATCTACAGAACTTTCAACTACATGGAACCTCTAAATTGATGCTTGCCACTCTGCATGGAACACACCTCTCTCCACCTGTCTCAGTATGCTCAGCTGAGATTAAAACTGCTTACCTTCAGGGACTACAGATTGATATGAAGCCTCAAAACCAGAATATTCAAAGTTCTGGTTAGATACAAAACGCACTATCATTTTAGAGCTGGCAGTTTTGAATGACTTCCCTTGATCTCTATCACAAAATCGACCAATGAAAATATCTCTGTCATCTGTGGCTGCAAATTAAATAAAAAATAAAAAGGAAGAGTTATTTCCTGTTGAACAAAACATAATTTCAGCTTCATTTATTGATTCTGAACCAACTGGCTGTGTTCTTTATGGCCAGTCTTCATTCGGCTATAGATGTAAGATGTTAATGAGAGGAGAGGTCAGGCTGTTTAATCACAGAAAAAGGCAGAAACTGGATCCTGAACCCAAGCGTTGTTGTCTAATGACATTCTACAGTCTGATCTCACATTGAGTGTACCAGTTACCTACAAGTGATCTGAAAGGGAGAGATATACCCTGGAACAGAACCTAAACCTATTGGCTGATATCTGCAATGCCAGTATCTTCTCTAGCTTCTGTTGTATAGGCAATTACAACAGTCTTATTCAAGAAAACAGCAGAACTCAGAAACTGAACCTGCGGACTGAGTGTCTGAATGACATTAAATGTCTGCTCATGATGCTGAAATGCTTTCCTGATCCAGGGAACCAATATCAAGAGGTTCATGCATAAGCCTTTAAATGGAGCACTCTGGAACTTTAAGTGAAGAAAGTTCTGATGTACGTCAGATAAACAAAAACGTCAAGATTTTATAATTATAGGTGCAAATTGTTTCATACTCTTGATCTTATGTTTTCTGTGTCCCATAGGCTTGTCAACTATAGTGGCCTAGAAATGCATTAGATTTCTGGCCCTGGTTATAGTTCATGATTGATAGATGTTGTTTCAGTATGATCAGTAAATGTTGAAATGTCCACTTCATTCTTATTATTTTAGCTATATGTACGTACTGTGGTTCTACAAGAATGCTTCTTTATCTTTACAGTGAAACATGATTAGGGGCGATATATATATATATATATATTGTTGGAGGGTCTTTAACTAGATATTTCTCAGATGTCCACAGTTTCTATTTCAGTGGGTCCCACCTACCATCTAGTTCTTACAACAGGAACTGCTGTCTACTTATATAATACTATGCTGGGATAAAACCCTAGATAAAAATAGTCGAACCACCTCTGCAGTCTTTTGGCATTCCTGAGTTCGGTAGTGATTGTTTACTTATAAGTCTATCACTCTCCTATAAAGAAGGACAGTTTGCTACTTAGAATCACACCAATTGATGTGTTTTGTCTACTTATAAATCACACAGATTGATTTGCGTCTCTGCTTAAAACACACAAATTGTTTTGTTTGTCTTCTTGTTTGTCTACTTACAACCACACAGACTGATGTGTTTAGTCTACTACTTACAATCACACAGATTTGTTTTGTCTACTCATAAAAACACATACTGATTTGTTCATCTACTTACAATCACACAGACTGATGTGTTTTGTCTACTTACAATCACAGACTGATGTGTTTTGTCTATTTAAAATCACACAGACTGATTTGTTTGTCTACTCACAATCACACAGACTGATTTGTTTGTCTACTCACAATCACACAGACTGATGTGTTTTGTCTACTTACAATCACACAGACTGATGTGTTTGTCTACTTACAATCAGCTAGATTTATTTGTATTTCTACTTACAATGAGACATTCCTTTGTTTCCTTACAATGAAACATATTTATTTCTTTGTCTTCTTAAAATCAGTCAGACTGATTTATCTGTCAAAATGCAATCAGTCAGACTGAATTGTGTGTCTATTTACAATCAAACAGACCAATCTGCTTTACCTGTTGATTAAAATCACACACACTGATTTGCTTCTCTACTTACAATCAATCAGACTGATTTGTTTGTCTGCTCACAATCACAAAGATAATTGTACTTATCTACTTACAATCAAACACATCCACATAGTCGTTGTTACAATCCCCATAAATGTCTCTGCCCTCAAGTGTGCACTTGGTCACATCCAGCTGGATGCAATAGCCGACTTCTGTCTCTATTATCCACTGGCACACCTGGTTACTGGACATGGTGTATTAAAGTACATTAGTACAAATTGTACATTATATCTCTGGCACATGGCCAAAGTCACCTAAATGGGAAATTCTTGTTTCGAGAGAAGCGATTCTGAACAATGAAATCTCCCTAGGCCAAATTATAATCAAGTGACTTGCGTTCATGCATCTTCACAGACCTTGGTCTTTGGTGTTCTGGATCAATTCTACTGATGATATTCCTCCATGCCACTATCTTAAGCCATCCACTATCATTTCTCTTGGTCTGCTTCTGCCTCTTCTACCAGTGATCTTTCCAGTCGTCAGGATATTTTAAAGTGTTTTTTTTTCTAATCACAGAACTGCATAGTGTGTGAAAAATAATACTTTATTTTAACCTAATAGGGGTAAAAATGTGTGTGTGTGTGTGACTCCTGTCATACTGTAAAGTGATTAAAAACAGCCCTGAAAATGCACTTAGGTGGGAAATTTGCCCAACTGCACTCCGGTGACTTTGGCATAGCGCCAAAATTAATACTTCTGTGCCAGTAAGGGTTTCTCATTACCAGACATTACTAGTAAAAGTAACTGGAATCAGCTTATACTTGATAGGCTTTTAAAGACTTGGACATAATAGTTGTATACTGCCAGGAATTCTGAGTTCATATGTCAGAAGCTGTGAAACATGTTGAAGATTTTATTGACTTCTTCTTCTTCTTTTTCTGCATTCATCAGAGGAAGTAACTGCATTTTGCTCGTTTTCAGTTAAAAGTTAGCTGCGTATCCTGTTCAGAACATTGCAAAACTAACACTAGACCTTTTTGGCTCTTGTGGTTTTTCTAGACAAATTGTATGTTCAATAGGTTTGCTGCTTTCTGAACAGTCTGCTCTTGAAATCACTGTCAAAACCAATGCAAGACAAACTGTCCACAGCTGGGATTAAACCCGGCACCCCTGCATAAAGCATGTTTGCAACACCTAAGCCACAGGCGCTGACTGATTTTCAGTACGGCTTCGATATTTGACCTTTTAGCCCACACATCCAATTTTTTCACCCAGGTTAGCCTCCGCAGCAATTTGTGATGTAAATACTGCTAGTGCTCACTCATAATAAAACACATATGAACAAACTGCAGGACATGACACCCTTACAAATATGATTGCTACAAAAGCATGCACACATGCATGCAGGTAGGCACACATTCAACACACACATCTTGTTTCTTGCAATGTGCAACAAGAAGGAAGAGCTTAATCATCTTCTTCTTGGCATTCACTGGCTGTAAACTCTGGTGAACAGTTTTGATTGTGTCCAGAACTTGAGTTCTGCAGGCAAATCCATTTTACTGTTGGTCTCTTGCTTACCAGACAGATGCTCTTCAACTTTGAAGGAAGGATATATCCCTAACTGATCTACTTTTATGACATGCTTGTTATGGCAGGGGGGGGGGGGGGGGGCACAGTGGGTCTATTCTTTTTTTCTCCCCAAAATGAGGCCCGGAAATATACAGGAAATGTTTTAAATCAGACAAGAAGAACAGATTTAGCAGTCACTGATAAAAATAGTCTTATTACAGATAAGATTGTCTGTCTTATTTCTATGCATGCATGAGAAAACACATACCTTTGGTATTTCCTCCCACCAGTATCTGGCATCTTAATGGTGCCTACTTTTGTGCTAGAAGTATCTATCAACATAGGACTTGAAAACTCAGTACAGCTCTGACCAACTGTAAAAACACAGTAGAATTAAAATATAGACTAAACGAAATAGGTGAACAAATATTCATATTTTTTATAGTCTTTTCTATGTGGCATTGGTCTGCATGTGTACAGATGCTGTCTCTTGTACTGAATGATCGATCGATCAGTTTGCTCCCTCTGAGCAGCTACCTATCGATTGACCATAACATTCTGAGATGACAAAATATGAATCTGGATGGCAGACCTCTTGTACTGTCAATGTCTCATGCACATATTCTTCTCTGCCATGATGCCATTCTGTCTAACATTACTATTTCCAGTGTCTTTCAGGTGTCTTCGACATGCACATTACGGCCATCAAGTCTAGCCATTCATCTTCTTCATGTTCATGGTTGTAAACTCAACAGGAAAATTCTTTAGTCATGCTGCAGAACAAAAGGCCTAGAGGTTGTAGCCCAGCAGTAAATGACAACACAATGTGCCAATGTTGCAGCCCAGCAGTAAATGACAACACAACGTGCCTGCAGCCCAACAGTAAATGACAACACAATGTGCCTGCAGCCCAACAGTAAATGACAACACAATGTGCCTGCAGCCCAAGAGTAAATGACAACACAATGTGCCTGCAGCCCAAGAGTAAATGACAACACAATGTGCCTGCAGACCAAGAGTAAATGACAACACAATGTGCCTGCAGCCCAAGAGTAAATGACAACACAATGTGCCTGCAGCCCAACAGTAAATGACAACACAATGTGCCAATGTTGCAGCCCAACAGTAAATGACAACACAATGTGCCTGCAGCCCAACAGTAAATGACAACACAATGTGCCAATGTTGTAGCCCAGCAGTAAATGACAACACAATGTGCCTGCAGCCCAACAGTAAATGACAACACAATGTGCCTGCAGCCCAAGAGTAAATGACAACACAATGTGCCTGCAGCCCAAGAGTAAATGACAACACAATGTGCCAATGTTGCAGCCCAACAGTAAATGACAACACAATGTGCCTGCAGCCCAACAGTAAATGACAACACAATCTGCCTGCAGCCCAGCAGTAAATGACAACACAATGTGTCAATGTTGCAGCCCAACAGTAAATGACAACACAATGTGCCAATGTTGCAGCCCAACAGTAAATGACAACACAATGTGTCAATGTTGCAGCCCAACAGTAAATGACAACACAATGTGTCAATGTTGCAGCCCAACAGTAAATGACAACACAATGTGTCAATGTTGCAGCCCAACAGTAAATGACAACACAATGTGTCAATGTTGCAGCCCAACAGTAAATGACAACACAATGTGTCAATGTTGCAGCCCAGCAGTAAATGACAACACAATGTGCCAATGTTGCAGCCCAACAGTAAATGACAACACAATGTGTCAATGTTGCAGCCCAACAGTAAATGCAACACAATGTGTCAATGTTGCAGCCCAGCAGTAAATGACAACGCAATGTGTCAATGTTGCAGCCCAACAGTAAATGACAACACAATGTGCCAATGTTGCAGCCCAACAGTAAATGACAACACAATGTGTCAATGTTGCAGCCCAACAGTAAATGACAACACAATGTGTCAATGTTGCAGCCCAGCAGTAAATGACAACACAATGTGCCAATGTTGCAGCCCAACAGTAAATGACAACACAATGTGTCAATGTTGCAGCCCAACAGTAAATGACAACACAATGTGTCAATGTTGCAGCCCAGCAGTAAATGACAACACAATGTGCCAATGTTGCAGCCCAACACTAAATGACAACACAATGTGTCAATGTTGCAGCCCAACAGTAAATGACAACACAATGTGTCAATGTTGCAGCCCAGCAGTAAATGACAACACAATGTGCCAATGTTGCAGCCCAACAGTAAATGACAACACAATGTGTCAATGTTGCAGCCCAACAGTAAATGACAACACAATGTGCGAATGTTGAAGCCCAACAGTAAATGACAACACAATGTGCCTGCAGCCCAACAGTAAATGACAACACAATGTGTCAATGTTGCAGCCCAACAGTAAATGACAACACAATGTGCCAATGTTGCAGCCCAACAGTAAATGTCAACACAATGTGCCTGCAGCCCAACAGTAAATGACAACACAATGTGTCAATGTTGCAGCCCAACAGTAAATGACAACACAATGTGCCTGCAGCCCAACAGTAAATGACAACACAATGTGTAAATGTTGCAGCCCAACAGTAAATGACAACACAATGTGTCAATGTTGCAGCCCAACAGTTAATGACAACACAATGTGTCAATGTTGCAGCCCAACAGTAAATGACAACACAATGTGTCAATGTTGCAGCCCAGCAGTAAATGACAACACAATGTGCCAATGTTGCAGCCCAACAGTAAATGACAACACAATGTGTCAATGTTGCAGCCCAACAGTAAATGACAACACAATGTGCCAATGTTGCAGCTCGCAGTAAATGACAACACAATGTGTCAATGTTGCAGCCCAACAGTAAATGTCAGCACAATGTGCCTGCAGCCCAACAGTAAATGACAACACAATGTGTCAATGTTGCAGCCCAACAGTAAATGACAACACAATGTGCCTGCAGCCCAACAGTAAATGACAACACAATGTGTAAATGTTGCAGCCCAACAGTAAATGACAACACAATGTGTCAATGTTGCAGCCCAACAGTTAATGACAACACAATGTGTCAATGTTGCAGCCCAACAGTAAATGACAACACAATGTGTCAATGTTGCAGCCCAGCAGTAAATGACAACACAATGTGCCAATGTTGCAGCCCAACAGTAAATGACAACACAATGTGTCAATGTTGCAGCCCAACAGTAAATGACAACACAATGTGCCAATGTTGCAGCTCGCAGTAAATGACAACACAATGTGTCAATGTTGCAGCCCAACAGTAAATGACAACACAATGTGACTGCAGCCCAGCAGTAAATGACAACACAATGTGCCAATGTTGCAGCCCAGCAGTAAATGACAACACAATGTGCCAATGTTGCAGCCCAGCAGTAAATGACAACACAATGTGCCAATGTTGCAGCTCAGCAGTAAATGACAACACAATGTGCCTGCAGCCCAACAGTAAATGACAACACAATGTGCCTGCAGCCCAGCAGTAAATGACAACACAATGTGCCAATGTTGCAGCCCAGCAGTAAATGACAACACAATGAGCCAATGTTGCAGCCCAGCAGTAAATGACAACACAATGTGTCAATGTTGCAACTCAGCAGTAAATGACAACACAATGTGCCTGCAGCCCAGCAGTAAATGACAGCACAATGTGTCAATGTTGCAGCCCAGCAGTAAATGACAACACAATGTGCCAATGTTGCAGCCCAGTAGTAAATAACAGAATGTGCCAATGTTGCAGCCCAACAGTAAATGACAACACAATGTGCCAATGTTGCAGCCCAGCAGTAAATGACAACAGAATGTGCCAATGTTGCAGCCCAGCAGTAAATGACAACACAATGTGCCAATGTTGCAGCCCAGCAGTAAATGACAACAGAATGTGCCAATGTTGCAGCCCAGCAGTAAATGACAACACAATGTGCCAATGTTGCAACTCAGCAGTAAATGACAACACAATGTGCCAATGTTGCAGCTCGCAGTAAATGACAACACAATGTGCCAATGTTGCAGAACAGCCTTCTAGATTTGTAATTATCTACTATAGACTAATCTATACATAAGTACAGTAAAGTAAATTATCCTTCCCTAATGGCAGGACCAGCTGGCATATAATGCTGGGCTCATATTTGCATAGACCAGTCAGGCCTTAGTGGCTACAGTGGTCAACATCACAGTGGCCAGATTTACTGTCCTAGACATTGCTAAGTTTTTTTTTAACGCTGAGTCGATCTATGTCCCAATTTCAAAGGAAAAAAATGTCTGATGCAGATTAGTTTTTTTTTTTTTTAAACATAGGTTTGTTTTGCCAACTCCTGCTATCTAAATTAGGGCTATTGAACTGTCAAGCGAAGGCGAAGTCTGGCCTCCAAAGACCTAGCAAATGGCCCAGAGATCACTGCCAGTTGCACTGATGATCTTTCTACACCGAGGCTTGAGTCTCTGATCTGTAACAATCTACATTTTCAAAATGTTGGTCCCAGAGTATACTTCATTAAATAGTCCTGGTCTTAATGATAACATGTGTTTTGGCTTTTGTAATTTTTACAGCCATCATAGTGTAGCAGCTAGACACTTACCCGTGGATCTGAAGGTTGTGGGTTCGATCCGAATGGAGCCAAACTATTTTCAAAAATTACTTTGGCTTCAAAATCAGTCCAGCCATAAGTGCATACCAGATAAAAGTCTTGGGGAAATAAAGGCGGTCAGCGCAATGTTGGCCACATCAACCAACAGGTGCTGATTGGTCTATAATTTATTGGTCTGGCAGTATTTGTCCATTTCGCCTAAAGTTGTGGAAAAGCCCCTCCCCCCATGCCCTTTTTAATAATAATTTTATTTGTGTGGATTGTCATTTTTTTTTTTTACCTGTATCCATTATAAAAGAAAAAACAAATAAGAGCCACAACTGTTCTGCTGCCTCCATTTTACGACTGATGTTTGAAGAACATTGCTGTTTTCAATTTATTCTTGTTATCACAATAAACTGTTCTTTACTGATACGACTAACAGACAGCATCTGAAAAAGAAGAGCAAATAATATAAGTTTAACTGCAGTAAATTTGTAGAAACGTAAGTATATGAAATATAAATGTAAAGGAATGGTTTAACTAAAGGTAAAGCTGTGCATTTCTTTTTTTAAGTTTTTACAAATTATTTATTTTTTACAATTTTTTTTCAGGAGTAGGTTGTTATTAATTATTGCAAGATGCACAAGAAATTTTTGCCTTGGAAAGTATAATATTTTTATATTTATATTTTTGGTGATACTAACTGCCAAGGTGGTCTGGACAAAATAGTAGCAGAAGGCACAGAACCAGGAAAGGAGGGGTGGACACATGAAATAAGTGACCCCTGGGGTAGGTAAGTACATGAGGCAAGACAGTTGGTGTTAGACAAGAGTATCTTTCAGGCAGACCGTAACGGCAGTGATTTTCTTATGACCTCCTATTACATGATGATGACGATGTAAGAAATGTTAGTTGCAACACAATTACTTCTTTCTTCTTCTTCTTTGCTTTTACTAGCTGTATGTTTTGGTTGTTCATCCACTTTTTGACTGCAGTCCTGTTCCAGAACCTAAGTGTTGCGTGTGCATCCGTTTTACAGGTCTGACTCATTTGTATGCACACTGCTGGTTCCTTGCCTCTCAGGCAGATGCACTCCAACTCTGAAGGAAGCTCCCAATTAGTTGACTCTTATGACATGCTTTTAAGTAGGCAGTGGGTCTATTCTTTTTTTCCCCCGCTATAATAGGGCTCTGGAACCCACATGGGGACAATACAATTACAATAACTGTGAAATGGAAACACCCAACAAATGGAATACTAAGCTGGGTTAAACTGAGTTTCAGCTCACGTAACAGAACATACGACAAAGATTCAACCCACTGCTCCATTAACCGGTATGTCCTAAGAGTCAACTAGTTGGGGATGCTTCCTTAGAAGACAGAGGGCATCTGCCTGTAAGGCGAGGAATCAACAGTCTGCAAACAAATAAGCCAGATCTGTAAAATGGATATGAATGCAAAGCTCACTTTCTGGAACAAGACAAAAGTCCAGAAGTGGATGAAAAACAAGAACGTTCCACTGGAGTTTACAGCTAGCGAATGTTAAGAAGAAGAAGCAAAAGTAGCAGGATCTGTCCATGCCAATATGGCTCCTGAGGTCAACACAGACTAACAAAATTAGCTACTAGATCTTCTTTTTCTTCTTACATTACCCAGCTGTAAACTCTTGTGGAAAGGTCTGCTGATCGTTCCTTCTTCGCCTCTCAGGCAAATGAACTCTGATCTCAAAAGAAACTCCATTAATTAGTGGCCTTGACTGACATGCTAGTTAGAGAGATAGTGAGTCTATTCTTTTTGCTCTCAACATGGGTCCCCAGAACCCACTTGATGAGGTACCAGATAATTTCCACAATTCTCTAGAAACTGTCCAGGGAGGAATGATGATGAGGAAGTGAGCTTGTCTCCCACCTCATATCTCAAGGCCTAGAATGGCTGATGATATAACTTGTTTCACTCCATCATGATCATTATGTGTCTTGCCAACTGGTGTAGGTGCTCATGCATCTCCACAGATCATGATCCCTGGTTGCCTGGAACAGCTCTCTTGATGATATCCCTCCATGCCATCGTTTCAGCCCATCCTGCATCATCTCTCTTGGTCTGCCTCAACCCCTTTTTCCACTGATCTTTCCAGTTGTCACAATGTTTTCTAATGTCTCTCTTCTCATTATGTGGCTAAAGAACAGTGTTTGTCTCGTTCTTATTGTTGCATATGGAGATCTACTTTCATTAGCTTCTTTCAAGCAATTGTTGTTAGTTACTCTGGCCATCCAAGGTATTTTAACATTCATCTCAGAAACCACATCTCTGTTGCTTCTAAATTCTTCCTAATTTATTTACTGACATTTGAAGATTCGCTGCCATACAGTAGAACAGGTTCTATGTAACATTTTAGCACCCTCTTTCTGACATCGAATAAGAGCGATTTATTGCATAAGATATTTTTAATTTTTTGAAATGCAGCTTTTGCTTGACCTATTCTGCTTTTAATCTCTGTCACACGTTTTCCATCTGATGATATGATTGTTCCCAGATATTTAAATTTATTGACTTCACAACGTGGAGTTATCTTCTTCTTTGATATAACCATTACTTCTGTTTTCTTAATATTCAATGAAAATCCTTTCTTGGCACTCTCCATCCCCACAATATACAGCAGTTGTTGTAAATCAGTTGCATTTTCAGTTATCAAAACTGTATCGTCTGCATAATGTAAATTGTTTATATTGTATCCTCCAACTCTTACTCCTGCATTCTCTTTAATTTCCCTCAAAATTATTTCACTATATAGAGAAAAAAGCTCTGGGGATAAGACACATGCTTGTCTTACTCCTTTATCTGTCCAAAGGACCCAATCTGTTTCTCACTTTAACTGCTGCACCATGTCATTTGCTGTAATCTAGAATTGCTGATTTTATCTTTCCATGTGAACATCAACAATCTTCTAAAAAGTCTTCCCTCAAAATCTCTGAGCATGCTCTCTATCTTTCTGTCCATTTTAAGACAACACAGTTCCAGTTAATAGTGCTTGATTGTTTTTTTTCCCATCCTTTTTTTAAACACTATTTTTGTTAACCCCAAGAAGGCTAAATCTAGTCACTCGGCTGTGACATGTTTCTGTAAATGCTAACACATGGTCATGTGGGAGCCACCATGGTGTAGCGGCTAGATTTGTGTCTGTGGATCCCAAGGTCATGGTTAAAATCTGAAAGGAACAGGATTTGTTTTTTAAAAATGACTTTGGCCCATCCAACCTTCAATTAGTACCAGGTCAAGTCCTGGCAAACATAGACAGCTGGTGTGATGTTGACCATATCACCCACTGGGTGCTGACTGGTCTATGAAATATAGGTCTAGCTCTATATGCCCATCACACCTAAAGACACCTCTTCCTTACTGTCCTTGTGGTGTCCATTTCATTGCCTGTCTCGGCCATCTCTCTTTCTTTATTCTGAGGATGTGTCCCAGTCCACCTCCATCTTCGCTTTTTGATTTATAAATTTACATCTTCTAAGTCTGCCATTTGTTGTAATCTAGAATTGCTGATTTTATCTTCCCATGTGAACACCAACAATCTTCTAAGAAGTCTTCCCTCAAAACCTCTGAGCATGCTTTCTTTCTGTCTGTTTTAGGACAACACAGTTCCTGTTAATACTATTATTAGTGCTTGGTTGGGTTTTTTTTTGTCCTTTTTTAATCATATTTTTTAAGGTTTAAATTTAAGTGGGGGTTCTTTACCCTATTTTCCAGGAAGGCACCAGCTAAAGAAGGTTGAAAATGACGTACTAGAGAAAATAAGCAGACTGTGAACTGAGGAGAGAAAAAAATCATATAGCGAAAGAGATATAGTTTATGAGGGGATACACAGAATGTGAAGACAAAAAATCAGACAGCTGAAAAGATAAGGAAATGAAGTGACAATGCACATAATCTGAGCTAAAAACGAACTTAGCGACACAGGTGTAATTTATAGGGGGAAACTGAATTAATGTGTACTAAAGATTAAATCAGCTGACAAAAAAGACGTAGTTTGTGAGAGAAGGGCGCAGCTGTGATCATGTCATGCACAGTAAAGAAAGATATTAGATCATCGACGATCTAAGTCTAAGTAGTCTAACTTCTTAATCTAGGCAAATATAATGAAAAGGTATGCACATAAATTTCGTTGGCATATTTGCTGAGAAATAATAAATATGAAGACAAAGACATAAATGGCTTATCAATTTTCACAACTGGAACAAATTCACTAGAAGTACTAGTACTACTACAACCTAACCTGGTCAGATAGATAACACTGGTGTTGGATGGTTAATCATGATCGCCAACTTCTACAGGTATGTCACTTCACTACACTATGATGACGATTAATATTAAATACACTAGGAGACATACACACAGCAGTACTGGTGATTTTAAGCCACTAAAATGTTAACAGTTTTTGTCATATAGCTTACCTTCAGTCTTTAACAGATGCCCTGCCCAACAGAACAGGTGTGTAGTCTGTCGTCTTTCAGCTGGTTGAGTGTCTGCCATGATTAAACTCCTTCAAGCGTAACACAGGTGAATAATATCCAAGCACTACCTGGGTCCCCGGGTCTATCTGTTGACAGATGACAGCACGAGTGGCTGTAGTTAAGTTTGTCAAATGCCTTGTGCTGAACTGCAGCAGTGACATTAACCTAGCGACCTGGTTGCGATCCTGACACTGCCAAACCAGTCAGATATCGACCATACCTGCCGAGCTGAAGTGCCCGTTAACTGGGTCACTGTGAAACCACGAAACATGTCCCTCTTTTACCTCCATTTCTTACTTGCAACATTCAGGTTAAAGTTGACAGTAGTCGTTTTTGTATCATTTCAAAGTGCCCTCATGCACTTCACCCCCCGACTCACTGAACCATGAAGGCTCTACACTCTGCGACAACTAGTGCCCCATTTAAGTTTTCTTTCTAGTATCATAGGACGACAGAAAACAAGTGACTGAAAGTGCCGCTGTTTAGATGCGAATCTAAAGGAGGAAACCTTAGAAACCCCGATCAGCTAGGCGTATTCTACAGTATATAATTTTCTTAGTAACCGTTGTGTGCTGCCCTCATTTAACTGTTACGCCTCGTGTGTGTTCTGAGGCTCCCTTTATGAGAGGTAGAGGGAGGAGGGGGGGGGGGGGTGTGATAGATCCACTGCCTCTAAAAAGAAGCATGTCGTAGGAGTTGACTAAATTGGGAAAAATGGGAAAAGGGGGGGGGGGGGTTTCTTTCCAAGTCGAAGTGCATCTCCCTGAGCAACAAGGAACAACCAACTGCACGCAAATAAGCCAGTAAAACGGATGTA
The DNA here is from genome assembly GCA_905116865.2 of Candidula unifasciata. Taxonomy (NCBI): domain Eukaryota; kingdom Metazoa; phylum Mollusca; class Gastropoda; order Stylommatophora; family Geomitridae; genus Candidula; species Candidula unifasciata. The sequence continues at coordinate 232,266 of CAJHNH020000534.1, read as the reverse complement.
CACACATAACTTAGGCTCTGGCACAAAGCCAGAGTCTAAATGGATGAACAACCAGGACTTTCCAATGGAGCTTACGGCCGGTAAACAAAGAAGAAGAAGATAAACGGGGTGTCCGGCGTTCGCGCTTGTTTTATTCCTCTTCTAGTAAACACAGACAGTAATGGCAGTTAAAAAAAAAATTCTTTTTTTCCCCTCGCCTTCAGCTGTAAACTCCGGCAGAAAGCTCTGGTTGTTCGTCCATTTCTGGACTTGAGACTTATTCCAGAATTTCAGTTTTGCGTGCACGTCCGTTTTTCATAAGACTTATTTATAACAATCAGACTGTTGATTCTTTGACTCTCATGCAGATTCACTCCGACTTTAAAGGACATCCCTAATTAGTCGACCCCCCCCCCCTTTTTCCCCCGAACGCTTCACTAGTTCATACATTTCATAGACAAATAATTTGGCTGGGAAAAGGGGAAAGGGAAAGGGGGCGCACGTTTGGATGGGTCCTGTGTGCGGTGAGACGTGAGAACAAATCCTAACCGATTACTCGTGTGTAGTAGGTTTGTTTAGAGTATTATATTTACATTTCTATAGTTAACTAGTCAGTCAGTAGCGTGTCCTTTGCATAACCTTGTTCCCATAACAACCTTTCAGAAAACTTCTCGATCACAAGCAAGATGTCCCGCGTCCGATACACTCATCTTGAGATCATCCGCCACATCCTGCACCCATCTTCTCTTTGGCCTTCCTCTTCCTCTCTTCCCAGGCATATACCCCTCTATTATTGTTTTCTCTAAACTTTCGTGACGTTTCAAGTTTAGTTTAGTTTTTAGTTTTTCCTTCCACGTATGCCGCTAAGCGTTGTGGGGAGATGCAAGTTCCTGTCATAAGCAAGGCGGGCAGCATCTGATGTTCTGAGGCCATGCTTTTGGCAGGTTTCGGAGACCCCGTCAATCCACCGTTTCCTTGGTCTTCCTCTTGCCTTATATCCTGAGCTTCTTTGGTTGAAAATTTGTGATGTTATTTGATCATTTTTCATCCTGGTTAGATGTCCAAACCATTTCATTCTTTGATGTTCTATGTAGTCTAAACATGGCGTAGTTTTTGACAGTGTTTCTAATGTCTATATTCTTTATCCTGTCTAGTCTGGTCTTGTTCGCTGCTTTTCTTAGACATTTCATTTCACAGGCTTCTATTTTTCTTTCATGGTCTTGTTGATTGTCCATGTTTGGCACTGGTAGCAGAGTGTTGGAATAAAGATGGTGTTTATATCAATTGTCTTTTGGTCTTCATGGTTATATCTGGATGTTTAAGCAGAGGTGATAGTTGGTATGTGACAGCATTTGCTTTCTGTATTCTTGTTTCTATCTCTCTGTCCATTCTTCCATCCTCTGTAAATATACTGCCCAAGTATTTGAACTCTTTGGTTTGCTTGATTTTGGCACTTCTAACATTTATATTCAGTGGCCTGTGTGTTCTGCTGATCTTCATAACTTCTGTTTTTTCTGTACTGATTCTCATATTATGTTGTAAACAGCTGTTGTTGAGAGTAGTCAGATGTTCCTGTAGATCATATTCATTTTGATACAGTATGCTTTGATAGTTACCAAAATTTCAAGTTTCAAGTTACCAAAATATTTCAGTTTTCTGTGTTTTGACGTCATCTTCTTCTTCTTCTTTCGTTCGCCTGAAATAAGTTGTCTATATCAGCAATTTTGTCTCTAGTAATAGTAGTATAAATTTCACTGTTGTTGCCAATTCATTCAGTGGTCCATAGAGTTTACGTTCCACTGTTGTTCTTTCTGGTCAAAAGCTTTGCCTTAATGTGTCAAATTCGGTGCAGTCCTGGAGTACATGCTCTGCTGTCTGGGGCACCTTTCCACAGGTGCACATGGCTGATACGCCTATCTTGAATTTTGTGTACTTGTGGTTACGTAATCGGTTGTGCCCTGTTCTGAGGCGAAGGATAATGACTTCTTCTGATCTGTCCATAATAAAATAGTCGTCTTGTGCTGGGGCTAGTGGTTTCCTGATTGATTTAATGATTCTTTTCTTTTGGTGGTATGTGACTGGTACATTCGGCTGCACTTTTGTCGCACCTTCTCCTGCCAGTTGATCAGCTTTCTCATTTCCAGACACTCCACAATATGATGGTATCCACTGCATTACAACTCTTAGCTGAAGGCTAAGTTGTGTCAGCAGTGTTTGCAATTCTAGTAGTTTCCTAGACTGGAGTACTTCAAGTACTGATTAAGCATCTGTCAGCATTACCACATACTGTGAGCCAAGATTGGTATTTAGCAGTTTCTCTGTTGCTGTCTTGATAGCCTGAGTTTCTGCATCATATTTATGGCAGTACTTTCCGGTTGGTACGCTGGACTTATCCCTAGTACCATCTGTGAATTTTATGTACACTCCAGCACCACCATTTCTAACTGCACTTTCTGCAGACCCATCTGTATAGACTCTGGCCCATTGTTCTTGTGGGTATTCTTCATCAATATAACTGAAGGTGGCCATTCTGCGTTGTACTTTCTTGTTAAATATTCCTTTCACATTTGTCTTGATTTGTACTGTTAGTTTCCATTTCTCTCCCTATGGGGTTTGTTTTGGAATACTGTTAAGTGGACAACCAATTTCTGGAAGGTCATGTTTGTCTACATATTCTTTTTTGCTTGATGTATAAAGCTGCTTCTTTTTAACCGTTCAAGGCTAGGTTCTGAAATCTATTTTTCATGGGGTGATCTGGCATACTGAGGAACTTTTCAGCTTGTATTTGCAACTTTGTATATCTGCGTTCTCTCAGTGCCTGTGTTTTCCCAGCTTTCTCCATTTCTAATATGGGGGTTGATTTCATCCCTCCTGTGATGACTCTGGGTGCTTGATTTTGCACTTTGTCCAACTCCTTTAATGTGGTACTAGATGCTGAACACCAAGCAGTTAACCCATATTCCAAGTGTGGAAGTTTGCTCTGCTTGACGTCTTTCATAGCCAACCTTCTTCAATATTCAGTTCTTGAAGTGGTTAACCTGCCAGCGAGGATAATCAAAGTCAAAATTTTGAACCAATGTATCTTACCTGTATCAACCTACGGTATTGAGTGATGGACTGTCTCGCGGTTAGTACGGAAGAAAATATGGGTTTTTGAGTTGAGCTGCTATAGAACGATTTTCAGAATACCGTGGACTAAAAAGACAAGAATGCTGACGTTCTAAACGATCTAAATGTCAGCGAAGGCTGGCTGGTAAACAGCATACTGTCTCCGAAACTGAAATATTTTGGCCATATCAAGCGAAACGGTGAGTTGGAAAGAATTATAGTGACTGACATGGTACCAGGAAAAAGGGGCAGGAGCCAACCAGCACGAAGATGGACCCAGGATATAAATAACTCCTTGGTTAGAAAAGGGTACGAGGCTGGAGAGTTGGCGAGAGACCGAGTTTTTTGTCTGTTTGTTCAGGCAAGCCGTGATGAGAGCGACGTTCTGCAAAGGAACCTGCTACATGATAAGGAGTGTTATTTTGTTGTCTTTTGTGTTACATAGAACTGTTGACTGAGCTGACGTCGTTGTGGATATAGTATATTATACTTGTGCTTGCTGATCTTAACATACACCCCCTCCCTCCTCTCCACTCAGAATTAATGTTTAGTTACAAAATACTTTATGCCAGTCCTGACCTGTGGGTGTGAGTTACAAATTATGAGTTACGTTGTGAGTTAAGATTATCTTCACAGCACTCCGTAGACATCCACAGATGCCGAAATCTCCCCTTCAACATATTCATCAACCTCGCATGGTTAATAGTGCTAGTCCTATGTTGGTTGACAAGACTTCTTATGCGTCCGGTGTGCCTCTCATGCTTGGATGTGTCGATCTCAACTCCCAGTTATCCTATTTTTAGCAGCGACGTGGACACGTTGCTTCCAAAGGCATCGGAGCCTCTAATCTCTTTAAGGGCATTGACAATGTCTGCGTGATCCATAGGTCGGCCATCTGAAACTGTCGCAGAATCTGCCAGTCTATCCGCTCATTAACACCTGCATCCCCTTGGACAAATATGAAAGCAACTGCATACGCAGGAGAGTGTTGCAGCGACTCAATCGGCTCTCTGAGTATGGAGCTGCCTCGACCCGCCGGCTCATACTCATAGAATCAGCACACACATGCGGGAATAGTCCTGTGATTCTTGCCACACGAAAGCTTGTGTCGCCGCCATCAATATACTGCTTGGAGAAGGTGTGATTGAACGCTTAAGGCCTGGTAGGCTATCTTCTGAATATCGGTCCCAAATTATCGAGGCCGACAATATACCCTAACAGGGCCTCAGTCACATGTAAATTGCGAACTTCCGCCACCTCTAAGAGTATCTCCCACGCCGCTATGCGCAGCGTGGATTGGCGCTAAACTAGATGGCTGGGACTCACGAGCAAATAAAATGAAGGAAGCTGCAGGAGATGCGGTAGCTGCTGCTCGTAAGTCCTAGCCATCTAGTTTAGCCCCAATCCACGCCTCACGTAGCGGCGTAAGAGATACTTTCGGCGGTGGCGGTAGTCACCGGAAGTGCGCAATTTAAGTCGCCGGAAGTGCGCAATTCAAGTCGCCGGAAGTGCGCAATTTACATGTGACTGAGGCCCTGTTAGAATATATTTTTGGCCTCGATAATTTAGGACCGTTATTCGGAAGATAGCCCACTGGTATCTATCCCTCACTAGGGTGGATGTCTGTAAGACTACAGACCTGCTTATCATCCTATGACCTAGCCACCAATGCTTAGCCAGCAATGATTTGCTTTTTAGTCGGTTGCACTTTTTCATGAAGAGCGTGTGATGGAAAGAGTGCTTCCAATCGGATCATATCTTCAGGTATGCTCGAGATCTCCAAATCTTGATCCTGTAGTTTATGGTAGGGAAGTCAAGAAGGTTTACCTAAATATGGGTATGAGTCACGGGCAATGACAACAGCTCACAAAAACCAACTTCAGACCTCAGAAATGAGACATTTGAGACAGGTTTTCCACGGGATAAAGTTCGCAATAAGACAGTATGTCAGGATCTTGAAATTCAGACATTAAATATCGAGTGGATCAGTCACAGTGTCGATGAGTTGGACACGTATGCAGCATCTACTATGATAAGCCAAGAACCAGTGAACCAGACCACCTGAGCGACCTAGGGTTCGCGGGGGGAAGGGGGGGGGGAACAACACCTGACAGTCCCTAACTGACAGAGGACTGGAATGGGAAGGGGAAAAAAAAGACAGAAAGAGAATTGCTGGTAGAGAAGTCTGGCGATCTTTCTGGCAAACTTCTACAGCTCAAGAGGTTCGACTAAGTAAAGAAAACTCCGAGTACAAAAAACTGTCAAATATTTATTTAAAACAATGTTTTCCCGTAATGAATTTAAATAATGCGGATACAAACAATACATTGCACAATTTATTGCCAGGCATATTTCGCTGTATCTCATCAGGTGCGTTACTACAGAGTTACATCAACATAAAATAAAGCACAAAACTGAATAAATTCAACTGAAATGCGAATAGTTTCTTTTATTTCTCAGAAAAACGATACACGTCGGAAATAATCTGTTTCTTTTATGTGTAATAGTTGGAATTTCCGATAGCATAATGCAATATCTCCGCTGACAACGGTAGCAAAAATAAAACATGTTTCATTATGACGATATCTGCCCTTTAAATAAGGTGGCTTCATTTCAACATATTGCTTAAAAATCCGCACTTGGCAGTACCTGAAGTGTATGTTACCTTGGTAAGTCATCTAAATAATTATTTGGATACGTGTGGGTGCACGCGCGCGTGTGTGTGGTAGTAGTCACAGCAGTAGAAGCCTTTCTTGTGTTTATTTTCTGCTTTGTGCCTCTTGGCGTCGCAGATTAATCAGATGATGGGTTTCCGAGCTAGGGCACGCTCGGTTGCTTATTATGCTGTGATGTTGTGGAGTCTCAAGAATTTCAGTGACTCATTCAATCCATATTCTCCTTGGCCGTCGCCTACTTCTTGATATTTCTGCTTTCATGTTGTACGCTGTCATTGCTCTCATCATTAGATTACTTCTCATTAAATGGCCGAAACATTTCAGTCTTTGTTTTTTAATCAATGAAATCAGTTATAGGTGTTGTTCCGATAGTTCTTGTAGTTTCTTCCTTTCCCACATTATCTCTTCTAGTTGTGTCCACGGCCTCATTTCGCAGAAAGTTTTCACTTGTGTTCTTTAGTCAATGTCCAAGTCTAATAATGATAGCACAAGGTCGCTATGAAGATTGCATATATGACCCAGATCAACAAATTTTTTAAACGTTTTCATTTTTATTTTTGTACAAGAATTAAAATATATCATTTATGATTTATTTTGTCATGCTGATTTCAAATATCATAATGAAATAGTTTTTTTTTTTTTTTTAAATGACAAATTTGCATTACAGTAATACAAATAATGTATGCTTTTTAAAAAATCCCTAGTGTGAACAGTTAGCCTTTTTATTTTAGTTTTATAAAAAGTTTTGCTGCATACTTAGTTGAGGATCGGCTGGCCGAAAGTTAGAACACTGGGCTTTCAAGCAAAGGACCCGGGTTTGAATTTTTGGTAAGACTGGGGATTTTTTTTCTGTCGGGGAAAAGGGGGAGAAAGGGGGGGGGGGAAGAGGACAAAATCCTCACCTGCACAGTCGTGGCGACAGCACTAGCCATGCATCCTCAGGCTCAAAGGACCCCCCCCCCCCTCCTTTACACCGCAAAAGTGGTTTATAGAGGCAGTAATTGGCAATTTTAGCATACTCAGTTAATAGATATTTCAACAGGAAATTATTGAAACAATAAATAAAAAATATTTTCAGTTCACATATCATGTTTTAAAATGAAATATTTTCGCATTTCCCGTCATTGCTTGCTTCGTATAGTCAATGGAATAGGGGTCTCTTGTCACAGTCCAGTAGTAATCAGCAAGTATTGAAGGGCTGCAATTGCCTTCAAACCTTGACTCCATAGCAGCGATGTCCTGATAAAATCGTTCACTATGCTCATCACTGGCAGCTCCAGGCTTTGACGTAAGGAAATCCAGATGAGAATGAAGACAATGAATTTTCAAAGACGTGTTGCAGCTAAGATACTTCAGAAGGAGATCTATTGTTTCCTGGAAAACTGTCCACCACTGACTTAAATGCTAACCATTCTGCCTTTTCCTTGCCATGCAAAAAGCGAAAAACTCATCGTGTAAAAGTTTTCGAATTTGCGGACCAACAGATACATCCTGTCTTATTTTAGCTTTACCCAGCCTTTGAAATTTTCTGATAAGATTCTTGAAAGCATTATCTGTTTTCTCCATGGCCTTGACAAAGTTTTTAATTAGACCCAGATTAATATGCAAGGGTGGCAACACAATCTTGCTGGCGTTAACAAGTGCTGGGTTTTCGACGTCCAGACTGCAATGACCGCCTGATTGGCCAGTGTTTTCTGAAGTTAACAGAGAGAGCAGCAGTACTTTATATGTCCACCCTTAGTCCAAGCAAAAAAGAGACCACTTTAAAATTGCAGGAAAGTGACCAGTAATAATTATTTTAGTTTATAAACTTCACAAGCTGCCTAATGTTTTCATAAGTTTCTAGCATGGGAACTGCGTGACCAAATGGAATTGGTGGTAATACATTACCATAATTCGACAAAACAGCTTTAAGACTGTCTTAGATGTATCAATGAAAAGCCTCCACTCTTCCAGTTTGTAACTCATTTTTCGAGGCTACCATCAGCCCAGAAATGGTGTGGCATGCAGAGAGGTCACCTTCTTTTTAAAAAAAAATATATATATATTAAACAGCTTCTGGCGGTTCCTACAAGTATACACAGAAATTCTAACATCTTCTGCCGAAAGATTCCACTGTTGCAATCTGAAGCTCAGAAGCTCCGCTTTTTGCTCCGGTAAAGTCAACCTCTTACAAGACCGTTCAGTTTACTTTGAGTTATTAAGTGTGGTTTAGTGGTTGCACTTTGCTAAAAATCTGGGTTGTTCGAGGTCAGTGGTTCAAGGCCACCAGTGTCCTCTTCTTTATCAGTGGAAGGAGTTGAAAATAATTCTGGAACTTTGGGTACTGGTAGGTCATCGTCATGTGGTACCGGACGTAATGCGAAGGGGATGTTGGGATACTCCAGAGTCCATTTCTTTTTTCTTTGATATACCTTTCCCAGTTAGAGGGACCAAGCAAAAGTAGCAGTTGCTTAGATGATCATCGGGCTGTCTCAAAATCATTGGGACAGCAAACGATAGCTCAATTTTTGCCACTCAAGTCACAGTTTAATTGCAGCATATGTGTAGCGCCAAGCTCTTACCTCCATTCATATTCTGCAGCCAAAATACAAACTGTATGCCTTTTTAATCACTTTAGTTATATTTCGTTTTTATGAGAGAAATGTCACCTCACCATATACATTACAGAAGTTATCAGCGCTGTTCACACACACCCTAGGCATTTTTAGCTAGGTCAGTATTAATAAAGACTAAGACACCAACTAATAATGGCAAAATTGTGTCAGAGATAAAATATTTTAACACAAAGGTGATGAAATCATAGAAAGAACTGCACCATCAACTTTTGGTTAGAGTTTTATTTGTCATTAGAAAAGATTGTGCAACCGGTCACAACAGTTGTATAATGTATGTAATTTATCCCTAACTAGGTAAACTAGTAACGTAGATTTTGAAACCAAGTGCCAGTCAACATTTTAAAAATATCATTTTCGTTTTCAGCATACCAAAACTAATATCAGCTATTTTCATTTCTGGTTCATTTTGGTTGTTGACTTGTGAAAACTGACCTTATGTATCTACTGGCATTGTCGGATGTTTCAAAATTTAAGTCAGGTAATATGTAACATGGTTGGCTTGCTGGAGTCTTGTTCTTGTTTCAGTAGAAGTACTAGTTGGTCATTTAGTTTTAATACTTGAAACCAGAGCTGTCTTTTTCTGGTGGTACTAAATAGTACGCAGGGCCGTCACCTATTTTAGACATCTTGTTTTTTAGCATTACTGTAATATGCTTTTTGTTGTTGTTGGTTGTGGTAGTGGTTGTAGTAGTAGTAGTAGTAGTAGTGGTGGTGGTGGTGGTGATGGTGGTGGTAATATTTATATCCATATTTATTAATTCAATTCTCAGATCATACGAAAAGAAACAAAATACAAATGGCCGCTCATTGTCTGAAGCTATCAACAGCGCTCAGTTTTGCCATTTGCTTCTTCCTGTGCCCCGATGACTCCACAACGACGGGTATGAAGTTCATGGACGCCTGCAACAGCGGACCTTGTGGGTTTGGTGAACGATTTGATCCCACCAAATCTGCATGTCTCCCTTGTGACCAGGGTACCTTTCTGGATCTGAACAACCACCGGTGCATTCAGTGCATACCGTGCACACAGGCCAACACATTAGAACACGAACTAGTGGTTAGGAACTGTACAGCCATGAATGACACGGAAATTGGTTGTGATCTTTTTCATTATAGAGTCAAACTGGACGACTTTCGAGAACCATTCTGTCAGAAGTGTACACGGTGCGGGAAAGGCCAGCGAGTTGCTCTGCATTGTGGGCCAGACAGTGATACCGTTTGTGTAAATGACAAATTGGAATCAACTCACAACACAAGTGGTTCCTCCGCTGTCAGAGATAGCTCTTCTTATTTCGAAGACGCAACTTCTAGCACATTGGATGGAAATACAAACCATATTTACCATCACAACAGCACATTTTATAAGGAAACACGATCGTTTCCATTTGCGTTTGTTGTGCCAGTGGTGACGCTTGCAGCTGCCATTATATTGCTCTTGGTAGTGTTAACTTTAAAAAAGAAAGATGTCTGTGAAATGTCACGAAAATCGCCATACCGCCGCATGACAGACACTCAAGGGTATGACCCACAGGGTTTCTTTAAGGCGTCCACCGGTGTTTTTGTGACAACAGTGTAACAACAGTGCTTTATTGTTGCTACGATAAATGTTGCTCACGTAACTTGGGCAGCTAAAAAAAAAAAATGGAAACAGTGAGTTATCGTTTTATGGTCCCAAAGAAATACTAAAGTAAATCTTATCAGAACTATTTTTTGGCCATCACTAAGCTATCAGTGCTAAATGTGGACACTTACATACTGTCTCTAAGGCTTATGTTTGTCTATCACTTGATTGTATGCTCCCATTTGTATCACTGTCAATCTATAGATCGCTTTGCCTTTGATTTTTACCTCCAGTATGGTTTGATAAGTGTGTGTGATTAGTCATGACTATCATCACAGCACTTTGGACCGATTGAAAGCTCCGATCTGGTCCTAAGTAGCTCCACAAGAGTAAAACCACCAATCACGCCCCTTCAGTGTTGATTAACCAGGCGCCGTATGTCTTTGGTGAAATAATAAATATCTGTCAACTTCAGGTTGCACCCTTATGTCTGCCATCCTGAACAAGGACTCTGAGTCCTGCTTGTTGACGTGATCTTCTTTGCGATTTCCAGCTCGCATGGCATGATAACAGGGTATTGTGTGGTTAAGGTGGCCGAAATGTTTCAGTTGCCTTTTCTCGTCTCCGCCAGCAATTTCCATGTCATGATCAGTCTTGAGAACCTGAGAATCTGGTTGCTATGAGATCTACGGCTATATCTTAAAGATATCCGCGGCTCATGCCTAATTCGACATTCTAATACTTAACATATATAAGTGTTTCAGTTGTGCACACATACTATGTATTTTTTTTAAATGCCGGAACGTAACTTTACATAGCACTGACACATTTGTTTTTCATGTATTTTAATACAGTGCTACTGTTATATACACTTTGTGGCGAGCACCGGCGCATTTTTTATATATTTTGTGGTGAATGCCGGCACCTGGGGGAGGGGGAGCCATACACAGAAGCAAAGGCAAGTTTGTTTAAACTTGATTTTGTGTGGTTTTTATTTTCTAATCGTGAAACATACTAAGACCTCAGCACGGCAGATTCTCAAAGAGATCAGTCTGTGCAGACATCCACTACCGCCAATCACTATTGATTATTCTGTGCAGACATCCACTACCGCCAATCACTATTGATCAGTCTGTGCAGACATCCACTACCGCTAATCACTATTGATCAGTCTGTGCAGACATCCACTACCGCCAATCACTATTGATCAGTCTGTGCAGACATCCACTACCGCCAATCACTATTGATCAGTCTGTGCAGACATCCACTACCGCTAATCACAATTGATCAGTCTGTGCAGACATCCACTAACGCCAATCACTATTGATCAGTCTGTGCAGACATCCACTACCGCCAATCACTATTGATCAGTCTGTGCAGACATCCACTACCGCCAATCACTATTGATCAGTCTGTGCAGACATCCACTACCGCTAATCACTATTGATCAGTCTGTGCAGACATCCACTACCGCCAATCACTATTGATCAGTCTGTGCAGACATCCACTACCGCCAATCACTATTGATCAGTCTGTGCAGACATCCACTACCGCTAATCACAATTGATCAGTCTGTGCAGACATCCACTAACGCCAATCACTATTGATCAGTCTGTGCAGACATCCACTACAACCAATCTCTGTTGTGAAAATGGCACAATGTCTGTACAACTTGAAACAATTTCACGGTTTTCCCTGGAATAAAGACTCCCAATGGTTGAATTTTATCGCTAATATATTTTTTAAGTATGTGTTGATGCTTGATACCACTTAAATAATTTAATTATTTCTTTTCTTAACCGATTAATGAAAACGCATAGTTCATTAGCGACAGTTTTAGCCAATTCTCTATTCATTTCCATAACAGAAGTAATTTTACGTCATTCGGTTGCATCTAGACTAGCAGTGAAAATATTTCTTTCCTGTGTATTTGTGTGAACGAGAGAGAGAGAGAGAGAGAGAGAGAGAGAGAGAGAGAGAGAGAGAGAGAGAGAGAGAGAGAGAGAGAGAGAGAGAAAACTAACTTTATTTTAAAAGGGTCACAAATTGGGCACGCAGGCCCGTCTTACATTCGGCCCTTCCAGTCACCCATCTTTCGCACAGCAGTTGTATTTTACTAATAAAGCATGTTATGATAATATGATGATATGCATATTATGAATATTATAAAAAAGAAAGAAAGAAAGACAGACAGACAGACAGCCAGAGAGAGAGAGAGAGAGAGAGAGAGAGAGAGAGAGAGAGAGAGAGAGAGAGAGATAGATAGATAGATAGATAGATAGATAGATAGATAGATAGATAGATAGATAGATAGATAGATAGATAGATAGATAGATAGATAGATAGATAGATAGATAGATAGATAGATAGATAGATAGATAGATAGATAGATAGATAGATAGATAGATAGATAGATAGATAGATAGATAGATAGATAGATAGATAGATAGATAGAAAGAAAGAAAGAAAGAGACAAAGACGGAGATAGATGGACACACGCAAACTGACAAGAGAGAAAAGAGAGAACGTGATTGAGAGAGAGAGAGAGAGAGAGAGAGAGAGAGAGAGAGAGAGAGAAGAGAGAGAGAGAGAGAGAGAGAGACGTGATATCCAGTACGCTTACCTGTCAACTCACTGACCATTGTTTAATGTGAGCTACCAAGTGGATTCAAGCTGAAATGGATGCCAGGACACTGTCCGAGACGTAGAGGCGACAGTTGTTATACTGATCGCACCACCCAAATATACATCCAGCGTGGGAAAGAGCCGTTGACTTTATGACATTTGTAATATTTAATTATTGATTATGTAACAGATTGTAATAGTTGATTCTTGTAGTCATGTATGACCACGTTTAATACTGTCATTAAATGGAAATTAACATGTACAGAGGTAGCAACACACACACACACACGCACGCACACTCACACACATAAAATTAACAGTTATCACCTAGCAGTGAAATGTTTCTACATGTACGATATTTGCGGCCCTTGAATACATTACGGTGGTAATGTGTTGTGTTGAGTTTTAAAATAACAACCTGTATAAAACATATACAAGTCAAAGGCGTTATTTTAGGACAAGTATATAAATTTTAGTATCTAAGCACACGGAAAAAAAGATCCGATGGAAGATATATCACAGAGATAAAGAATAGAATAGGACAGGCCTAAACTGCATTTTACAAAATGAAGAAAATTTCTTGTCATAAATCCATGTCATAGGAGGCTAGGAAACGAATTCTCACATGCTTTATAGTCAGTTATAACATACGGTTGTGAAGTCCTGACAATTAATAAACAAGCCGACAATATCTTGAGGCCGCGGAGATGTTTTTTTTTACAGAAGAATCCTTATTTTTCTGCTTTCGACATCAGTCATGCTAAAAATTGAGTCCCGTCTGGGTAAAAGAGTACTTAGAATTCCTTGGATAGCTGAGAAGAGCAGCCCAGATGTTTTGAAAGAGGCCAATTCTGGAAGACATTTGATTACTAACAGAAAGAGACAGTCGTCATTTTTGATCATGTTATGACAAGAGGAAAAAATGGAAAATGTTGTGAGCACTGAAAAGATAGGTGGGAAAAGAGACAGAGAAAGACAGAGTGAAAAGATTCTTAACAGTATTTTGTCTTGGAATGGAGGGTGTCAACACACGAAATGAAATACGTAGTTGCAGATCGAAGATTGTTGATGATCGCCTACTCCAGTCGGCTAGGAACTTGATGATGATATTCTTACACTAAGTTCATTCAGACAAGTTATGCGTTTTTTATGAAGTTACTACAAGTGCTCATTAGCCGCACTACACTTATTAGGTGTGGCGAACTGCTGCTCGGGTTAGATTACCCGCGGTGTCTGTTGTGATTGCTGCTGTTAATAAAGTCACACATTTTTGCCGAGGAAACGTAGACCATGAGGCAGACGATGGAGAGATAATGTCCAGACACACCTGCGAACAGTTGATGTCACCAACTGGAAAGAGAAGGCCAGCCAGAGAGATGAGTGGAGGCGGGTGATATCTGCAGCAATGAACCTCAAAAGGCTCGGACTGCTGAAGAAGAAGATGTCACGCAATCATGACGTTTTCAACAAGTAGCCTATATGAAAATGATTATACTTTCACTGCTGCATGATTACTATGTATACATTTTTTGGATATCTCTGCAACACTGTTGATTTTCAACATCTGAATGAGTATATAATTTATTTACTGTTCTATGCATAAGGCGTCGGTGGTGTAAAGGTTAGCATGGTTGCCTTCCAAGCAGTCGATCCGGGTTCGATTCCCGGCTGACGCATGAATTTTACTTTTTGGAGGTTTCCGTGGCGCGTTGGTTAAGCTGTTTGCCTCGGATGTTTGTGGGTTCGTTTCACTGCTGCGCCCTTCAGTTCACGGGTGCAATTGTTACACAGATCCATGGGGAACGTCACCGGAGCTACGGGGTTCGTATTATCCTGCGTTTTCGGCAGGCGGCTAACCGTTCTGCGGAGGGAGACCGAGCCATATGGGATTAAAAAAAAACCCGGTGCAGGAAATCGATTCTGTCAACTTTAACCTTTTATTATTATGTCAGCTTTAGCTTGTGTCTATATTTTAAAACATGCTAGTTTGTTTAAGATTTAATTTAACATAACTACGATATTGAAAACAATGATTTCCTGTTACAAATCAGGCACTCAAAATAACAGTCCCACATTTATTGCCTGGCATATTTTGATGAGATACAGAGAAATAAACCACGAAATACATTGTGCAATGTACTATTTGTGACCACATTATTGAAACTTATAACTGCGACAGTTTTCACTTACTGTGTATAAAAATTTGTCATAACTTAACAATTGTCTCAAAGCTTAGTTGTAATTTATTGTTTATCATTCAAACCTTCACCTGCATAGAACACAAGTGCAGTACTAGGTTATATGTTTTAGCTTGAGAATGAGCTGTACACACATGCCGTGATTGTAACTATCAAAGAGCATGTTGAGAAAGATGGAGACGGGTATGTCCCGTGCAGAGTGACAAGCATCACTTCAGAGGTCCTGGGTAGTTAGCATCCTTAGCGGACGTACAACATTCAAGGAAAAGGTAGGACTGCTAAACAAGCAGACTGTTACTGGTGCCCTTGGAATTTGAACTCGGTGTTTGCTGCTGAAGATGGGGGACGCAGCGCTTATGGGGGTGTCCCGAGTGCTATGATGTCGATTCCCAATTCAGCATTTAACACAAAGTGCAATGGTCCGGGATACTTGTTTTGATCTCAAAGAACCAAAAGGAAGTGCCGTGATCACGGAGTCTCAAAGAGTTCATGGTGATAGTTCGCAAAGTGTTTGCAGTGTTGATTATTTATTTTTCCCAGTCTTGTTCCTGTGTATGTGTGTTACTTAAAGACAACTATAGCGCGTTACAAACCTAGTGCCCTCGCGCTTTAATAAAGCAACAGACAATGTACTGAACGGCACTTTCAGAAAGAACTCCTGTAGAGACCAACACGAATTGTGCATGTCGCCTTAGATTTCCCATGTCCTTATGATTGTATAATCTGATGTCGATTCTTAATTAATTAGTCGTGACGGTTCCGGCATCACAGCTAACGAGCGTGGCCCATCATTGCTCACCCGCGTTATGTCAGGGATTCCAGTCACAAACGGAGTCAAACACGCTGGAGGATGCTTCAAGTCAATGTCGTAGACATAATTCAACATGCGTTTGGTGCTTTCTGTGATCAGTCTGTGGTTAAGCACCAGCAAGGAAATCAAAACAATTTTGAGAGCTTGCATCCTGCCTGTAGCAACATAGGGATGTGAATCGTGGACTATCTGCCAGTGCTTAATAACTATTGTTTGTATCGTCTTGCAAACTGGCAATAGTATGCATGCTACTTCGTTTTGAAGTACTTACAGAGCTCCCTGTGTGTTTACAAAAAGGATACTCGCTGGTGCTACAGAGCTCGTGCACTGCACTGAGATTCTTCAGACTCAGGCTTGAGTCAGAAGTAGAATGGAGCACTTATGGGTTACTACTTTTGTGCCATGTTGTGATCCGTCGTCCAAACTAAAACAATAAGAGGGTGACATGGAGCTGAGCTCGCCGTCCCTCTCTGTCTCCGTTAATCTTTAGATTTTATTTTACGGTAGAATTCCATTCGCTATCTGACTGTTACAACGGTATCAAGTGTGTACAATAACATATTTCATGTACAGCTGTGAGGCAGCTTATAACATGCGTGGCCAAGAAAAGCACAATACCGACACTGTCTATGACAGCACGTTACTAAACCTGTCTAGGATATTACAATACAGACACTGTCTAGGACAGCACAATACCGACACTGTCTAGGACAGCACGTTACTAAACCTGTCTAGGATATTACAATACAGACACTGTCTAGGATAGCACAATACCGACACTGTCTAGGACAGCACAATACCGACACTGTCTATGACAGCACGTTACTAAACATGTCTAGGACATTACAATTCTGACACTGTCTAGGACAGCACAATACCGACACTGTCTAGGACAGCACGTTACTAAACCTGTCTAGGATATTACAATTCTGACACTGTCTAGGATAGCACAATACCGACACTGTCTATGACAGCACGTTACTAAACCTGTCTAGGACATTACAATTCTGACACTGTCTAGGACAGCACAATACCGACACTGTCTAGGACAGCACAATACCGACACTGTCTAGGACAGCACGTTACTAAACCTGTCTAGGATATTACAATACTGACATTGTCTAGGACAGCACAATACCGACACTGTCTAAGACAGCACGATACCGACACTGTCTAGGACAGCACAATACCGACACTGTCTATATCACAATACTGACACTGTCTATATCACAATACTGACACTGTCTATGACAGCACATTACTAAACCTGTCTAGAATATCAAAATACTGACACTGTCTAGGCCAGACAATACAGCATAAGAGTCAGCATCAAGGCACCATATTTAATGACACAGCCAAATCCGAACACATACAACAGCCAAGATGAAAAGTTGTCATCAAACTTTAATAACTAGACAAAAGAAAAGACAGGAAGATATGCAGCCATCCACACACATGATCACAGCCAACAAATGCCTTTGTTGCACACATCAGCATTAATATGCATTAAAAAAAAAACAACCATACGTAGACAACATATACCTAGCATATGAAATGGTGGTTGTGACGACAATGACCACGAGAAGCTACTTTGTTCTAGCTGAGCTGAAAGTGTACAACTTTATAAACTGTTAGCATGACAAAGCTAATATTGACAAAGAAAGCAATGTGTGCTCTTGTATAAAGTAGTAACACAAAGATGCAAACATCATTTACACATGCATCCTCATTATCTAGTGCCTCGCTGAATAGCATAGGCGATCATGCCTCTCCACAACTTGCGATTTTTAACAGCATGCATCAGTTTATGTGCTACTGACACCTCTTCATGTGCCACTGACACCTCTTTATGTGCTACTGACACCTCTTCATGTGCTACTGACACCTCTTCATGTGCTACTGACACCTCTTCATCCACGAGAAAAGGTTGTAAAGAATCTCCAGTTACCTGTTTCCCCACAGGTCTTTCCAGTGGTCACGTTCCAGTTTCCTTCTCATAACATGATTAAAAAAAAAATGTCTTATTCTGAAAAAAATTTTATTTAAACAACAACAGTATCCTGTTCAACACATCCAGGCTATAACTGAGAATGAGATATTTCTGATGTGTGTAGATTACAGGCAATACAATTTCAGCATATGTTTAGCTTTAAAAAATAGACAGGTAGGTTTTCTGTAGTTCCCCCACTCTGTCTACATCAAGAAGGATTGACACTGTGGTTCAAAGAGTCACTTTTCAGATGACAATCCAATAGCGGCAAATCCCAGATACCCCATTCAACTATGTAAAACAGCTATACTGGGGGGAGGTAGGCACTGTACAGTTACACTACGTAAATTGGCTGTCCTGCATAGGTAGGGTTTGAAACCTGGTGACTCAAAAAGCTACATTTCAAATGTCAATCGAACAAGAATAAATCCCAGACACTCCAACCAGCCATATCAAATAGTCTAAATGGGACACCCTAAAGCTGTTGTGAACCAGATTGTACTATCAATCAGTAAAGGTGGTCATATTATAGAAGCCATATCATTAAACACAAAACTACCTCATGTGAGATGGGATGCATAACAAATGTGGCAGGGGAAAACAGAAAGAGACAGTCACCAATGAACTAAAATAACAATGGTGAGCACAGTACCACTATATGATTTCACAGATAATAAAAGAGGCTAACCAAGAAAAAAATGGGTGGAGGGAGTAAAAGAGATCAGAAATCAGACATCAACACAAGTTACGCAACTAGCACAAGACATCTAACTCTTGTCTGCAACGCTTTACTGCGGTGCTATTAAACCGGCAGTCCACAGGCTTAACCCAGCTCCCAGAGACTTAGGCAGTGACCCGTGGGTCATTGCAAATTGTATTGTATTAATGATGGTTCTAAGCTGGGACTAGTCTCTGGCCCGCAAGGATCTCATTTGCAATATTTTGGTCTCTGCGTTAATAAAGCTGAACAGTTCGGCTTTATGGCATAAGCAGTAGGAGACAAACAGAAAGAAGGTACATGCCAATGGTTTACCGAGGTCAGATGACCAGTTTTCTCACTAACCAACCACCTAGTCTTCCCAATAATCTGGTATCCACTGCACGAGGTTGGGCCAACACTAGAACAATAATGAGTTCAGTTGATTCAAAAATCGACATCACAGCACTCGGGGCATTCCCATAAGCGCTCCGTCCTAATCGCCAGCAGCCAGTGAAGAGTTCTGATAATAATGAATGGAATCAGAACATTACCAACCCTGCACTCTGCCTTGGTGAGCAGGCACAGGCAGAAGTATTCTCTAAAATGAGCACACCACACCATCCAGGAAGGCCACCTTTACTTCTCTAGACCACACCATCCAGGAAGGCCACCTTTATTTCTCTAGACCACACCATCCAGGAAGGCCACCTTTACTTCTCTAGACCACACCATCAAGGAAGGCCACCTTTTTACTTCTCTAGAACTATTTTAGACTGGGTAGACCTGTTAAAACGTAAAACTTCCACTAATTTACTCTTTAATAAAGGACCCTTTTCCATGCCTCCAGGCATATTGCCAGACACATGACCTTGTAGACCAATCAGCAGGTAGTTTGGTCAACATGACAGCCACCTTTAACCCGGTACCCATTAAGGATGTGTCGGCCTGGGACCGAGGTCAATTCTGAAGAAAAAAACCCGGCTCCATCCTGAACCTGCAGAACTGTAGGCAAGCAAGCCTCTAACTGCTAAACCACATCGGCTCCCCAACACTTGGTAGAAAAATAATAAATAAAGCAGGAGTTCTAAGATGTTCAAGAAAAACATACACAGAGCACAAGAATGGTATTTATAAATGATGCACCCATTGTAATCTGTAAATATACGACAATCATTAATATCACATAGCAAGCTAGAATAGCAGTTTCCAATTTGGATGCTGCTACAATCTCTATAATTACTACAACCTCTATGATTGCTACAATCCTGTGATCGTGTTTAAAATCTAGCTTAAAAATCCTCCGAGTATATGTGAATGAAAAATATCACATAGTGAGACTTGGATAATATTGACAAAATGAATAAAAACACAAAACTAATAATTTTGTTTGGGAAAGGGGGGGGGGGGGGGGGGGGGGGGGGGGGGGTGGGTTTGGCAAACAATCATTAACAACCAATCATCAGGGGAAAAAATAGTTGAATTAAAAAAAAAAAAGTTAAGGCAGAAATAAAGTCACTCAAAAAACTTACCTATTTGTCTCCTAAATATAAGTGATTTCGATTCCATCCAACAACAAAAAATTTGAAACAAAACAAATCAGTAATAACGAAACAGGAGTTTAAATTAACAGACAAATGCACACCTGTTGAATGAAAAAGAAAAAATCTTAAAATCAGGGCTTTACTTCTTGTGGTACGCTGCACCAGCATAGTTAAAGTCTCAACTATTTTAAGATTGACGATGTAATAGGTCACTGTGGTGAGTTCCGGCCCTTTTTTCTTTAGGAAAAATCCTGATAGACGGAAACATTTCCAATAACAAAAACAATCAAATATGTGCCTGAAGCTTGAAATCAAACAATGCGGGGAAAAAAAAAAGTTAATTCAATATAAGTCTTGGTGTAACTGTTGAATGTAACTAACATCGAAACACCTACACAAAAATATATAAAGGTAACATACATTCATCTTCGACACGGTGACCAAAACAAGCTTTAACTGTGGAACATTTTGTAACATTCAATGCCAAAGGAAATTCTTGTGGCCAATAATGACACTCTGGATCAGAGACTCCCAAACTGGCAATGCAACCTTCTAAGGTAAAAGGCACTGGATTTGTTTAGGGAAGTTATTTATGGTAGCAGTGGATGCAAATTGCATTAAATAAAAATTAAAGGGTATTGGAATCATAACAGCACACCAGATTCACCCTTCTTATTTCAAGTGTTTGGGAATTCCTGTGTTTTTAAATTTTAAATTAATCCCCGCTATCTAAATTTAGTTTCAGCAAGGCGAGTGTTGCTGTAGATGATCTCAACACAATGAATGTTACAGCGTCTTACGCATCACATCAGTCTTTGAAGAGAATATTTCAAACCACCCCCCCCCCTCCCATTCTGTGACATAATCTGAAAGACTGGCACCCACCTGTAACTCGAATCCAACAGCAGCAAAATTCAACAGCCTGTCCAACTCCAACCACAGACCAATGGCTGGCTTTACTCTCCAGGATCTTTAGTGCAAATCTGAAGCTAGGTTGACCTGGCAGGTAAATCTGACTTGATGCGGCTTTGAACCCAAGATCTTTGAACCAGCAGGCAGATCATCTAGTTTCTACATCACTTATGCAATTATCTAGCACTTTCGGCCCAACACATCCGATTTATGTCAATTATCTAGCACTTTCGGCCTAACACATCCGATTTAGGTCAATTATCTAGCACTTTCGGCCCAACACATCCGATTTAGGTCAATTATCTAGCACTTTTGGCCCAACACATCCGATTTATGTCAATTATCTAGCACTTTTGGCCCAATACATCCGATTTATGTCAATTATCTAGCACTTTCGGCCAAACACATCCAATTTATGTCAATTATCTAGCACTTTTGGCCAAACACATCCGATTTAGGCCAATCATAATTATGGGTTTCTCTTCAAATACTCACTGTATGGTTATACAATTCACCAAAGTATGAATATGCCTGCATCTGACATACATATGTATACAAGTTTCTATCTAAAAATTAGCACTGAGCAACAACAAAAAAAAAAAAAAAAAAATCATAAAACAAATGGTGTGCACAATGAATCATGAAACAGCGTTAGCACAAAGAGTTAACTGGCACAGGGAAGGAACCCTGGTTCATGAAGCTCAAGATGGAAAAACAAACGAATGATTCAAAGAACTCTTTTCTCTGCTGTAAACCATACAAACTGATAATTAAAAGAAACAACTGGATGTTTAGGTAGGCCAGGCTTATCCCAGATTTTCGGCTTCCTGCCCCTCATCAGCCTGTGAGTCGGATGTCCATAGCTGCAATGGAAACATTTTTTGTGTTATTTTGTTTAGCATGATCAAAGCATTCTTGTTTGTTGTTTTCCATTAAGAGAGTGTTAGGCACAGTGAGTTATGAGTCGGGTTATCTCAGGGCATTTCGGACACGTCCAGTGGTGCTCAGGCTGCCCCTTCCAACATACACATCAGTGCCCGTGGTTAATAGTAGTGCCAGTCATATGTGTTTGTGTGAATGTAAATTGTTTTATGTAGGTGCATATGCATGCGTGTGTAACAGGGTGAGTGTGCACGCGCATGAAGACAAAGGCAGTTCTACGCACAATTTGGCATACTGCATTGTGATTTACAGCTAGCATAGAATATTTGCACTCCCTGTGCAGATCGGCCCAAGTTCATTTTTCCCAGTGCCAAACTCTGTTACTGTTCTTGCACACCAAGGGCATCTTAATATGGCCAAACCACTTTAGTTTCTGAGACAAGAATTATTTTTTACAAGCCTTGACGTTAAAATATTTTATGATGCAAATATTTTTCTTCTTCTTGGTCAAAGGTACTGGTAAACAGCAATGTCAAAAGTTTCATATACGGCAACAGGATCCAGGACCACCATGTCACTATGATATAAAGATGTGTGCAAGCGGGACATGAATAATACAGGTACTGAGGGCAGAAACAAAATGCCATGGACTGTTGCATGGAGGAAGAACATCAGGAAGGGAATGAGAATGAAGGAGGTAATGACGACAAAAAGTATGTTAGCTGAATGTCTGAGGAGAAACATTAAACACAAATGATAGCAACAATGGTCCTGAAATCCCATGCTATAACAGTTGAAGATTTTTTTTTTCATGGGCCGGCCTTGCTAGTCACATCTGCTATCACCACAATTATAGACTGGACATACGGAAAGGTGCCCACAAAATGTGATTGTGGCATTTGGAAGGGATACAGTAAAAGTACAAAGTAAAGAACCTAATTCAGACCACTGCACATCAGGCATGTAGCACTTGACCCATGTTTGCACAGATAATTCAGCACTTCATGGATGATGTGATAAACACCACAATGGATGCCTTTACTTCCTGTAGCATATCCTGCCACCCATCATAAGCTGATCCGACCCGGAAGCCAGGGTCAACTACAGAAATCTGTGCTGGTGTGAATTAAAACTAGGGCTGTACTGAATAGAAGATTTTCACTATTCGGCCGAATAAGAATAGCTGGACCAACTATTCTGCCGAATACGAATATTAAATCATCATTATCAGGTGCTTTGCCGACTGCATGTGCGATTAAGCCTCGCCATAATTTGCGATCTCCTGCACCATGTATTAGTTCGTGTGCTGACACACCATGCCATGCACCAAGACTGTCAAGAATCTTCTTTCGTTGTCTTCCTCTATCCCTCCTTCCACATATCTTTCCAGTGGTCATCAC
The DNA here is from genome assembly GCA_905116865.2 of Candidula unifasciata. Taxonomy (NCBI): domain Eukaryota; kingdom Metazoa; phylum Mollusca; class Gastropoda; order Stylommatophora; family Geomitridae; genus Candidula; species Candidula unifasciata. Next base: position 209,266 of record CAJHNH020000534.1, on the reverse strand, counting down.
ATGTTCCATTATCCCTCATCTTATAACATGGCCGAAAAATGATGACTGCTCCTTCTGATGTTTGTGAGTAGTTGTCTTCGGGCTCCCGCCTCTTTCAAAACCTCTTGGTTGCTCTTTTTGTGTGTGGCTGTCTAAGGTATTTTAATCATTGTTCTGTAAAACAAATCTGAGACCTTAAGAAATTGTCTGGCCTGCCTACCGATTGTCCAGGATTCACAGCCATTTGTTAAAACTGGATGTATGTAGCAAGCAAGAATAATTTTTTCTAACTTTTAATGACAAAGATATATTGCATAAGATGTTTTTTATTTTATAAAATGCAGTTTTTGTCTGTACTATTCTATTTCTTATTTCAGTAATGCATCTTCCATCTGATGTTATTCGTGTGCCCAGATACTTACATTTCTGTACTTGTCCCAAAATAAAACCACTAAATTTTATTTTACATTTAGGAATAATTATTTTCTTTGATACCACCATTACTTCTGTCTTCCCATTATTCAAACTAAAGCCCATTCTTCCACGTTCGTGTATAAAATAGATCTAAAAAAAAAAACAAAAAAAAAAAAAAAAAACATCCAAGACGTCAAATGTACGCTGAAATTTTACTTCACAAAATGTAGTGCAGAATAGTAAACATTTAAAAACATTCATGTTTTGCATCCTTCAGTCAGTCAGTCTGTGGTAACTAATACCTAGGAATGAAAGTAGTCTTAGTTTTATAACAAGTAACTAAACTTGTAAATTGTCACTGACAGTTTCAAAAAAAAAAAAACAAAAAAAAAAAAATAGTTCCATGTTGTCAGCATTAAGGCAGCTTCTTGTCTCACTGAAGGTATTTCCAGCTGTACTGAACAGATGTTCACTTGGTACGCTCGTAGGTGGTGCACAAAGATAACGCTTGACAGTATGAACCAAGGTAGGAAATCTTGATATGTTCATTTTCCACCAGTCCAGAAAGGGGTGTAAGGTAACCACTATTCGGCCGAATACTGAATAGTTATTAGGTCCACTATTCGGCCCTGAAGCGAATATTCGGTACAGCCCTAATTCAAACACAAGAGATTCAGGTCGACAGGCAAGTGTCTACCCACTGTGGTACCACAGCGCTCATGGGGATACAGTACTCAGCCAATATCCTCTAGACCAAGCATTATCTGATAGGAGATAATGAAACCTTAATCCTGCTCTCTTATTAGGGACAAGAGGACACAGATAAGCATTCTGGCCTCAACCATGTTGCAAGAAATTGGGACTGGGGTATTGTAACATAAGGTTTTGGTAGGAAGGGAGAAGGAAAATTATAGTGGGAAAAAAAAATGTTAAAGCAAAAAAGTTAATACAATCTAAAACTACTATGTGTGTGCCATGTCCCAAAGTCGAAAGTAACAAGTGCTGATTGTGAAAAACTAAAAGATATGAGGTCAAGCATCTTTAAAAAATATTAAAATTTAATACATCATTGTAAGATATAAAACAAAACTACAGAGTTATAAGATGGAAAAAAAGTTGATTTTACTTACAGTTAGATTATCTCGCAACAGTTGCATTATCAATGTGCTGTCTTTGTATGATTCTTCATTCAACTGATCTAGCTCGGCAATAGCTTCATCAAATGCCTGTTATAGGAAAATATAAAATTATAGTCCGCAGGGGGGAAAGCTTTCGCAAACACCAAGACGAATCTTAATTCATCTCCTACAACCAACTACAACAGTGTTCTTTCTTCACCCTGTGTAATGTAGCTACGCAATGGATAACATCCTACTGTGGAGTTCACAGAAATAAGAGAGCTGATAAACGAGCTAAGGAAGGTGCAGCTGAAGAACAACCTGACACAGTCTCTTTATCAATGAAACAGGAGACCAATCAAAACAATCAGTCTCTTTACCAATGAAACAGGAGACCAATCAAAACAATCAGTCTCTTTACCAATGAAACAGGAGACCAATCAAAACAATCAGTCTCTTTATCAAAGAAACAGGAGACCAATCAAAACAATCAGTCTCTTTATCAATGAAACAGGAGACCAATCAAAACAATCAGTCTCTTTACCAATGAAACAGGAGACCAATCAAAACAATCAGTCTCTTTATCAAAGAAACAGGAGACCAATCAAAACAATCAGTCTCTTTATCAATGAAACAGGAGACCAATCAAAACAATCAGTCTCTTTATCAATGAAACAGGAGACCAATCAAAACAATCAGTCTCTTTACCAATGAAACAGGAGACCAATCAAAACAAGCAGAAAATCACCAACACAAGATATTAACATATTATGAAAAGACCAGGGCATTATTCTGTGTGTCAAAACAGGGTACAATCAGTATTGCAACTATGTACACACAATTTAAGACTGGCAAATCAGCCATATGCACACATGGATTGGACCCAGAGACAGCAGATCACACCTTCTAAGACAACACATCAAGGCAAAAACTGCTGGCCAAGAGAAACACATGTGGAAGCCAAACTTTATGGGGTGCTGAGTGAATTACAAAAGACAGTGAAGTTCACACTAGAGACAACATTTCAAGCGCACGAAAGAACATAGAAGTGTTCTACAAGTGGTGGTCCAGGAGCACTGGTGATCTGCCTATTCATGCAGCAGCTACAAGATTTTGGCACAACACAAACCCTGCAGCTCCAGCAATGCACAGGGATGCTTGTAAAAACTGAAACTGCCAACCAAATTATGCAGCCCTTAAAACGAGCCTTGCGACTTTCAGAGTTTAACTACTTAACCACTGCATTTTTGGTGACGAACTATTAATTTTGGTGTATTTAATGCATGTGAATGCTAATGGCCTATGAGAGACTGGAATTTTTTTTAAAACAAATGACAGTGATCAACATTCAGCATGGTTTTTGCCAGCACAGAAATGCGATCAACTTTAGGGAGACTGATAAAAAAGTTGAAACTGTAATTACCTTATTACCACTTATCCAGCCATGGTCTCTGCCCCCTCGACCGCAAATCAAAAAATCTTCCAGAACATATCCACACAACACTTTTCAGGTAACAGTAGCACAATGGTAACAGACCAGATCTTACAAAACTATATCCACACAACACTTGTCAAGTAACAGTGGCACAATGGTGATAGACCAGACTTCTACTTACATCTTTTGCCAGCTTGCAAGCAGCGTCAGGCTCGTTCTTGATCTCATAGTAAAAGACAGAGAAGTTGAGGGCCAGTCCTAATCTGATAGGATGTGTTGGCTGCATCTTCTCTTTAGCTATTTCAGTGGCCTTTTTGTAAGCATCATTTGATCTGCCAACGTTGGCTGTGGAGCAATAAAAGTACAATTACCACAACAAAGTTAGTTTTTCAAAACAAACTGATTAACCATTGCAGCAGACATACTAGACCAGGCAGGGGCTTTTTAACTAGTTGCCTGTGATAAGTGGACCATGGATCACTAATAACTGTGCTGTATTAATCGTTTTTCTATGCTGGCTCTCAGGCCTCTGAAAATCTCCATTTGCAACATTTTCGCCCAAGAGTAAACTTAGATGAATAACCCTGAATTAGACTACACAACAGCACATACTCTATTAAGTCTCTACTAAGTATTATACATTAAAAAAAAAAATCTGTAAAATGTCATGAACATTGTCACATCATTGCATGACGCGGCGTCCATGGCTAAGGCGTTGCTAGTCCGACTCGTGAGCCAGCATACCGCGATCGAAACCCACTGCAGGCTGCGTGGATTTTTGTCGTGGTATGGGACGTCGCAGGTTGACCCAGCCTAAAATGGGTACCAGGATGGGCTGTCCTGGAAAAGTAAAGACAGCCGGCGTAATGCTGACCACATTACCCACAGAGTGCTGATGGTCTGTAAAAATATGGGACGCTCTGCCCATATGCCCGATGCGCCGAAAGGCGTGAAAAGGGATCTTTACTTTAAGGGAGTCGCCGTGGCCGAGCGGCTAGACGCTCGCAGCGGATTGGAAGGTCGTGGGTTCGCTCCATGGCGGAGACGGACTTTTCTTCAAAAATGACCTTGGCTTCCAGGTCGACCCAGCCTTGAGTGGGTACCTTGAGTAGAGGCGGCCGGCGTGATGCTGACCACATCACCCATCTTGTGCCGTTGGTCTATAAAAATATAGGTCTAGCCCTATATGCCCTATACGCCTAAAGGCGTGGAAAGGGTCCTTTACTTTTTTTTTTCATTGCATGACAGACCAAGTGATTATTTGCCAATTTCTCCCAAGGGTGGGGAGAACAAACCCACTGTCTTACTCTAATAAGTTTATTAGACATTAAAATGTCATGAAAACGGCCATATTGTGGCATGACAGACCGCAGGAATGACCTAAAAGTTTTTGTTTAAGACGTCCAGCAGTCTTTTTGTGACAACAGTCATAAGCCATTAAGTCTAACCATTTCAATGAAAAGAGTCTGCAAATCTATTCAAAACTGTCATAAGGCTTAACGTACAACAAAGTGTTTTTTTTTTAATTTTAACTTGTTAAATAGCATTAGGTGTCCCACCTCTTTTTTTAAGGCTTTCAAACCCACATACAAACAATACTCGATGAAATTATGTCTGGCTTACCATTTCTTTCATCGCCTACAGAGACTTCTGCCAAGTAACGATAGTAGTCGCCCTGCATTTTGAGGTAGAACACAAGACTATCATGGTGAGCTGAGTCTTCCTGGGCTTTTGGAATTAAATACTTGCTCAGCAAATCCTGCAACCAAGGAGAGAGGGGAAAAAAACATGCATGACTAAAAAGTTACAATGCAATTTAAACAGCGAACCATGGATAAAGGGAAAAGAGGTGGGTGATATCACAAGATTGATAATACACAGTAAAAAAGGAAAGTAAAGAACCATTTCCCATGCCTTCAGGGGTATTGGGTATGTAGGGCTGGGCCTATATTTTATAGACCAAACAGGACTTGATGGGTGGTCAGCATTACGCCGGCCCCCTCAACTTTCCAGGACTGCACCTGGTACCCACTCAAGGCTTGGTCGACCTGGAAGCCAAACCCGTGACCTTTCGATCCGCAGGCAAGCGTCTAGCTGCTAGACCATAGCCCCCCCACCCCCCCCCCCCCCCCCAATGCACAGTGAAACCTCATTAAAATATGAACACAATGTTAGTGCCAGCATGAATGTATTATTACTGGTGCATGTCCTTGTGTGGATTTCAGGGGAACCATTGTGGGTCTCAAGGAACCAGAGCTCACAGAGAAAGGGGGGGGGGGGGGGGGGACAAAGTCAGAGTATATATTCTTATAAAGGTGGTGGTAAGTAAAAGTTAAGGTCCCTTCTCAGCGCCTTTAGTAGGCATTTAGGGCTAGATCTATATTTTTATAGAACAATCGGCACAAGATGGGTGATGTAGTCAGCATAAAAATGGTGGTGCGTACTTTATTTCCATGCATAAGTAACATATTCCCCAACCCTTCTACCTTTTAGTTTAAAACGGGATAATCTTATAGAAAAAAATTTGTTTCTTAAAAAATATATATGACACAATTAGGCACATTATTACTTAGTATCTTCTTACTGTTTATGCATTCCATATACTTCTCACTCAGCACCAATGAACCTTACAGGGCTACTCAATGACATGAGCATATCCTTGTATTAGTTTTTCCCCCTACATACAAAATACTCAATGATTACATGCTTACCACAGCTCTCTAACAGAGGCAAGGATGAACACTGGGAAAAAGGAAAGGATAATGAAGAACAAGAACTCTTAGTACAAGACGGTCACCTTCAAGGGACAGCAGAATGGTGATACTGCTTCCCCCAATATGAGAGGACATTGATCGGATAATGCAAAAAAACACTGGGTAGCAGTCTTCTTCTTTGCATTCAATTTCATATGCTCTGATCAGACCATCAGGTATGATGCCTCTACAAACTCGCATGTCATGGTTCACCATAGCTTGCTCTGCACATTTTGCTCGTAAGGCCAGGTGTCTTTTGGAAGTTGTAGGTAAAGTAGGCAGGTCTGCAGAAAGTGCTCAGGTGTTTGTGGTCCTGTTTGACAGGCACAAGTGGGGACCATTTAATCTTTATTTTATACATGTGGTAGTTGAGCCTCTAGTGTCCTGTTTGTAGATGGAAAATTGTACGTTGCTTTCTGCTAATGTGGTCTTTTGGGTGTTTACTGTTTGTTCTCTCCACAATTCCATGTATTTTCCCTTGATAAGTGTTCTGATTTCTGGTAACGACAATGGATGGGCGTTTTGTTTCTCCTTTCTTCTAATTTTTTTTTTTTGCAAGTCTGTCTTCAAATGATTTCCCCATTTCTTGGTATGCCGCAGTGAGCCGAGATCCACTTGAAAACGATTTAATTGTGTACTGTGAGTCTGTTTAGCTGGCGGGTCAGTTTTCTCTCCATGTTGTCTTGTGTATCCATGTGAGTTGCCTGGAGGACTGACATGCAGTTACAAAGGAAAATAATTATGCTGTTTTTAATTTTTCTTTCCTCAGGAACTTTGAATCAATAATTGCTCTGAAGCTTGCTGAGTGTCTTCCAGGGGGACATGACGTTTGTACTGTGGTACCACCTTAAAGCATGATGACTGATCTAGCTGCTTTTTTTTTTTCTGCTCCCTCCAATGATCCATCGGGCAGCAATCTAATAAACTGCCTTTACTGCCCATACATACCACAAGCAGTGTGCTGTTGGACAGGGAAGTCTCGAGCTTTAGGTTTTAGGGCCACACAGCTTGTGCAGTCACCATGGACGGAGCAGGTAATAATTTGTATTATTGTCGCTGACAAACAAAATTCTTCACTTTCCCCAGGATTTGAACCTGCTGTCAACAGTGTATATAACAGAGTTACAGCAAAAGATGAAATGATCTGTCGTCTTTATTCTCACTCCATGAATACAGAAATTTTTTTGGCAGCCTCCAAAACCATACCCTTATAGTAGTGCAATGGCGACAGCGTCACCATAAAAAGCATGAAGAATTTGTTTTATTCATCATCTTAAACACACACACAGATATATAAAAACTAGGCCAGAAAATTTTATAACTACCATTAAAGCATTCTTTATTCAAATTTGATATTTTTTTATGAACAGAATTAGCATTAGGGCGGTGCTGCTTCGATACTGCTCCCATTCATGTACATACACAGCTGTTAATGAAGCATGCATTTAAACTAGACACACTTGTTCAAATCAAAAACCTCTCCTTGCTGACGTTTTAGTACTTTATGTTCATTAATATCAAACAATTTCTCCTATGTATGTTGCCTATATTCATCCATTCCTTTGCAGTGAATAGTAATGAATATAAATGTATTTTTATCATTTTCTCCACCAACTCTGGGTAGAGCTTGTTTGTCGGCCCGGAGGTATCTTAGGTTCAAATCCACATTGGGTGGATATTTTTTTAATAACTGACACTTGCTCTCATGTTGATTGGACCCTAAGTAAATACCAGGAAATTCTCTAAGAAGTAAATGCGACCACCGTAACAACATCACCTATGACAGCCAACTGGTAATAAATAAATTAAACATTAGTCGAGCAGCCTATCCCATAGGCGCCACTGGGAAAAAAAGGGTCCTTTGTTTCTTTTATTTACTACAGCAACTGAACTAGCTGAAGCCTATAAAATTTCTTCTGAAATAAGCACAATCTATTACCTTTCTAATGTTTTGCTAGGACTCACTGCAATTTAAACCCATCCCAACCAGGCCTTGTTGTTTATTCAATCCATCTTTGAAGCGATTTCACTGGATGGGAATTAATTAAATTATACTCCTTTTGTTTGTCAGATATTCTATACAGAAAACTGTTTTAACATACGGCTGTGAAACAAGAAATGAAAACTTTTAAAATCTTGTTTTAAGGTCTCTAAATAAACCATTTCTGTCACCACCCCTCTCCCATCCACTGACTACCGCTCTCGATCCCTCTCCGAAGGAAAATTCATCAGCTGACGATATTTTTTTTGAACTGACCTTGCCATGTGGCAGGAATTGTAATGAGAAGTAAATGTGGCTGGCCAGTGTAATATTTACCTCACCAGAATTGCTAGATTCAGAACAGCTATCCCTCAGCTTTGCTGGTGAAAATTCACTGCCTAAATCACTTTCCGAAACCTAAATTTTCACTATTATTTTTTTAAGAATTAAAAACATCTGGCTAAAACAATTTCAGAGCTTCCGTCGAAAAAAGACGCATTCTGCGACCTGTACTTGTGGTGGGAATATTTGTATTCCTGACACTCAAAAACGAACTTTTTAATAGTACTTCCTAACATTAGAAACAAGTGACTTTTTCCACATAATAATAATAATAAAAAAAAGACTTCTACACTTAAGGCTCACTGGGCATACAGGGCTAGACCTATATTTTAAAGACTAATCAACACTTAGTGGGTGACATGGTCAACAACATGCCAGCCACTTTTACTTCCCAATGGTACCCACTCAAGGCTGGATACAACACGTTTAAATATAATTCATTAATACTTCTGCTAACCAACAATGCACATATCAGGCCTTTCACCCTCACATTAACAGACAAGATCAGTTTACTACAATCTTAAATACAAGAAGAAATAACAGCACTTGATAAATTTTTATAGTCACATTTTTTAAATCATGTTATGTTTTCCTTATAAAACCAGTACTTCATTCATGACTGTATGTCAATTCTAATCTGACTTGACTTATTTAAGTTTTTGTAAGAAAGTGTTTGAAAAAGACCCTAAAAACTAAATATTAAAGGCAAAGGGTCTCTTGCTACCTAAGAGAAGCTCACTTTTAATAATCTTATTCTTAAGTGCTAGGCGACTCACTATGTGTGAGTATGTATGTATGTATATATATATATATATGTATGTATGTATGTATGTATGTATATATATATATATATATATATATATATATATATATATATATATATATATATATGTATGTATATATATATATATATATATATATATATATATATATATATATATGTATGTATGTATGTATATATATATATATATATATATATATATATGTATGTATGTATGTATATATATATATGTGTGTGTGTGTGTGTGTGTGTCTGAGTGTCTGTGTGTGTGTATATATATATATTTGTTGCTAATCATAATTTCACAAGAGATTTAGGCTATCCTCTGAATAACAGGCACATATTATGGCGTCCAAAAACACACCCTAACAAGGCCTCAGTCACATGTAAATTGTGTACTTCTGGCGACTACCGCCAACGCCGAGAGTATCTTCGGCTCTCCTTGCAGATCCGAATGAGGGTTGGATGCGGGCTGGACGACTTAGTTCAGTTTAGTGGGAGTTCTCTCCCTTGGCCGCACTCGAAACAGTGAGCTGAAAAGTCACGAAACAAATTACATACTTACCTATCATCATACGGTTGCGTAGTCATCATACGGTTGCTTGTAGGGTTGCGTAGTCATCATACGGTTGCCTGACGGGTTGCGTAGTCCATCATGCTGTTGCGTGTAGGGCTGCGTAGGGTTTGGGTTAGGGGTAAGGTTAGGGTTAGGTTTAGTGTTAGATGTGACAATTTTGACGACGCAGGAATTCCCAATAATATCGCACTGTCACATACACACCCAAACAGTCGACAGACTGTGGATGCTACTGACACGTCGCCGCCGGTTGGACACCAGCTGCGCGCTATTGCGGTCATATATGACAGACTTCCAGTGGCGCCACTCCCACAAGCATCAGATTGTCGACCAGTATTTGGAACTCCTACGTCAAAATTGTCATCTAAGCCTAACCCTAAACCCTTACCTTAACCACGAACCTACATCGTACGCAGCCCTACACGCAACCGTATGATGATAGGTATAACCCTACACGCAGCCGTATGATGACTAGGCAACCCTTTGCGCAACCGTATGATGACTACGCAACCCTTCGCGCAACCGTATGATGACTACGCAACCCTAACAGCAACCTTACACGCAACCGTATGATGATAGGTTAGTATGTCATTTGTTTCGTGACTTTTCCGCTCACTGTTTGGAGTGCGGCCAAGGGAGAGAACAACTCAACTGAACTAAGTCATCCGACCCTCGTCCGGATCTGCAAGGAGAGCCGTATCTTCCATGCCGCTATGCGAGGGGCTAAACTAGATGGCTGAGACTCATGAGCATAAAAATAAAGCAAGCTGCAGGAGATGCTTTTTTTTTTAAATATAAAGTGCACCATGCAGATGAACTGTAGAATAGTGACAATTAACAAATTTAAATTACTTAATTATTACCTGCTAGGCTTTCCTTAGTTCCTATCTAAACTATCTTTTAATCTTCTAAAGGACACCCATTCTAGATATAACTATAAAAGATTTATTTTTTAAACAAAGCATAATTTAACATACTAAGTATGATACTTAACTAAATTCAGGTAGTTTTAGCCAAATATATAACATTGGGTAGTAATAAATATTAATAAGTAGTACTTAATACTATTACAAGAGATACCCGTGACACCTTTCATGTTTGTATAATTTTTCAACTTCCTGTTTGAAGTGATTTAGACAGGTGAATAAATTATTAATTATGATTATCATCGACTTCCTCAACTCAAAATCACAAACTGTTGTTAACACATCTGAGAGCTAAAGCATTGTAGTCTATTTAGAAAGTTAAAAACTTATGAATATTGAATATCAAAATATGACCACAACACATATTATTATATCCACACGACAGTCACACGTCATGACGTGTTTAATTTCAATTCTTGGAACATCGAACATAATGATAATTTGTTAAGACCACTTACCAACACTTCGTGGCATATCGTCTTCAGCTCCTCCTCGATCTTTTCACGGTACTTCCTCGCCATCTGGACTTTCCTATCACTGCCTTCTGTTTTGGATTCTATGCTGGAAACGACTCTCCAGGCAGATCTCCGAGCCCCGACCACATTCTTGTACGCCACTGACAACAGGTTACGTTCCTCGTTGTCGAGCGGGGATCCAGATGGGCCGCTATGGACAACATGCACACAGTCTCTCATGGCTTCTGCCATATCATCGTACCTTTCGGCCTGCTCTGCAATTTTCGCCATTTGCACACAGGGCTCCTTGGCGGTGGCACTTTGGCTTTGGTTACTCATTGTTGAGCCTAACGTGTGTTATCAGCAGACCCACGACACTGCTGGAATGAAACAGAAATATTCCAAGATGGCGAGCGACTGGTTCTACTTTCGGATATTACTCATAGGAAATATTATCCATTACAGAGCACAAACATTTAACATTCTGTAAAATATTGCAGAAACTTTATATAATATCTGACTAGTGCTAGTTAATTTAATGGTACAGATTTTTGTGAAGAATAAATAATAATAAAGTTGTGGATTATTTGCACTCGTATATTGCACTTCCGTAAAATTTTAAACCGTAAATATTACGCCGCGGCCGGGAAAGGGGGTTGGAGAGTAGGCCTCATGACCCACAATTGTGACGTCACAGTCACCATGGTAACAATATGTGACAATTAGTAGTAAATGGTGAATTTCTTTAGCTTAACGTACTACATACACTTTCTGAAAGTTTTCATAAAATATACAGGAAGGCTTCAAATTGAGATTTTTTTTTTTATTTATATTTATAAAAAAGTTTCAGTACTCACCCAAAAAAAATAATTTTTAAAAGGTACCGGTTTTCATTCAATAGATATATGTATATTACACTAGCGCTACGCAAATGATGCATTAAAATGGTGCATGTGCTGCGTACGGTTACTTACCGACGTAACAAAAAAAAAAAAAAAGGCTTTGGTTTTAATGCCAGACTAATTTCTTGACTTAAAAGATGCACAGACGTGCTTCATCAAACTTTGATATAAACAGACGAGGAAACCCGTAGATGTCGAGTAGGCGTGCGTGTTAGTACATATGTATCTGCAGCCAGGCTCTTTCGTCTTATAGAGATGACAAGTTCGATTCCCGGCACGGTACTATAGCATTCGATGTTTATGTTGTCTAGTGTTTCAACACAACAGCCAGGGTCTGTTGGGGTTTGTTCTGCAACGTCCTGTAAGCGATACGCAACTAGCCAACCAGTGTGTCTTTTCCCTCTACTTCTTTCAATGAGAACCAGCCGACCATTTCCTGTTTATTTCGTCCATTACATACATGGTCAGTGTTTTCATTCACTGAGTAAAAAATAAATGCGTCTCTGTGACTAGTGTTCTGAAAGTCGTGGATTCTTTGCACGGCCGCGTCTTTCGGTTCAAGAGTACGATTTAACCATCGCTAGAGCTAGTTAGTGTATTTGTGCTTTGTGTCACAATATCGGCTAGCCGTTCTGCAGAGAGAGACCAGACCATATGGGATAAAGCCTGGTGCAATAAAGTCGATTCCTTGACTTTAAAGGAGCATTTAGTGGCTCAACTTCTATAACTTGACCAAGCCGGACATGCAAGCTGTACACCTGAGTGCTTTGCCGTAGCTGGAAAATAAAACGGAAGACAAGTATGCTTCAGGCAGAGTGGCAAGCATCGCTTCAGAGGTTCCGGGTGGTTAGCGCCTTTGGATATTTTCTCTAGGCTGATACCGGTGTTTTGGGAAACAGACAGGCAGATAGACTGGCTAGTTCTGTACTACTTAGACGTGAATTCATGTATGATGAGCTAGATTTTGTAAAGGTTCTTTGGGAGCCAGTGAACATAGGCACAGTCTGGAGGAGAATGGCGTTGTGAGGAGTTACCAGGGAATCTGACTGACGCACAACACTCAAGGGAAAAGGCAGGACAGCCATACAATCAGACTGTTACTGGTGCCCTCGGAATTTGAACTTGCTGAAGATGGGGACGGAGCGCATATGGAAATGTCCCGAGTGTTGAGATATCGAATCTTAATTCAAGATTCAACAAAAGGTGCAATGGTTCCGAGTACTTGTTTTGATCTGAAAGAACCAAATGAAGTGCCGAGATCAGTCTCAAAGAGGTAATGGTGATAGTTTGCAAAGTATTTGCAGTATTGATACCCCCCCCCCACCCCCCCCCCACATATTATTCCTGTTTATGTGTCTAGGACTGTTGCTTAAAGAAGGAAATATAGTACCTTTCAAACGCGTGCTCTCACACTTTAAAAAATATATTTAATACTCCAGTGTCGGCTCTGTGGCTAAGTTGAATCGAACGCTTCGTAATGTCGAGATGCCTGGTTCGATCCCAGCTGCGGGCCATGCGCCTCGCGATGGTTTCTACAGTGGTATCGAGAAAGCCGACCGTCGAGAAAGCAATGACAAACTACTGGACGTAAATTTGCCTAGAAAACCACACAACAGCAAGGGGCTGTTGGGGTTGGTTCTGCAACGTCTTGTAAGGATAAGTAACTAACCCAATACCCCTATAATTACCAACACGAATTGTGCATGTCGCCTTAGGTTTCCTACATCCTTATTATTTTATAATTTACAGTTACTTAGTTGCTGCTTTTTTCTTAAAGTGTCAAATTTCTTTGATCTTTGTTTGACTAATGATTTGTGTACCCCTAAACAATAGAATATGCAGTGACTGACACAAACGTGAAGTTTATTTGAAAGTCAGTTCAAATGTGCAGCGATTTATGATGATTATTTTAATAGCCTAGTCTGCATACAGTGACAAAATAGGCAACTCACTGAGACCGATGCTAGAGATTACCACCTGAAAGTAAAACGTTTATAAAACGAGTGCAAATTGCTGTTTTGAAAGTTTTCTGCTGTTACTCTGGTAACTGCAAGTCTGCTGATTGTTTGCTGTAAATTGGTGTCCGTTTTCTTATCTTTTGTGTGTGCCCATGTACCGCAAATAAGGCAAAATAAAAACTAGCAATTTATTTGCATAAATAAAACCGTGCAAGGACATTATTTTAACAGTTGCATATCACGTTTTAACAACTTACACTAAGCGGTTACTGAGTTATAGGTTTTTAAAGTTGGGCACGATCTCTGGAACGGACTATACACAAAGTTTTATTTCTACCACCGGCTCACTAGCGTAGTTGGTTAAACCTAACTGCGCGGCGACCGGGTGACGAACTCCTTACTGTCCTGGTTCACGTCCAGGGGTTGGCAGAAAAGCCTAATTTCTCTTAGATTTACGGTATCTATCACGGAATCAAGGCCGAAGGGTTGCGATATTCATAGTATCGAGTGTTATGTTGGTATTTTCCCACGGGAATTCCCAGCAATAAATGAGTAAACCTTGAGATAAGAGAAATAAATGAGAATGTGAATACTCGTAGAAACACGAGACATACAAGCAGGGCTCAAACCAGCACGTGAAACCTAGAACGAGGGTTATAAGGTCAGACCAAGGTCTAATAAGTTAGTATGTGTTTGGCAGCTGGCGTGAAAAATTGTATCTGATGGACGCGTGAATCTGACAGTGTTTATTTGAGGTTGTGAAGGAGCTTCTGTTCCATGTGAAGACCGCAAGACGACAGCTTGAGCTTGATGACAGACTAATCCAAAGTAGTAGCCAACAAGTTCCAACCGGTCAAGAAGTCGAACTGCCATGATCAGAACTGTTGGATCAACCATTGTGTGTATAACCTGTGTGAGTAAAACAGGACTAAAAGTTAACGAGTGTGGAAGCGAGAGGACGTAAAGTTGGTGTCTGATAAATGTCATCCTATCTTGCTGGACCTACTAGTATTAGTAGACATTGACTGGACCAGATCATCCGTGAAAGTGTAATAGAGAATATTAACTGGATATCGTCTACTCGTTATCAGCTGTGTGCATTCAGAATGCCATTCATGTCTTTCGTATGAAAAATCCCTAGCAACCAGTCAGCACACAGAAGAAACAATATCCTACCGAGCCAAAGGGTTAACAACTCATAGTTTCTGAATATTATATATATATATATATATCGGGCCAGCTCTCTTTTTGTCGAGGACAGTTGTCTAGGGAAGCCTGGCCTTCACATGCTTCCCAAGATACATAAACCGGACAACCCAGGTAGACCGATCGTGTCCGCCTGTGCTTGTCCTACAGAGCTCATATCCGGGTTCCTCGACCGTATTCTGCAGCCCCTGGTCGTTAATCTACCGTCTTAGATCAAAGACACCCACCATGCCATCTCTATCTTTCAGTCTATCCGGTTCACCTCTTCTTCCAGGTACCACATCTTCACCTTAGATGTTACCCCCCTCTACACCTCTATTCCACATTCGGATGACC
The DNA here is from genome assembly GCA_905116865.2 of Candidula unifasciata. Classification (NCBI taxonomy): domain Eukaryota; kingdom Metazoa; phylum Mollusca; class Gastropoda; order Stylommatophora; family Geomitridae; genus Candidula; species Candidula unifasciata. The sequence goes on along the minus strand of CAJHNH020000534.1, from coordinate 194,103 downwards.
TCCAGGCTTTGCGGTTCTTTCTAGATCAGAGAGTCAGTCCTGGCATAGCCACTGACCCTTTGATTCGTCTGGCTGAGCTAGTGCTTACTCTTAACTCATTCGAGTTCAATGGCCACTATTCAACCAGATTATCGGTGTCGCTATGGGGACCGAGATGGGACCCAGCTATGCATGCCTCTTCATGGGGCACATCGAGCACCAGATACGTCATGCGTATACCGGTAGGCTCCCCGAGCTCTACAGGGAGTATATCGATGATTGCATCGGTGTAACCAATATGCCCCTACAGGAACTGCAGAACTTTATTCATTTTTTTTCTCTAACTTTCATCCCGGCATCCGATGCACTTCTTGCATCTCACCTTCGTCGGTGCATTTTCTGGATCTTACTGTCACCGTGAATTCTATGGGCCTTAGCACCTCGGTGTTCTACAAGCCTACTGATTCCTACGCTTTTCTTCTCTACATCCCTCTTCTTGCAAGGACTCTATCATGTTCTCCCAACTTCTACACCTCCGCAGACTATGCCAGGAGAACGACGACTTTCATGACAAGGCCCTGGAAATGTTGGACTTTTTCCGGCTTCGAGGGTCTCCTGAACATGTCCTATCTGCCGCCTTTCACCACGCACGGTCTTTCCATCGTGCCAAAGCTCTCGCTTCCAAGCCGAAACGTCACAACAAAAGACCTATTCTCACACTTACCTACCACCCTCATAACATCCGCGCCAAGAATATTTTCCTTAGGCATCTCTCCATCCTTAAAACCGACCCTGTCACCAGCAGGATTTTCTCTGAACCTCCTCTAGTGGCCTACAGGCATGATCGTAACCTCAAGAACATTCTAGTCAAGAGTAGGTTACGCCCTACGTCTGAGCCCCACTTCGGCATGGTCTCTTGCCATAGACCTGTATGCAGAACCTGTCTTTATGTGGTCCAGGTGGCTAGTCTAGAATTCCCTAACGCCACCTTCTACATACGTGAAGCATTCTATTGTACCTGCCGCAATGTCATTTATGACAGCAACTGCAAGAGATGTGGCATGAATTAAATTGGTGAAACAGGTCTACGGCTGGCTGACAGGTTCAGACAACATCTTTTGGATGTGCAAAATGGTGCCCTGAAACCAGTACCGTTGCACTTCAATTCCCAGGATCACCAAGGTGTCCACGACATGGAGGTGACAGCTATTAAATCCAGCCATTCCAGCGACAGAGTCCGCAAGTCTCTTGAGAATCGCTTTATTTATACTCTGGGGACTTTGACGCCCTCCGGAATGAATTGCCAACACAGTTTCATTTAAACTTCCAGGGGATTGAACTGCCCTCACAGTTTCAATCCCTACACCCCAGTTATGGCCCTTGATACTCCACAGGGGGGTATTTATTCCCCCAGCTGACACATGTGGTCATGTCGGGGTACCCATACTTACGTCCTTTTCAGGACGTAATTTTTACTTATTTGAAGCCCCACTCTGGCTTTTGCCAGGGGCCGCGATATAGGCAGGCCATCAATATGGCCAATTGTCTGAACGCGGTTTCTGGGACCTCTCCACGGTGATCCTCATCCGCATGGTGGCATTTTGTGTCATCGGGTGTTTATCGCTTGTGTGATGTCCTGGTGGGGTAGAAAGTCAGTCAGTCAGACGTGTGGTCATTCTGCTGAGTAAGTTTTTAAAGGGTTAGGAAATTATAAAGAAGAGAAAAAGTTGGTAAGAAAAAACAAACAGTTTATGTTAGCTTTACAAAATCGATCACAATAAACAAACAAAGGAGGTTGGGGCGATTAGCCTTCATCAGCACCTAAAGAACAATACAGTACATATACACAAATATGGTCTAACTATGAAGTGACTACATGGGACTAATGTACAAAATAAATGATACTCATCTGTGTCCCTGGCAAAAAAACTTCCTTCAAAAGGATGTCAAGGACAGGTACTGGCGTATTTAACTCCAACGCGCGGACGGGGAGCAAAAAACGGGTTCACTATAACTAGGAAATGGACGGAGTAGACGCCCACAAACAGCGTACACTGAGTGTCTAAAGAGGGAGGGAGGGGTTGGCCAAAAGGGCGTGACCCGGGTTGGGTCGTGGGGATGACATTGATCCATCTCATGAAATAAAAGTGGTGCCTGTGCTAACAAACAAAAATACAACAGACAGGCAGGTGGATGGATGGAGGGATGGATAGATAGATGGATAGATGGATAGATAGATGGAAGGATGGACAGATGGATAGATAGATAGATAGATAGATAGATAGATAGATAGATAGATAGATAGATAGATAGATAGATAGATAGATAGATAGATAGATAGATAGATAGATAGATAGATAGATAGATAGATAGATAGATAGATAGATAGATAGATAGATAGATAGATAGATAGATAGATAGATAGATAGATAGATAGATAGATAGATAGATAGATAGATAGATAGATAGATAGATAGATAGATAGATAGATTAGATAGATAGATAGATAGATAGATAGATAGATAGATAGATAGATAGATAGATAGATAGATAGATAGATAGATAGATAGATAGATAGATAGATAGATAGATAGATAGATAGATAGATAGATAGATAGATAGATAGATAGATAGATAGATAGATAGATAGATAGATAGATAGATAGATAGATAGATAGATAGATAGATAGATAGATAGATAGATAGATAGATAGATAGATAGATAGATAGATAGATAGATAGATAGATAGATAGATAGATAGATAGATAGATAGATAGATAGATAGATAGATAGATAGATAGATAGATAGATAGATAGATAGATAGATAGATAGATAGATAGATAGATAGATAGATAGATAGATAGATAGATAGATAGATAGATAGATAGATAGATAGATAGATAGATAGATAGATAGATAGATAGATAGATAGATAGATCGTGGATAGTGGGGTGAATTGATGAGTGTGGTGTGGTAGATGGGCGGGTAGGCAAATAGACGGAATGATAGATGGCTATACCCGTAGATGGATGAAAAGTAAAATGGATGGATGGGTCGGCCTATATGTGAGCCAGTATAGAAAATCAGGTAAAAACAAGGGTCTCAAGACACGACGCTTCTCTCTTACTGTCAGCTATGAAATAGATACAGTGAGGTGATTGTTATACAAAGTATCAGTCGAACCGAGCACAGAACTAGTAAAAACCAGAATGTAAGGGAGCAATGAAAAAAGTGTATGGGTGGATGGTGGGGTGAGTGGGCGAGATTGGCTGGGTGAATGGATGGGTGAAGGATGGTTATGTTAGTGGATGAATGGAAGTGTTAATATATAAAATCGGGTGAAAACAAGAGTCTCGTGATAAAATGCTTCTCTCTTACTGTTAGCTGTCAAATAGAGACAGTAAGGATGCTTGTTATACAAAGTAATTAGTCGAGCCCAAGCGCAAAGCTGGTAACAGCCAGAATGAAAGGGAGCGGTGGAAAATAGCGTTGAATGAATGATGGGCTAAGTGGATAGTGGGATAAATGGTGTGGTAGATGAATGGGTGGGACGATGGCTATGTTCGTGGATAGAGGCAATGGTAGATGGATGGATGGATCGGCATATGTGTATGCTAACTCAGGTAAAAAAAAATGGGTCTCATGATGTGATGCTTCTCTCTTACTGTCATCAAGCAAGTGAAGACAGTAAGGATGGTTGTTATACAAAGTATCAATCGAGCCCAAGCGCAAAAAACATCGTGTTCCCTAAGATACCTGCTGTGTAGGTAGCAGACACTAGTTATGCCTTGTACAGTGGGTATGTGTGCAGAGAAACGCGGGGAGCGATGAATGGATGGACAATTAGATGAATAGGCTGAGTGGATTGGGATGAATAAATGATAGGATGCATGGGTGGATGAGAGGATGGATGCATAAATGGATAGATGGAAGGATGGACGGATGGGTCTGAATGTATGTTAATCAGACATCGCGTGAACAAGGGTCTCGTGATGCCGTGCTTCTCTCTGACTGTCAGTTGTCATACAGAGACAGTAAGGATGATTGTTATATATTCAGCATCTGGAAGCCAGAATCGCACACCCCCCGTGTGTACAAACACTACCGATCTCACTGACCTAGCCGCATCGAGATACCAGCTAAGTGATTTTGTGTATCTATGTAGTATTGTTTAATCTATATGTGCTGAAGAAGGCTCAATAGCCGCAACGTTCACGTTTTGTTTGTATTTGTTATATTGTGAAGCTTGCTAATATACTTTTAGTTCGGGTTTATATCTTTTCTTGAGATCTTATAAAGAACATTTCACAGTTACGTTATACACGAGCTCAACCTTACATAAATTGGTGTCCTTAGCGACTGGTAAATCTGCAAATTCAAGCATGTTCGAGCAGATGGGGGATGTCGCACTATGACCCCAGTCGCTTATCAGAACCTCTTCATGATGATGATAATGGGGTGATTAATAAGGTCAGTCTTGTCACGGAATGTTCTTAACAAATGTCATCTGCTACTTCTTATCCTCCTTGTTACCTTACCGAACTGTTAGGGAGATGCAAGGACACTCAGTTTTTTTTTTCCCTAACGCGTTATTGTCAACTGGTGAGACGATTTACCCTTCTCGTTCTTAGAACATTCTAATAATATTTAATAAACAAAGACACAATGTATTGATCGGCAATCATAGAAAGATCGAAGGACACACTGCTGCTTCTGCTTCTTTTTCTTCTTCTTCAGCATTCCGAGCCCTTGAGGTTCATTGCTGCGACTATTATTCTCCTTTGTCTATTGTTTTTTACTTCTCTGTCATCTGACATTCTTTCAGTGTGTCCCAACCATTTCAGTCTATTAGCTCTCATTATGCCAGTGATCAGTGGTGATTTAAACAGATTATGAATTTCGGCTATCCTCCAAATAACGGGCACAAAAGATGGCAGCCAATGGCGGCCAAAAACAGGGCCTCAGTCTCGTGTCAATTGCGCACTTCCGGCGACCTAATTTGCGACCACCGCCACCGACGAGAGTATCCCACACTAGATGGCTAGGACTCCCTAGCAAAGCTGCAGGAGATGCGGAAGCTGCTGCTCGCGACTCCCAGTCATCTAGTTTAGCCGGGATACTCTCGGCGGTGGCGTAAGTAGCCAGAAAACCGCAAATCAAGTCGCCAGAAGTGCGCAATTAGCACGTGACCGAGGCTCTGTTAGGGTGTTTTTGCGGCCGCAATCTTTTGTGGCCGTTATTCGGAGGATAGCCTGAATTTCATTATTGCTTCCCCGCTGTTTGCATCTTTGATGGGTCCAAAGATTCGTCGTAAGACACTACACCACACAAAAATCGAAAGCTGTAGTTGTCGTGCCGGGAATTGATCAATACATTGTCAGTTTTTTTGTTTCAACAGCCTCAAAGGTTCCGTCTCTATTTACTTTTATCGCTTCTGGAAGAAGGCGCCCACCACTTGTCAACTGCTTCGTTTTGTGGGCTGGAAAGCCAATGGTCTGAAAGCATAAACTTATCGATGCGCTATGAACCAGGGACATCGGAATCTGGCTGTTGGCACCTTGAGACCCTACCCTCCCACCAAACTGTTCATTTGCAATCCATCACATATAATAATAATAATGATAATAACAAGTATTATTATTAGTATTGCGCACATAATCAAGGCGCGAGCCCTCTAGAAAAGGCAGTGTCCGATAATTTCTTTGTGTCAGCAATGCTGCTTTCAGCATTTAAAGGATGATCATATACAATCACAGGAACTCAGCTGAAGTTACAGATCTCAGACATCATGAGTTAGGGACTCAGTTGAATTACCGATCTCAGACATCATGAGTTAGGGACTCAGTTGAATTACCGATCTCAGACATCATGAGTTAGGGACTCAGTTGAAGTTGCCGATCTCAGACATCATGAGTTAGGGACTCAGTTGAAGTTGCCGATCTCAGACATCATGAGTTAGGGACTCAGTTGAAGTTGCCGATCTCAGACATCATGAGTTAGGGACTCAGCTGAAGTTGCCGATCTCAGACATCATGAGTCATGCTTCTTTGGATTTAAACTTCAGGTGGTTCTTGACCCCACAACTTTATGATAACAGCTCTATATTTCTACCAGATCTAGTGATACCAGGGTTCGTTAATTTATTTGCTGCGATGCTTCTTGATAGACACACAGGTCATAGTTCACTTGTTTGTTTAATCAGTTTTCATTGAATTGTATCACACACTGAACTGTGCTGCTCTAAAGTGTGCACGAATTCAAACTTTGGAGGCAATACAGTTTGTGTGTTCTTGTGAACATGTTAGTGGTTCATAGATATGTGTCTGATATAAAAAGGAAGAGAGAGAGAGAGAGAGAGAGAGAGAGAGAGAGAGAGAGAGAGAGAGAGAGAGAGACACAGAGAGAGAGAGAGAGAGAGAGAGAGAGAGAGAGAAAAGACAGCGGATAGAGACAGATGGAAAAGAAGAAGACAGCGGATAGAGGGAGAGAGAAGACAGCGGATAGAGGGAGAGAGATGGAGAAATCGTGCATGCATTCGTATGATACTGTTAGTGATTCATAGATATATGTGCATGAAAGAGAGAGAGAGAGAGAGAGAGAGAGAGAGAGAGAGAGAGAGAGA
>CAJHNH020000534.1:182500-185000 GCA_905116865.2 Candidula unifasciata | reverse complement strand
GGAATTGATGAACAGCCAGAATTCCTCCCCCCCCCCCCCCCCCCCCCCCCCGAGTTTACTGCTGGTGAACGCTAAGAATGTATGTATGTAAAATTGTGACAACAGAGATGAAATACCTTAGAAGAGCTGCAGGAGTTTCAAGGAAAGACAGAATACAAAATCATGAAATCAGACGAATGCTAGGAATAAAGCCTGTCTTATAGGTCTTCAAAGAACAACAAATGAAGTGGTTTGGACACCTAACAAGAATGCCCTGGTACTATCCGCCACAGCGAGCCACACTAAAACGGTACAACGGGTATAGAGCGAGTGGAAGACCTCGGAAAATATGGAGTGATGGCATTAAGAACAGCCTTACAGAAATGAACATCAGTCTTAATAGTGCTCTTGACAGAGCTCATCAACGAACATTACATCTCTCCCCCCCCCCCCCCCCCCCCCCCCGACACTTCGATGAAGTAAAAGGTTGAAGAGAAGAAGAAGAAAAAGAAGAACGCTAAGAAGGGGATTTCAGACCACCGGTCTCATTAGAGACACACCTCTAACATTAAATGGATGTTTGTTGACTCAAAGTACTTAATAAGAAAGAACTCCACAGGGCAGCATGCATAGCAGGGGTCCACCGTACATCAATGGAGAGTTCCCTCGTCGACGATTGTTTCGGCCCATTACTTCCTATACAACCTCGGAAGGTGGGCCAACCTGGGTCATGACTCCAGGCCGCGATCTCCCCCTGCTGCACTTTGTCGGACTCTCGGACAGGACGATATGGTGACTTTGCAAAAGGTATTTGAGATTTGGTATTATATGTCGCTGCAGTAGCACATTAGCCGACTGCCTTCACGACCACAGTGACAAGTTTACGGTTAGTTCATCGGACAGTTGTTAGACTTTGGCATTTTGCAGAGACACATTGGCAGAAATTTATCAGACACTTTGGCTTTATAGAGATGAAAAGTTGTTTTTCACTATGGGTTGGGATCAGTTTACCGAGGCCCATCCCCCACGAAGTTCCGTTTTGTCCAATGCCAGCTCGAAGCTCTTTCAGTAGCTTCCCCTAGCTGTTTTAGTCCCCGATTCCAGTCATTGTGTGTGGAAGTGGAAATGAATCCTCTTGTGCCTACCCCGCGGGCTGCCAGTTGAATAGCCATGTGCTAGAGGGTCCGGGTTCAAACCCCTGGTAAGGGCTGGGATTTTTTCTCCCTGGTCTTTGGGTAGTGAGATCGATTGCCCTTATGGGTTACTATCTTTGCGCAGTTTGTTGATCCGCTGTTCAAACCTCAAACCTGTTCAGTGGCGGGCCAATCGTGGTAACCGCCCCGTCTGTCAGATGGTTTGTTTGTTTGCAATGTCCTGTCAATGATACGCTGTTAATACGACCCGTGTCACCGACATCCAGATTAGGTAATTCCGCTCCTCGGTGTGCTAACAGGGTAATTAAATTAGTTACAATAGTTACTTCTATGATTTTGGGGAAGCTGGAAAGCACTAGTGAAATATTCGTTATAACCTATTCAACAAATTTCTAACCGTAATACTAAAAGGAGGTTGTTTATCATGAAATCTTGATATACATCTTTGAACAACCACATGTGAGGAGTCATCATCATCTTAAACCACTTCTGTCGTAAAGCGCCGTGGGGAGGAATAATTTGCGATTCAGTGCAGGCTGGCTGCTACTGGCTATTGTCACACCGTGAAGCCGTAGAGTGCTTTTAATGTTGTCGGTCCATATTTCCGCGCTTGTAGCTCATCTTCTGAGATGACGTGCTTGTGGTGGTATTTGATCTTACTGTATTTTAACGAGATGGCCGTTTATATGGACAACTTTTCCGAAACACTTGTTTCAAAAACAAAAAGCAAATCTTTCTTTTGTTGATAGACAATTCTCTTTGAGTCCACGTAACTATTCCAGAAGACGACAGAATTTCTCTGCATACTACTTCACAATTGTCAGCCATACCGTCCCCTTATGGAATGCAATATGCCCTTTTTTTTTTAATTTGAAGCTCCACCCTGGCTTTTGCCGCGGCATAGCCAGCAATAAATATGACCTAACGGATGAACGGGGTGTCTGGGACCTCTCCACGGGTGATCCTCATTCGCATAGTGGCATTTTGTGTCACCGGGTGTTTATCGCTTTCTGTGATGTCCTGGTGGGGTACAACGCACATACATAGACATACACAATTGCCTGTGGAGCGAGCACATTTTTTGATGACGTCACGTATTTCGTTTCTCCGATTTGTTTTGCAAACAAAGTACAGTGAGACTTTACAAACTCCCTGAATGTATATAATTTTGAACTTCATTACAAATATTTATGACAGTGTGAGAAGGAATGTTCCGCACCAGGTACCACCCATCCTTGCTACGCCACTGACTAGCCAGATCAGTCCACGGTTTAATAAAAAAAAAAAAAAAAAAAAGAAGCAGGAGCATGGCGTTTCCCTTCAGTTTTCCTTCCTTGCTGTACCCCACTGGGACATCACACAAGCGA
>CAJHNH020000534.1:137500-180000 GCA_905116865.2 Candidula unifasciata | reverse complement strand
ACAACAAAAGTTAATCAAAAATAGTAACGATAGTAATAGTTGTAATAGACTATAATATCAACAACAAAAAATTAATAACAAATAGTAACAATAATAATAGTTGTAATAGACTATAATATCAACAAAAAATTTAAAACAAATAGTAACAATTATATTAGTTGTAAGAGACTATTATATCAAAAAAAAAATTTTAATAACAAATAGTAACAATAATAATAGTTGTAATAGACTATAATATCAACAAAAAAAGTTAATAAAATATAGTAACAATAATATTAGTTGTAATAGACTATAATGTCAACAAAAAAAAAAATTAATAACAAATAGTAACAATAATAATAGTTGTAAGAGACTATAATATCAACAAAACAAAACAAAAGTTAATAAAAACAGTAACAATAATAATAGTTGTAATTGACTATAATATCAACAAAAAAGTTAATAAAATATAGTAACAATAATAAAAGTTGTAATAGACTATAATATCAACAAAAAAAGTTGATAAAATATAGTAACAATAATAATAGTTGTAATGGACTAAAAATAACAACAAATGGTAAAAGAAAATAGTAACAATAATAACAACCTTATTAGAAAGAAAAAAAATGACAGAAAAAAAAAAAAAAAGGTTACATTGAAACCATGTCCCTGCTGGGAACGCAATCTTTCGTTATTTTGAAGCCCCAGTCCGGCTGCTGCCGGGGACCCTAATTATAACCCAATCTTCAGTTTAAACAGGGTTTCTGGGACCTCTCAGCGGGTGATTCTCATCCTAAACGGTGACACTTTGCGTTACCGGGTGTTTATAGCGCGGTGTGATGCCCTGGTGGGGTAATAAATCCAGTCAAGTTTGAAGAGTTCACAGTTACAACAATCATAGGTCTTTTTCTAGCCTTGTTATGAGAAGAGGGAAAATAGAACATGTTGTGACCACTGGAAAGATCTGTGGAAGGAGAGATAGAGGAAGACGACGAGAGAAGATGCTTGACAGTCTTGTTGCATGGTATGGAGGTGTGTCGACCCACAAACTGATTCATGCTGCAGGAGATCGCAGATTTTGGAGAGGCCTGATCGCCCACGCAAGTCGGCAAGGCACCTGATGATGATGATGAGAGCCACCGAATTAGAACCTCAACTAACGAGACTATTTTGTTTTTCCACTTTGCTGTCTTGATCTTGACATTTTTGGCTGCTCGATGACGTTGTAAATACTGGTAAGATATCTATGGAAGACAAGTCAAGGGATAGCTATTGGAGATTTAACCCCGCTGCTTCTTTAAGTAGGGTGGGAGCAGTCTAATGTTTGGGAAAGCAAACCTGAAATAACGATGTTTCTTCGTCTTCCTTTATGTTAGCTCTTTTAAGAACAGTTGGCACGTTGGTTGCTCGATATGGGCAAACATCATTGCCCTGGTCATAAAAACGAAGGACGCAGTTATCGATACCTTAAACAAAACAGATCAGTAACGACAATTAGTCAACAAGATACTTAGAAATCGTGACACTTACTCTTAGTTTTAGACGAGTTTTAACTTCACTGCAATCTGGTCACCCCATACTTGTACCTTTCCCGTGCTAGTGAAAATCAAATGAAATGTCACTCACTGTCTCATATAAAAAGCAGATGCACAAACAATTAGTCTCGGCACAAACCATCAATATGCGCATGCAGTAAATGCATATGGCAGGTGCTAGAGGCCCCAAAGCCAACAGTCGTCACCAGAAATGCGGTTTGCCGTTAATAGAATTAGTCAGGCACGATAAGTAGAATTATTATATAAGTTATATCCCCAGCCCCCACGCAAACCGGCTACAGATCATATTGAATACCACGAATTAACAGATGCACAGATGAAAGGCATTTCACATTAAAAAAAAAAAAAAAACAGGACTGCATTAAGCACTCAATCTTAGACCACCGTTCATATGAGGCACTATCATAGAACGGTCACAGAATGTCACGACCGCCCCCAGTCTGCCTCAGTGTGAATAGACGTGAGTAATTAAGCAAGTGAATTCACACCTGACCAGTCAACAGATCATGTAACAGGTTCAGCGTGACAACCCGGGCACCAAGCTCCTAAAGTGGAGCAGCTAGCTGTAGACACAAAGCATCTACTGTGGCTGGCATGAAGGTGACCGACGACCTAACGCCATCCTGATAAATAACAGACAACAGACGACGAGAGGTTACATTCCAATGCTGATTCAATGCATCCGCTGTCAGAAGGTCAACCATACCGGATCAATATGTCCAAGCGAGTCAGACGTAAGCAAATTTTGCGCAGAGGCACACTCGTTCAGCGAGTGCACATTGGCTAAGACTGACCAAGGTTTTAGACACCCTAACTCCAACTGGCGATGCGCAAACTATAACGACGTTCACGGAGTAAGATACCTTGGCGGCCAGTACCTAGGGCAAAACATAAACATTACCAAAATCAAAGTACCCTATACAGACGGAGACATGAGGCTGACGAAGGATCTACAGTTAGAAAAGTCACTATGAAGCCAGAATACACAGTTGAGGGGCGAGATCAATACAATCAATGTGGCCAAGGCAGATGGAGAATTAAAAAAAAAAGGCTAAAAAGGAGAAACGAGACAACACTTAGAGTGAGAGAGACAAGAGAAGTCCGAGATAAGATATAGGCTGAAACAGCTCGACTTTAGCATATCAATAGTGAATGAAACCAATTTGACCAAATGACATACTTTGGGAAACGCCCTGAAAAACACCTCACCAAATGAGGAAAAGACATACATACAAATATTGTTTTGAGAATCGCAGAACCAGAATTATCTCTCCCTACCCCTCAGCCCCCCCCCCCCCCCCCCATTTTTGTTTTGTTTTTTGTTAAATTGTTAGCAGACCAAATTAAAAGTAGTATTAATTTATAGTAGAGAAGTAGTTTAATTTCAAGACTGCTTCATTCGGTTCAAGAGTGTGGTGTTGCTTCTAGAGTTTTCTTATGAATGTGGGTGGAGCTTCAGAGTTCATGTTTTGTGCAATTTTCTTGTTTTTCAAGCAGTCGCTCTGTAGTATCTTCCCCTTTTTCTGCTTTCATCCAAATATCAAAATGTGTGTTGAGGTTTACAACATGGCTGCGATTTGTCCTCTTTTTGGCCGACATTTCTAACCTCTGCAGGCATTTTGTTGCCCGGGTAAGCCTTTCCGGGCTATGTGGTGTGAAGCCGAGTGATGGAATACAACCAAATGTAATGATGTCGATCCTTACACTTTTAACACTTCTTTTCCATAGAATGTGCCCTTTAGAGGATGATGTTTGACCTGAATGGGTTGGAAATACTGCACTATGGGTATAAAAAAAAATCTGCAATTTAATCGGTTAAAGTAACAGAAGGAGACAGAAGGAGTAAAGAAATGTATGACATGCATTAAGAAAATAATATTTAAAAAAAAAGGGAACAGAAGAAGTAATGAGATGAATGACATACATAAAGAAAAGAATATAAACATAGTGACTTGCTTGTAACCGAATAATGGTCGGAACTCGAGTCGCGCAACTTGGACTCGAGTGTGAGATACGTTCTATTGTGTCTACTATTGTCCCATCACGACATGCAAATGACTTGAAACATGAAGTGAGCTGAGTTGGGACTCTTCTTCTCGTTCACCGGCTGTGAATTCCGGTGGAATAGTCTTGGTAGTTCATCAATATTGACCTTTGGCTTTTGCCTGGACCTGAGTTGTTCGTGTACATCCGTTTTACAGGCTTATTTGTTTGCCGCTCCCTTCTTCATCGGCAGATGTACTCCAACTTCGAGGGAGACCTGGGACTCAGCTTGGAAGTATTATTGTGGACTTGAGACTTCATTCAGGACATGATAGCACTGACTTTAAAATCGACTTGGACTTGAAGGGTGACGTCTTAGTCCAACCTCTGGTTCCGAATGAGTTAAAGAACTTTCAAACAGGAAGACTAGATAACAGACTGGCAGTGAATAACCGAATGTTAACTGTTACAAGTCAATAGCCCACTTCTAGGGCAACACTTCTAAAGCCTGATAAAAGAATGGATAACCTCACATCTGAAGCCCATAAAAAAAAAAAAAGCTGATAAATATAATTGTAAGGCAGGAAAAGAAAGCTGATAACTCCGAGAGGGAAAAATGAGAAATTCCAACGCTTAACCGATAACACAAAATACATCGTTCAGATCATCATCATCATCATTATCATCATCGTTATCATCATCTCATCATCATCATCTTTTTTCTTCTTCTTCTTCTTCTTCTTCTTCTTCTTCTTCTTCTTCTTCTTCTTCTTCTTCTTCTTTTTCTTCTTCTTCTTCTTCTTCTTCTTCTTCTTCTTCTTCTTCTTCTTCTTCTTCTCTTCTTCTTCTTCTTCTTCTTCTTCTTCTTCTTCTTCTTCTTCTTCTTCTTCTTCTTCTTCTTCTTGGTGTTCACCGTTTGTAACCTCTGGCGGAAAGTTCTGGTTGTTTTTTTAACTCGGAACTTGAGTCTTTTTCTAAAACTTGAGTTTTATGTCCACATCTGCTTTACAGAGCTGGATTATTTTATACAAACTGTTTTTTTTTCCCCTCGCATCTCAGGCAGGCGCCCTCTGACGTCGAAGGAGAAACCTCTAATTAGTCGAGTTTTAGGAATATATGTTAGGAGGCAGGGAATCAATTCTTCCGCTACCACCTCCCTCTCTCCTACAGCGGGACCCCGACAGTTTAAATCAGCACCACCAGAGAAAAGACCAGGGTGTGACTTCGCTGACACAACCGAAATTTTATCTTTATCTCTCCCTCTTTTATCTTACCTTAGGAGAACCGGCATAAAGAAGACGTTGGAGAGCTGTGGTGAGGGGAAGGGAGCTATGCTGTCATATTGTGTGTAACTATATTTATGTATATATATATATATTTAATTCTCAAGCTCATTCCTAGAATTTTATGGAGAACAGAAAAAAAAAAAAAAAAAAGGAAAAAAAAAAAAAAGGAAAAAAAAAAAAAAAAAAAAAAAAAAAAAAACATGGGACTGTTAGAGTGAAAACTTAACGTTTCGTTATCCCGGTTTGGTAACGTCAGCAGCATGGCTTGTCTAATGGAGACGGTTTCGGCTCAACCTCCAATAAGAATGTAGCCAGAACAACTTCCAACAAAGGCGCCACACATATAAAGATCTGATGTGAAATCAAGAGGATGGTCTAGAATAAAATGGATTGATGACATTAATGAGCTTCAGCATCGACAAGCAATGAGAACAGCCATTTCTGCCTATCAAGCAATGGATTGCAAACATTTTCTCGTCACGACGTTAAGCAGCAGAAGTGGAAACTCATCATACCCATGAGGATTCGTTTTACAAATCTGATTTTTTTTGGGGTATATGTATGCAGACTATTCGTAATGTTTTGAGGCATGATTTACGAATTTGAGGCCTCAGAGATGTGGTTTTACAGAAAAAATTCTTAAAATACCTTGGACAGCCAACAATAGCAATCGAGAGGTTTTGAAAGAGGCGGCAGCCTGAAAACAACTTATCACAAACATCAGAAGGAGACAGTCATCATTTTTCGGCTATGATATGAGAAGGGGGAAAAATAAAACATGTTGTGACCACTGGAAAGATCTGTGCAAGGAGGGATAGAGGAAGACAACGAGAGAAGATTCTTGGCATGGAGGTGTGTCAGCACAGAAGTTGGGTTTTATAACTGTCCACCGTGTGAATCAAATGGCAGTACTCGTAAAAAATACTCGATGGTATTACCATCGTACACATTGTTGAGTCTATCAATCTTCATTGTTGGGTCACCAGTTGTCCACCTTTGACAGTCAGAATCACACGGACGTCATGGCTGCATGCCTAATGTCTGTCCAGTCAGCCAAGCTCTGTATCCAGGTATATCTTGGTCTGCCTCTTCCCCTCTACTAAGCTCTGTTGAATTATTTCGTTAGATCTTATCACATGTCCGTTCCATTTTCCGACTGTCCACTGTAGTAAAAAAGGTTCATAGCTTCCAAAGCTCTTGATAATGTCACGGCCAAGCTCGTCATTTGAGATGTTATCTTTGTAGGATATGCCAAGAATATTTCTGAAAGATCTCATTTCCAGTGCTTGTATCTTCTTTTCGAGTTCAGATGTGAAGGTAATCCCCCAGTAAGAAAACTTACATCCTCCAATGAACGTAAAATTGTGACAACAGAGATGAAATGCCTCAGAAGAGCTGCAGGAGTTTCAAGGAAAGACAGAATACGAAACCACTAAATGAAACGAATGCTATGGACAAAGCCAGTCCTACAGGTCATCAAAGAACAACAAATGAAGTGGTTTGGACATCTAACAAGAATGCCCTGGTACTATCTGCCACAGCGAGCCACACTGAAACGTTACAACGGGTATAGAGCGAGTGAAAGACCTCGGAAAATATAGAGTGATGACATTAAGAACAGCCTTACAGAAATGAACATCGGTCTTAAAAGTGCTCTTGACAGAGCTCATCAACGAACATTACATCTCCCCCCGACACTTCGATGAGGTAAAAGGTGGAAGAGAAGACGAAGACGAAGAAGAAGAAGAAATCTTATTATATTTATCAACTCTGCACTAGTTCTTACTGTACACATCACTGTAGTTGCTACTTGAACACATGGCTTTATTCTGACCGATACAATTATTATTTGATGACAACAACCTGCATAGGGGGCAAAGGAGTTAAAGATAAAACTTCAGTGATAATACAAATGGGTCATTGATAAGCTGTTGTTTTGCAAATATCCCCAAACAATTTCCGAGAAAATCGGATTTTTTTTCAAGGTCGTTCGAAAGTCGCATAAATTGCAGTAGTAATCAGATTTAGTTGGCGGTGCATGCAAGGTAGTGCCGGACTATGTTTTAAGTACTTAGCCTAATTTGTTCATGTGTGTGTTACCTTGGTCTGTTGTTATCTTAACGCAGAAATGAGAGAAGTATGTTTAGCGTATGTACAATTTAGTTTAGAGCACGTTACAGAACCTAGTTAAACAAAAAAAGGGGCAGACGAAAAGACCCCATTTTCACGCCATTACGCATATAGGCTATCTTGTAAAAGGACCCTTTTCCACGACTTTAGGCATATAGGGCTAAATATTTTATAGACCAATCTGCACTTGTCAGGCTGCCGCCTTTACTTCCCAGGACTGCACCCGGTACCCGCTCAAGACTAGGTCGACCTGTGATTTAGTCATATGTGAAAAAAAGTGTCCGACTCCGTCAGGTTATAGCCCACCACCTTCCGATCCACAGGCAAGCGTCTAGCCACTGCGGCTCCTGTGTATATAGTGCTAGAATATATTTGTTTTTATACCAATCGGCCAATGGGTGATGTAGTCAACAGTCGGCCGTCTCCAGGACTTTACCGGGCACCCATTTTGTGACTGGGACGGCCGAGTAATACTTTTAAAAACAATCCAGCTTCCTGCGGGTTTTAAACCACGACTTTCGGATCCACAGCGGAGCGTCTAATCATGCAGCTCCCATGTTTTGTGTATGAAAGTTAGTTTACAGGACGCTGCAGAATTAACCACAGCAGTTTGTTTGTTTGTTTGTTTGTTTGTTTACTCTTTGTGATATGGGTCGAAGATTTTACGGTCGGTGATTTTGTTTGTCACTGCTTCTGAACGGCCACAGCTCTAATATAGTTGTCGAAATCTACGAAGGAGGTCTACTGCCAATTTGTTTACAGCTGAATCGAACCGAACATTTCGGAATTGTGAAGAGTGTTTGTATCGCCTGGAGATGCCGGGTTCGACCCCGATGAAAGCTGGGATTTTTCAGGTGGACTTCTAGTAATTTCCTCTGGTCTTTGGGTAGTAAGATCAGACGCCCGTCTGTATTGTTGCGCACGTAAAAAATCCCTTGGTAGTTGGAATTTTAAGTTGAAAATCTACCTAAAACATTTTAGGATCCTCTCCAGTGCTACGGAGTTTGTGCACTGCGCTTAGATTCTTAGAACTCGGGCTTGAATTAGAAGTAGAACGGGGCACTTATGGGTTACTACCCTTGTGCCGTGATGTTGATCCGCTGTGTAAACTATAAACTATCGCCCAAGCCCTAAGCCTAAGATGCCTATTTTGTTTTGGTGCATACCGAACGTATATTAATTTCATTCCATATTTTACCCCCGTGTGGGTTCGGGGCCCCATTGTGGGGAAAACAAGAATAGACTCACTGCCTCCCCAAAAGCATGTCGTAAGAGTCGACTAATTGGGGAGCTTTCTTTGAAGTCGGAGTGCATCTGCTGGAGAGGCAAGGAACCAACAGTCTGTATTCAAGAGAATAAAATCTGTAAAACTGATGCACACGCAACACTCAGGTTCTGGAGCAGGAATGCAGTTCACTAGTGGACGAGCAACCAGAACCTTCCGCCAGAGTGTACAGCTGGTGAACGCGAAGAAGAAGAAGAAGTTTCCATATTTTAGATAAAAAGATTAGATTGAGTGCGCCTTAACAAGCATATCTTAAACTATGACTAACAATGAGTTTGCTGAATTTGGATTTTTAGGTTGACAATGTTTAATTTGGCAGTCTTGTTGTAAATTCCAACACAACGTACCAACCGCCCTTTTTAGGAAAAAAACATAGATTCAGAAGATTTCTAACGGCTGAGTTGAAGTCGCTGCTTCATGTTGATATGTGGAGGCTATGATCGGCTCTGTGGCTAAGTCGATTTGAACGCTTCATAATGCCGGGGTGCCGGGTTCGATCCCAGCTGTCGGCCAAGCGTCTCAAGTTGGTTTCGACAGTGGTATCAGGGGCGCGTGACCGTCCAGAAAGTAATAGCAAACTACTGGACGTAAATTTGCCTAGAGAAACTGCTGGGGTTGGTTCTACAACGTCCTGTAAAAGGATATGCATCTAACCTTTGGGGGCTATAAAATGGAAGATCGTTTCACGCCAATGGAGCTTTCAGGCAAATAGTATTAGATTACTGTCTTTGTCTTAGTCTTAGTCGAGGTTTCAACTTCACTGGAATCGGGTTTCCCCATACTTGCTCCCTTCCTGTGCCAGGGAAAATCAAATGAAATATCTCCCATTGTCGCATTTGCACAACGCGAACAAACAATTAGTCCCAGATAAATCCAGAAATATGCTTACACAGTATATGCAAATTTCAGTTGCTAGAGGCGCCAAAGCCAACAGTCGCTTACAGAAATGCAGTTTGTCGTTGATGGAAATAGTCAGGCACGATAAGTTGGCTACTATACACATGTAGAATTATTACATAATGAATTACACACGTGAACCAGCTACCGGCTATAATAAATACCACGACACAACGGCTGCACAAATGAAATTCATTCCACAAGAAAATTACAGCTTACAGGACTACATCAAGCAATAAACATTAGCTCAGGCAGAGAAACCGAACACTACCGTCCAAATGTGGAAACTGCATTAGCAAAGCGATGTCGGAAGCAAAAATAACTTCGAATCTCAAAATTTTGCTATGCCTTAAGCCTCCATTTTGGCACTAAATCCTAGATTATTATGTATACAGATCAAAATTGATCACAGTCACATGGGAGAGATCAACTGCAGACCGACGTCTATGGAGGCAGACAGTGAAAAGTGGATTTTAACAGTTTCAAGAGGTCAAACGCATAAAGTTGTAGAGAGCAGACTTTTGATAGAAAAACCCCCTTGTTATAATAAACGTCTTTTTGTGTGTGGCGGAGACTATCACTCCCACACTGGATTCTACAACTCTACAGTTACAGCAGACGCTGTTGTCAAGACTAGCGGCACAACAACCTAGTTCGTATGGACTGACGGTTGCCTAGAGACTAATCAGTACTTGAAAGATGATAGGTCCCCGTCATGCCGGTAACTTGTGCTTCCCAGAACATTTCCTAAACCTATAATAGGCTGGGTCGACGTGGGAGCCAGGTTCAGTTATACAAATCGGCCTAGATGCTATTTTTAAATATGGTGTTATGCACAAGTAAAAGTATATGACCTATTTCCAGATCTTCAGGTAATTGGGCATATAGGGGTAGAATAACATTTTATAGGCCAATCTGTACTCGGTGGGTAATGAGGTCAACATGACACCGGATGGTGTTAGATCAATACACACACACACTTAAAAAAAAGTTCTTAAATTTGATAATGATGTATAGTCCGGCCAAGATGGTGTGACAAGTAGAACTAACGCGATGTTATCACTCTCAGACATGGACAAGGTCTTCAGAAGACAGAAGCCAGCTAGTGTCCACGGAAATAAATGCTAGTGTAAAAAAGGAAATATTGGCTTAGGAACGGTGATGTTAGGCGAAGAGTCGGCACAGAACCAATACTGAACTTTATCGATAAGACAACGGATTAAATGGTTTGGCCATGTAACAAGATTGGCAGCCGACAGGGCCCCACAGAGAGCAATGTTATACAGATACAGCGGTAACAGATCCAAGGGTAGACCAGGCAGAGAATCGACCACGGAAATATCGGAAACACTAAACATTAACGAAGCGAATAAAGGGAGCCCCTTCCAAAAGGACTCGAACCCATCACATCCGGATTACGATGCACGTTTACAACCACTGAGAAATACCCAGAAGCAAGCATTAACCTCATTAACATGGGTTCCATGACGCTATGAGGCTTCAAGGAGTAGAGAAAATATAGAAAAAGAATGATGTATGGTAAAAATGGAGATTTGGCCTTCGCGATATATCTACTTGCCTCCTTATACATATATTTTCTAATATATGGATGGCAGAAGAAATACTTGGAGGTATGCCAAATGTTTTTTAATCGAATCAAGATGAATGTGGGAAACAACAAATATATTGCCAAACACTGTGCACAATACTTCTAACTAACAATATTGCCCGAAAACTATATGGTGCAGCGGCTAAACGCTTGGCTGCAGATCGAAAGGTTGTGGGTTCAGCTTCTGAAAGATCCGGACTTTATTCAGCAAACGACATTGGCTTCTAGATCGACACAGCCTTAAATTGTACCAGGTACAGTCTTAGGAAGTAAAGACGTTCGGCGTGATGTTGATCACATCACCCACCCAGTGCCGATTGGTCTGTAGAACATAAGTCTCATCCTATGTGTCCCATTCGCCCGAAGGCTTATTTCTACAATAACTGAAAAGTGATAAAGCAATTGATTCTTTTTTTCATTTATTTATAATGCCTTCACAGTAACATATTATAATTCACAAACGTCTTATATTTGTAATGCTTGTTATCATAATATAATAAGTACATTTCTTTCATTTGCAATGGTGTACTAGTATCACGATGATTACATTTGTTTTACATTTGCAGGGACAATGGCATCTAGAGGCGGAGCTCTGCGCCAACATCAGATGGTCAGCAATCAGGCACTATCTTTCATTTTCCCCCTTTTCTGTTTAGGTATTTTTCTAATTAGTATCACAGCGTAGAAAAGCGAACAATTAAGAGAAGTGCCTAGATAACCGCAACAGTTATAACAGAAACAAAATGACAGATTGTCATTCACATAAAGAGAAATATTCTTAATGTTAGAAAATCAGCCAGTACCAAAGATAACGCTAGAGACCAGTTTTAAATATCGCTGGAGGTTTTAATGTCGATGTCTAGGATTGGATTCTCCATGCAACCAGCACATGTAGGTGAGATACACAGTTTTTACAAACGGTCCACGTAGGTCCGAGTGGTAGATTTTCTCAGTCTTTCGAAATGCTGTCCTTTAAACGTTCAAACTGTATTTTCATTTCAATGCTTTTTTTCCCCCGCCCTCTTAGAGCGCCGTCTTATGCGGCCGCATCTCTGCATCATAGCTTGGTACGGTTAAAGGCCCACCGAAAATTACCACAACATGAAGACTCCAAACAACACTGTAAATTTGCTTCGTTAATATAAATTTCTGTAACCTATGGTGCCATTTCAATGGGTTGGAGGTGAATTAATTATGTGTTCCGTATTCCATAGTCTTCACAATACTTCTGATTTCATAGCTGTACGATATCGGAATGACATGGCCAATGACCACACCTTTTTTTTGGGGTGCCTAGTTGACCATGTATCTTAGTGCACTTGTATTCATGGCGAGGCGCAGACGCCGTCTGGGGGTGACAGGTTCAATTCCCGGCACGGTAACTATAGCTTCCGATTTTTATGTTGTCTAGTGTGTTCTTCTATCTTTCTACTTCTTTCTATGAGTGCCGTTCACAACACTTTCTGTTACTTGATTAATTCATAATACTGTAAATTCAACAATATTAGTTAATTCACAGTTCATCATTATCATACCACAACACTTCGTATCAATGGGTCACTAGCTGGTGTTGACTGTCTGATCAGCTCTCTCCACCTTTGACTGTCAGATGCGATGGATTTCACGATTGCTTGCCTAAGGCCTGTCCATTTAGTCAAATTCTGTATCCAGGTCTTACTTGGTCTGCCTCTTCTCCTCTTCCACTCTACTAGTCCTGTAGTATTGTTTCAGAAGAATTTAGATCTCATTACATGTCCGTAACACCACATTTTTCGCCCTTTCACAGTTCACTTTAGTCACAGAATAATTTTTTTATTTTAGATCCCCTTTAACGCCTTTTTGGCGCATCTGGCATATGGGAAGAGCACCCATATTTTTACAGACCATTCGGCATTAGTGGGGTAATGTGGTCAGCATTACACTTCTCCAAGAAATCCATCCTGGTACCCATTTTAGGCTGGGTCGACCTGCCACAATCCATACCAAGATCAAAATCCACGCAGCCAGCAATAGATTTCGATCGCGGTACGTTAGCATTACGAGTCAGACTCGCAATGCTAAAGCCACGGACGCCGCCTTACAGGACATAATTAATGAGCAATATCTGTCCATCACGTGTACTCTAGCAACAGAGGTCTCCACAATGGAACACTAGCCAATACACTCAGTCATCTACTTTCAAGACGGACTCGAAGACACTACCAGCACACAGGCCGAAGCACTGTCTCCTCCTATGAAGACAGGATATAACAACATCGAGATATCGGTTCTTTTCTTTTACCCCCCACCCCAACTCGGAAACTCTGGAATTTCGCGGCGAGTTCCCGAAAAGGGCAATAGTATATGGATGTTAGTTTGTGACATGAAAATCAACTACCAAACCCTAACCCAAACCTCCCGCCCCCCCCCCCCCAACCATAATTTTGGACTTTACCGATAACTCCCCACGAAATCCACGAGTCCCAGAGATAGCGTGGACTAAAAGAAAAGTATCGAGATATTTTAAATTCAAAGGTGCGACAGTTGCTCACATCAGTGACGACCTCGTCTATTGGCTCGCCGGTAGACGACTTCAACGCCGGTCGGGGCAGTATTTGTGTATGTTTCCTTTGTATGTCTTTATCAACACTGCAGGAATCCTTTTCAGGGCTCTTGCTTGCGTGCAATGGCGCAAAAAACCTAGCCCTAACTATAATCTAAGGCTCCATCATCGGGATACTGGTTGAATGTGACGATTCTTTTTAGCATATCAGCAAAACGGAAAGGCAGTTGCTTTGACGAGGGTTCTGAAGTGCACCGAAATAGCAGATCAGTTTACTGCTATGGGTTCCTCCCTGCAGTCCTCTGGCACCCTTTAGGAGCACCGACCTCTGGATGAACCACATTGATACAGCCAAATGGGGCTATGTGTATATCTTACGCACACCAAGCGTGCCTTTCTCGTCAGTGTCCAGTAACCTTGACTAAATTCTGTCAACACGTTCACTCACTTCTCCGGACTTCCAAAAACTCCTTGAACAACTAATCAACTGACCACTCTTGCCCAGACAGACGTGCAAATTTCACAAAATGTGTCTTCCTCGATTTTCAGCAAGACTGCTCGTTGGAAAACGTATTTCCAGTTGATATTTACTGGTGTGGCAGCTTTCTGAGCAAGAGTGTTGAATGTTGAATGTTCAATTAGGAGTCGACATATCAGCGTTTGGAGCACTCCCATAAGCGCTCCATCGCCATCTTCAGTAGCAAGCGAAGAGTTCCAGTTCTGATGGCACCAGTGACTGTCTGATTGTACATCCGTCTCACCCTTCCCCTGAGTGTTAGTGTCTGCCAGATTTCTTGGTTACTGCTCTCAGCGCCCTTTTCCTCAGACCGTAATGATATACCTGTGCCTCCGCACTGTTCACTCGCTCCCAAAGGGCCCTCACATATCTAGCTTGTCATACATCAAATCACCACCAAGTGGTGCAGAGCTGGTCAGTCTATCTACCTGCTCATTTCCCAAAGCTGGCATAACCTGGAGAAAATATAAAAAAGACCTTAACTACCCAGGACATCTGAATTTATGCTTGCCACTCTGCACGCAGCATGCTTGTCTCTGAGCATGAGATGTCTCCTTAGCACATACTCAGTAAGCTTCACATGACTGATTTGAACTCGCTCTGGCCTCTTTCTGTCCATTCATACACATCCACGTGAACTCCGATATACCCATGTGAGTGACTCCCAAGAGAGTTTTTCGTTAAGTCAACGTCACAACACTTGGAGCGCCGCGTCTACTTTAGCTTCTTATAACTTAGCCCCAGTATAGGACGAAATTTCTTTTTGGTGATATTTCAAAGGCTCCCCCCTTCCCCCATGGCTTGAAAGGGGTCCTAAATGTTACTTAACAGCTAAACAGGGACCTGTGCCTAGGTTATTCTCATCCGAATCGCTGCACTTTGTGTCACCGGGTGTTTATCGCTAGTTGTGTGGTCTTGGTCGGGTTGAACGTCAGTCAGTCGCTTAGTAGATTTTAAAGTGTAAAAGTTGTTCAGCTATCAACCCCCCCCTTCCCCCCCCTCCCGCCCCAAATCACATTAGGACTCGATGCACAAGTAACGCGCCCAGGTATACAGTGTGTAGTACTGGTTCCAGTTCGTAATCTGTGTTATCGATGTCTTCATGTTGTTTTAATTGATAACAAGCAAACATATGTTGTTTGTTTTTGTTTTTGGAAATGCATGTGTAAGAGAAGACGAACAAACCGATAGGTTTGCTGGAGAGACTTTCGTGAAAAATGAGCGCTCAATCTATAGTCGGCTTTGTCATTATCATCTTCTTTTCTCTGACTGACTGACTGACTGACTGACTGACTGACTGACTGACTGACTGACTGACTGACTGACTGACTGACTGACTGACTGACTAACTAACTTACTAACCTGACTAAACCGAGTGACCAAGTGACTTACTGGCTGACTGACTGACTGACTGACTGACTGACTGACTGACTGACTAACTAACTAACTAACTAACCTGACTAAACCGAGTGACCAATTGACTTACTGACTGACTGACTAACTAACTAACTAACTAACTAACCAACCTGACTAAACCGAGTGATCGAGTGACTGACTGACTGATTGATTCCAGTGCATGCTTTGTCACAGGAGCCAGGCGATGAACAAATGAGCCGTGCTCCGGAAGCCCCTGTTCAAAACCCATACGCAGCCCCATATCCATCAGAGACCCAGCCGTATCCATACTATCTTCCTGCCCCATACACCTACCCACAGGGTCCCTATGGAGCACAGGTCTCTCAGTCAAATACAACAGTCATTGTCCAGACAGCCCGGTCAAGCGCAGCCTTCACCTCCCCGCAACTGGAGTTCACGTCTTTGTGAATGTGGAAAGGATTGGTCTATCTGTAAGTACGAAGTAAATTTGAGAGGGTATCAGGTGCATTCCGCGGAAGTAAAGGCGGCCAGCGTGACGCTGACCACATCACTCAAGTGCCGATTGGTCTATAAATATATAGGTCTAGCCCTATATTCACAATACGCCCAAAGGCGTGGAAATGGGACATTTACTTTACTTTTTTTTCACGAAGTCAGTAACAGTCGCAAGGATTGCTTTATTTGCAAGTGGAAATCTGTGAATGTAGCATGACTGTTCTGTTTGTAAGTATACAGTCTTTGGATCTAACAATGATTACTCTATTTGTAAGTACTTGTTCGCTTCACTGGCTGTAAACTCCGGCCAATAGTTCTGGATGTTTGTCCAGTTCCGGACTTAAGTCTCGTTCCAGAATCTGAGTGTCGCATGCAGATCTGTATCACACATCTGACTCACTTGTATGCCGACTGTTGGTTCCTTGCCTCTCAGGCAAATGTACTCAGACTTCGAAGGATGTCCCCAATTATTCCACTCCTACGTCATGCTCGTTGATGAGGCAGTGGATCTATTCTTGCCCCCCCCCCACCCCCCATAGGGCCCTGGAACCCACACGGGAGTTGATAAGTATGAAGACTATGAATGTAGCAATGATTGCTCTATTTGCAACTTTGAAGATAATGCATTTTCTTATGATTGCTTTATGTGCAAGTATGCAATTAACGAATGTAACAATAACTGGTTTATTTGTGATCAAAAAGTGTTTGGAAAAAGAAATAAATGTTTATTTTGTGAGTACAATGTCTTTCAATGTAGCCATGATTGATATTGTTACTTTTCTTCTGCTCTAGTCATCGGAAGATGGAATTACGTTGTGCCCGTTTACAACCCGGCCGCGGTATTTGCGCCTTTCGGCCGACACATCCGACTTCTGCCGGAATTTATTTTTAAGCAGAGTTCAGGATTGTTGCAGTGATTGTTCTACAGAACTTGCAAATATAAACTGTGTAGATGTTTTAATGATTGTTCTGTTTGTAAACTGAATGTTGAATTAGGAATCGACATCATAGCACTCAGGACACTTCCATACGCGTTCCGTCCCCACTTCAGCAGCAAGCGACGAGTTCTAATTCCTGTGGTACCAGTAACTGTCTGATTGTACACTGTCCTAACTTTCTCTTGAGTGTTAAGCGTCGGCTAGATCCCCTTTGGTAACTCCCCGCAGCGCCGTTCTTCTCAGACCTCAATGATCTATTTGTGCCTCCGCACTGTTCATTCACTCCCTCATAACGTAAAGCTTGCCATACATCATTCCACCACCAAGTGGTACAGAACCCGCCAGAATATTTGTATGCTCGTTTCTCAACAGATCTGCATGATCCAAAGGACGCTAACTACCCAGGAGCCCTAAAGCTTCTTCTTCTTTGCGTTCACCGGCTGTAAACTCCGGTGGAAAGTTCTGGTTGTTCGTCCACTTCTGGACTTCAGTCCTCCTATTCCAGAACCTGAGTGTTGCGTGCGCATCCGTTTGACAGATCTGATTAATTTGTATGCAGACTTTTGATTCCTTGCCTCTCAGGCAGATGCACTCCGACATTGAAGGAAGCTCCCAGTTAGTCGACTCTTACGGCCTGATTTTGGATAGGCAGTGTGTCTATTCTTGTTTTCCCTATAATAGGGCCCAGGAACCCACACGGGGAACCTCTGACGCGATGCTTGCCATTCTGCACAAAGCAAGCCTTTCTCCACCTCTTTCAACATACTCTGTGAGTCAGTTACAATTACCACATGTGTGTCCAGTAAGTCAGTCAGTAGCATGTCCTTTGCATAACCTTCTTCCCATAACAACCCTACGGAAAACTTCTCGATCACAAGCAAGATGTCCCGCGTTCGATACACTTATCTGGAGATCATCCGCCACATCCTGCACCCATCTTCTCTTTGGCCTTCCTTTCGTCCCAGGCATATACTCCTCCATTGTTGTTTTCTCTAAGCTTTCGTGACGTTTTAAGTTAAAAGAATATTCAATTGTCTGTGTTTTATCGTCTTTAAAAACCAACCTTCTTCAACGTTCAGTTCTTGAAGTATGGATGTATTTGTTCTTTTCTTTACCCATGATATTCTTAGTACCCGTCTATAACATTTATAATCAAAGCATTTATGCGCTGTTCAGCTTGTTTGGTAAGTGTCCAGGTCTCACAGGCGTATGTTGCAATGGAAAAGTTGCATGCTCATAGAAACTAATTTCTGTAGTTCTGTCTGCCCTCTCCATAATTTATTTAGTTGTTTAAGTCTCTAAAGAGCGATTGATAATATATGTGTACAGCTGATTATTTATCCAGCGGAAGGCAACAGTGATTGCCTCCACCTCCATTCTCAAACTAGACTTTGTGATATCATATGTCAGGCTATGTTGCTGTGTGCAAACCCTGAAATCCTACGTTTTTTTTTTTAAATAACGCAGTCTGCGAAACTAGCAAAGACTGTTTTATTTGCAAGCATAAACACTCTAAAGGAGGCAATGATTTTTCTGATTGTAAGTACAAAATCTGAAAGCAGCAATCACTGTTCTGCTCACCATAATGAAGACACCATCTCCGGGTGTTTAGATGGTCCAGGGTCTTTGTACACTTATCCTGCAGCAAAGCCTTGTCGCCATTTGGAGGTGACAGGTTCTATCCCCGACATGGTTACTAAGCTTGCAATTTGTTGGTTGTCTAGTGTGTCATATCTTCTTACTTCTTTCTATGAGTGCCGATTAATAACGTCTATTGTTTAATTTTTACATTGGGTCTAAGGCCTCGGTGATTTCTACGTCCGTTTATGTTAACTTTAATTACCTATAACACAATGGTGCCTGGTAATTGAATCTCTTTTTTTAATTTTAGTTACATACTAGACAAGACATCACGGTCTGACGGGTTTGGAATTGTTGTTGTATTTCTTGATCTGCCTACGCTAAATTATTTAAATTTTTATAACTTATGGTGCTACTTGAGTGGCGAATTATGTCCGTATTCTTCTTCTTCTTCGCGTTCATCATCATCATCATCAGTTCTCGTTGTGCCTAGTGGCACATGAGGCTTCAGAGAGGACTTTTCGTGCTTTCCTGTCCTGTGCAATCTTCAGTGCAGTTTTCCATGTCAAAGATGCCGCACTCAGGTCACTTTCCACCGTTCGTCTCCATGTTGTTTTTGGGCGCCCCTGTTTTCTCTTTCCCTCTGGTGTCCACGTGAGAGCTGTTTTGGCAGGTATATTAGGATCAATTCTCATAATGTGGCCAAGCCATTTCCATCTTCTCTTGGTTATCATACTGTCTAAAGTTTCTTGGTTTGTGACTTTAAGTAGTTTAGTGTTTGAGATTGTATCTGGCTAGAAAATTTTAATAATTCTACGTAGACATGTGTGGTGGAAGAGGGACAGCTTGTGTGCATCCTTTTTGGTCATTCTCCAGCATTCCGCTCCATAAAGAAGAACTGGCAAAATGATGCTCTTGTAGAGTCGGAGTTTCGTTCCTCTGCAGTAAATGTTGGATTTCCAGATTTGCCTCATCGTTCCAAAAGCAGCTCTAGCTTTGTTCAGACGTGACTGTCCTCTTCAGTCCCTCCCGGCAGGGACACCACACTGCCAAGATATGTGAAATGTTCTACATTTTCAAGAGTTTGGTTATTTATGGTCACTGGTTGTTGGTTTGAACTGCTTGTCATGATCTTAGTTTTCTTTGTATTTATTCTCAGTCTCACCATTTCTGCTGTGCTGTGTAGTCTGTTACTTTTTTCTTGCATATGTTTATGTTGATGTGATAGGAGTGCTATATCATCTGCAAAATCAAGGTCCTCAAGCATGGTGAATGGAGTCCATCGTATGCCTCTCAATGTCCTGTCTACTGTGTTCTTTAGTATCCAATCAATCACAAGGTTGAAGAGTAGAGATGACATAACACATCCATGTCTTACACCTGTCTTTACTGGGAAAGATGTATTGTAATATTTTATACTTTTTTTACTTTATAGAAGAGAGCAATTATGTTGACTATTTTTCCTGGAATTCCATAATGTCGTAAAATTTTCCATAGACTGTCTTCGCGTTCACCGGCTGTAAACTCTGGTGGAAAGCTCTAACTGTTGGTCTACTTCTCGACTCTAGTCCTGTTCCAGAACCTCAATGTTGTGTACAAACTCGTTTTACAGATGTGACACATTTGTATTCAGATTGTTGGTTCCTTCCCTCTCAGCCAGATGCATTCCGCATTCGAAGGAAGCTCACAGTCAGTCGACACGACATGCTTTTGTGTAGGCAGTGGGTCTATTCTTGCTGGGGCGTGGAACACCACACAGGGAGACAGTATTTTATAGTTGTGGGTTCAAGCTGTACGACAGACATGGCGAAGAACGAGACTTTTCTAGGGCGTCTTGTTGATCGTGTCTCTTAGTGCCTTTGTCCTGCAGCAAAGCGTTGCCATTTGGAGGCTACAGACTCGATCAACTGTATGGCAATTATATCTTTCTACCTTTCCACGTTCTACATCTTTCTATGAGTTTCTACATGTCTATGTGTTTTTAATATTCGCTTGCTATCTGAAGGTTGCTTTGTAATTAAAATGCACCTGCTTATATACATCCCGTAAGTATTTTATTGGGGTAGGTGTCATTTGATCACGTTTAGTGTAATATTGCTAGCAATTCATCTGCATATATGCATATTTACATATTTGAAAATTCCAACTGTGGTAATTTTGATCTTATCTTTATAGAAAAACATTTCGGAGCTAATCTATTTGTGATTCAATGAGATTTCCAAAAAGTACGGGAAATAACTCTTATCGTGCCAATGATATAAGGAAAATCGGCAGTTATCTAACGCTTTTCCTTATTTTATGGTCTCCCTCCCTTTACTCTTCTTCTCGGTAATAAGCAGGGCCTTTTCTCCTTGCAGCCAGCAACAGAACGCAATACCGCCACCTGTTTCACTTATATTTTTTATATTTTTTTTACTCAGTACCAGCACCAGGGTCGTCTTAATAGCAATACGGCCCTACGATAAACTAGTGTGCTGGCATTCCCAAGACAACGACTCAAAGAAATTAAATGTCAATGGTCGGTAATAACAAATGTATATTTTTTTTTTTATACTGGCATTCAAATAAAACTGGTGTTAAAGCATGCACATAGAATACGTGACACAATATGAAACCATTAAGAACTTATTATCATATCAGCCATTTGACTCATTTCTTTTCAAAGAATTGCTTTATTATTAGGTTGAAGTAAGCAGTCTTGATGATGTTCATTTTCTATGTACACGAGTGAAAACCGGTTGAAATGATGCTGCCCCATTTTTGCAGTGAATTACATTCTGCATGAGGACTTCTGTTTTGTAAATTGGGGTGTTCCGCAATGCCGGTGATATCTAGCACGACACCCACTAGAGAGTGCTGCAACCTATGTCACGGGCATTCTCTTTCTCGGAATGAAAACGTGAATGCAAGTCATCGCAGAAACCTAACAAGAGAGCGGGACACACCTGTAACCTTCAGGAAAGTCGACCAGCCCAACAAACTTGTGAATGAAAAATGACCTACTCTATTTGGGGAGACTTACGTCGAACTAACCCAGCGTCTATTTTTATTTTATTTTTGTAGGTTAGTTTTGATATCTCTCGGATTGTTCTGTTTCCTTTTCATAGTCTGCTTTTGTGTGCGCTTTTCCAATCCATGATACTATGTGTTTTTCGTGGGAGCAGCGTGTATTGTGGTTGTGCTATGTCGGGGCAGGTAAATGACCGATAGTTTTGGCAGCCTCGACCACGCTACCTTGGCAATGATTTGATCGTGGCAACACACTTATCCTTCCCCTCAAACCATTAGGAGCTCCACCACTATAAATCTGTTAGGGACTGCACCCCCAATCTTTTAGCATTGGCTCCACCACCCATAATCTTTTAGGGGCTGCACCCCAGATATTTTAGGGGCTCTACCGCCCAGTCTTTAAGGGGCTCCAGTTCTAATCTTTTAAAGACTTCACCCCTCCCTCCAAAGCATTTAGGGACTCCACCGTCCAGTCTTTTAGGGTCGGCACCCCCAATCTTTTAAGGGCTCAATCGACCAAATTTTTTTGGGGCTCCACCCCAAATCTTATAGGACCCCACCACTCCTAGTCTGTTAGGGCTCTACTTCAATCTTTAGGGACTTCATCCCAATCATTCAGGCCCCCCCCCCATGTATTTATGGGCTTTAACACCCCTTTCCCCAGTTTATAAGGGTGTTAGGTCGCCGTGGGCACCTGTGTCTAAAAGGCCATTAGAGATGTAGACGTAGGCATCGTCCAGAATGAGCCTTGGTCGTGGCGCAGTACCGCTCGTGTTTCAGCATCCCGTCTAAAGGACATTAAAAAAAGGAGATCCAAACTGCAAGCCGATCGAGAAACATTTCGTCACCGGACGAAAAGATACTTTCGCGTACCACGTAAACGGTATTTGTATCCAACTGAACTAGTCATGTAATCAATTTCATTCTGAAGTCTCAATCCCAACCATTGATGTGTTTCAGGCTGCTGTGCAATTTTCTGTACTTCCTGCTTAGAGAGTCAAGTGGTGCGGGACATGGGAGAGTCGTGTCTGGTGCCTTGTTGTGTCCCTGGCTGGCTCGTGACTCTCAGGACAAGAATGAGGACCCTGGAAAATATCCGTGTAAGAATTCTCTCTCTTTTTTTTTTAATTACATATAAATAAAAGAATTCCGTTTAAAAAAAAAAATCAGATTACGACTAATTAGGGATGTTTCCTCCGAAGTTGAAGCGAATCTGTCCGAGAAGCGAGGAATCTACAGTCTGCATACAGATGAGCAGATCTGTAAAATGGGTATGTACCCAAAGAAGTAAAGTCCAGAAGTGGACGAAAAAACAGAAATTTCCGCCCACGTTTACAGCGGGTGAGATTCAAGGATAAACGAAATATCCTGGCTGTGGTATGCAATATTCGGGATATTGCTTACTTGGCAAAGGTATCCAGGGCATGCTTATACTCCTGGAGGTCACATATAGCATATAATTACACACATCGCTGGATAAGCCGTGCTGAGCTGCGGGGGTGCGGACCAGGTAGTTTTGATAATAAACACACACAAGTAAACATAACCAGCTAGCCAGCACTAACCAACGCCCTGTGAAATATAAGCAACCAAACCACACTGACACTGTGGTCAGGTTATCTGAATCTCGTCGTCACGTCTCCCACAAGTACCCTCACAAAACGTCACAAGACACATCCACACGTCCGTCCTACCTCACTGACTAAGAGCTACTGGATCAGACTGCCACGGGGTTTTCCACCAGCGGTTGGTGTCATACGAATCTCACACTTCCCTCGCAATACCCATGGTGACCACAAATTTCTGCGAATTTCAGGCACCGTCTGTTTCACAAACGTTGAATTGCCTGGGTCTTTTACACCTCCTCTTCGTGTGCACTGGCGTTCACGTCGATCTCTATCATTCTTACATATTAATAAGAGTTGGCACAGAAGTTACTAGTAACGAAGTCAGGCCCACAAACAGAGTGACTTCCCTTCCCATTTATACCTCGTAGTGACGCAGGGCGTCTTCTATGTTGAGGGGTGTTTTCTTCAGCGTTCGGTCAGCGCGACGATTCGTGAGTATCGAAACAAGGATGTTTTTGTATTTCTGCGTTCGTTGCTGGCGGAACTCCCTGAAACAGACAACGCACTGACAAGGCACATAGTCACAGATAAACAAAAGTTGTCATACTCCTGAAACGTCGCTCAGCTGGCAAAACGTGGAAAAAATCAGGCAAGTGAGCGGTGACAAAACAAGGACAGAGAGAGGTTTTAAAGCGTTGACAATAAGGAATACCTGACACCCCTGCCACATAGAAGACGCCCTGTGTCACAACGAGGCATCAATGGAAGGGAAGTCACTCTGCTTATTTGCATGACTTCGTTATTTGTTCCGCACAGAACTTAGATTTAAATGTAAAAATTATGTATTTTCATGTTCTATAGCTCTGGCTTATGGCGTCAGTTTCGTAAAGGAAAATATAGTAGAGATATCTTAGGCTGGTATGGAGAATGTAGCCTGAATGGGAATGCACAGCGAGATGGCTCTTTTTTTATGGTACGGAAGGATATCAGCATGTGAACTGATACTTGCTACTGGAGATCAAAAGATAGAGAGAACGATGCTTGCAAACGCCAACCGGCAAGACAATTGATGATTTGAGATTTCTTTCTCTTCTTTACATTATTTGATAGTTTGTCGTCATGTTTTAAATAACTGGTTCTGACCATGTTGTGTTGCTTTAATCCGTTAGTCCTTTCAGTCGTGTTAGTGTAGTGCCTGGGTTATTATGGTTATTTCACCTTTTAAATATCTATTGGTCGGTGCAAATATAAAACTATGTATGTATACAGGTATCCTCCAGGCAGAGTGGCAAGCATCTCTGAGAGGTCCCGATTAGATACTTTTCTTCTCATATTTTCCCCAAGTAATGGAGGTGTGTTGGGAAACGAACAGGCAGAGATAATGGCTACTTCTGCACCTTTTCGTGATGAATACATTTATGATAAGCTAGATATTGTAGAGGTCCTTTTGGGGCGAGTGAATAGTGCAGAGACACAAATAGGTCATACAACTAGATTTCTGGATCAACCCCTGGTTCAACAGAAAAAAGGGTGCCGGTACTTACAAAAAATAGTCTAAAAAGAGGTGCAGTACTCACCATAATTTGTCTATCACACTAACGCTGAAACAAATGATGCCCACACAAAGTAGAGATTATTCTGTACTGCAAAAAGCCCTGCTCATTTGTATAAAATTGCTATATTGTTATGCGATGTTAGGTTTCGATATTTGTAGAGTTTCATATATATATATATATATGATTATCATCATCATAACATAACATGGCCGAAAAATGATGACTGTCTTCTTTTGATGTCTGTGATAAGTCGTCTTCGAGCGCCCGCCTCTTTCAAAACCTCTTGGTTGCTTTTTTTTGGCTGTCCAAGGTATTCTAAGCATTCTTCTGTAAAACCACATCTATGAGGCCTCAAGAAATTGTTTGGCCTGCCTACCGATTGTCCAGGATTCACAGCCATATGTTAAAACTGGATGTATGAAGCAAGCAGGAATTCGTTTTCTAACTCTCAATGACAAGGATATATTGCACAAGATATTCTTCATTAAAAAAAAAAAATGCAGTTTGTGCCTGTCCTTTTCTGTTTCTTATCTCAGTTTTGCATCTTCCATCTGATTTTTTCCTTGTGCTTACTTACATTTCTGTACTTGTCCTAAAAAAACACCATCGACTCTTATTACACATTTAGGAACAATTCGTTTCTTTCAAACCACCATTACTTCTGTCTTCCCATTATTCAAACTGAGGCCCATTCTTCCACTTTCTAACATCACAATGTCTATTATTTCCTGTAGTTCTTTCTGACATGTTGCTATCAAGACTGTGTCATCATTCAGTTTTTATATATATATATATAACTTGGCTTTCTAAAAGCATAAGATAGTTTTGTTACTCTTAGGGCAGCGTGATGGATGACTGCTGCAAGGTCTATTGCTGCTACCTGTGTGCATTGTGCCAACTGGCATACGAGACTAAAGTGGTCAGACAACGTGTGCTGGCAGTTGCAACAGTGTCCAGGCCAGTCTGAGTGTCACTCCCGGGGCATAGTCTTCTTCACTGGAAACATTCCAGAACCTGGCATAGATTTATTTACTCTTTTCATTGTTCTCTAAAGATCATTCTCATCACCCACCCAGCATAATCGCAAATGCTCCCATCTGCTCTTGAGTATGTCTGTAAGTGTAGTTATGCTTTAAACTCCCATTCTGTTCCTTTTTGTGTTACGAGAGCTTGTTGGTCCAGCATGTTTTAGTCTACATGTTTTAAATACAGAAGTATTTGCGAAATGAAGAAAGTATTGTTTGTAAATAACATGTGTATTTTAACTATATATATATATATATGATTAACCCTATTACATGTCTTTAGGCAGCTTATTTGGTTATTTAGTATACAGTGTTAGATATTTTATTGATAGACCAGCGTATGGGAAGAAGTATGGGAAGAAGTATGGGAAGAAGTATGGGAAGAAGTATGGGAAGAAGTATGGGAAGAAGTATGGGAAGAAGTATGGGAAGAAGTATGGGAAGAAGTATGGGAAGAAGTATGGGAAGAAGTATGGGAAGAAGTATGGGAAGAAGTATGGAGAGCAGATATCGTCAATGCTGTAAGGACTGGGCTAGCGGATAGTGAGGAATTCCTGACACTAACACGATTGCGTGAAATGAGAGTAAAGCATGGTAAAGCACGTCTTACGTCGTCTTTAAACCCGAGATAGGAGACAATATAACTTGCTTTTAATGGGAATAATTAGTAGAAGTACCGTGGAGTGGTTGCTGCATCGGAGGACTGACCACGGATGGGAATGCCCAATGTTCAGTGACGTCGATTGTGGTAATATAACATAATATGTTATAGACTAATTGTAAGTCGGTGGTTGGTATGGTCAACATCACGCCGGCCACATTTATTTTCCGTTACTTTACCTGGTACCCATTTTAGGCTGGCTAGACCTGGGAAACAAGGTCAACTTTAGGATGAAAATCCTCTCAGTGTGTATTCGAACTCACTACCTTCGGCCGGCCGTCTAACCACTACCAATTTCATAGTGCGTTCCAAAAATTGTGCCCTCAAATTTCAACAAATATCACCAAAACTCCTAAACGAATCAAGACGAATGTTTTTTGCGCGCGACCGTTCATTTCCCATGTCCTTATGATTGTATAATTTATAAATGCATAAGTGCTGTCGTTTTTTTTTTTTAATAAGCGGTGAATGTCTTTGTTTGGCCAATAATTTATGTATCCCTAACAAATATAGTAGTCATGAACTGACACATGCGTTGAGACTGAAAATCAGTTCACATGTGCGCTATGCATAGTGATTTTTTGTCAGCCTAATCCGCATGCGAGAAAAAAAAAAACTATTTTTCTAACGCACGAAAGGCTAATGCTGGAGATGATCACTTGAGGGTGAAAGGGCAATAAAAACTAGATCCTTGTTTATATTTAAAAAAAAAAAAAAAAAAAAAAAAAAAAAAAAAAAAAAAAATTCAAACAGAAGCGATTATGAAGCTTACATAGAATGTTTACTGAGTTGCAGATATTTTAAGTTTTGCACGATTTTTTTAAAATGAACTATATCACAAGAAGAGTAGCAGATATGTGTTTTTAATGAACTTCAATCAAATGTAAACACTCCATTTAAATCGTTGAACTGTCAAAAAATTGCTAGTTCAACGTTTGTCTCCCCATTTACTCACCCTTACACACTTGAGCCACCCTATTTTGCGACATAGTGACTGGGGTTTTCCACAATAACGTTGATATCGAGTTTTCTACATTTCAACACGACAGCGCTTTTTAACACTCCAGAAACATGGACACATTAGGTCTAACAATCCTTGTAGAAAGTGCTGAAATCTATGCCACAGGTATTCTCTTTCTCAGAATGAAAACGTTAATGCAAGACGACAAGGAAACCAAACAAGAGAGCGGGACACACCCGTAACTTCAACAAAAGTGGACCAGCCCAACAAAGTTGTCAATGAAAACTGACCTATTTTGTTTGGGGAAACTAAGGTCGAACTATAGATATATATATATATTGTCAACTAATGAATGTTGGCCCCTAAAAAAGTTAGAAATAAAACCACAAGAACTATGTTTTCAACGCAATAGTTAAACCAGCGTGAGTCGATTTAACAAGAACCGGAGACAGCAGCAACCAACAGCAAGAGCAAACCTCAGAAACGTTTACAGTAACACAAGGGAATTAGTAAGCATATATATATATATATATATATATATATATATATATATATATATATATATATATATATATATATTAAG
The DNA here is from genome assembly GCA_905116865.2 of Candidula unifasciata. Lineage (NCBI taxonomy): Eukaryota > Metazoa > Mollusca > Gastropoda > Stylommatophora > Geomitridae > Candidula > Candidula unifasciata. The sequence continues at coordinate 152,462 of CAJHNH020000534.1, read as the reverse complement.
TCAACTGGATCAGTCAAAAACAGTCAAGAAAAGATACTCACCAACACTAAAGATCACACGGACAGATGGGCTGAGTATTTGAAAAGACTTCTAAACAGACCAGCCCCAGAGGTTTCTCCAGATATCTAGTCTTTAGAAATAGAACTGGATGTCTGTTGTGAGATACCATCTAAAGAGGAAATTAGAAAGGCCATCAATCTTCTGAAGGAAGGAAGGGTAGCAGGTCCAAGTGGTATCCCAGTGTAAAGCCCGACTGAAAAATGCAACTGATAAAAGATTAAGAATTCAGGTCTTTTGTTTTCTAACGTACAGACACTCCCGCCCCCACAAACACTCTCTCACACATACACATTTTTTTTTTAAAGTACTCTAAATGTTACTGTACAAGAAACTCTGTGATGAGCTTTTTATTCTCTTTATGTTCAACGCCGGCACCTTTTCTTTTCTTGTGAATATTATATAATTCAAGTAGGGTCGGCTTCGTAATGCCGAGATACCGGGCAAGCTACTGGACTTAAATTTGCCTAGAAAAACCACACAACAGCCAGGGGCTGTTGAAGTTGGTTCTGCAACGTCCTGTAAAGGATACGCAGCTAACTAACCTAGAGTTCAACGTGAGTCATTTAGTATTGAGTGAGTTAAGAACATATCCACGACAAATAGGTCACCGAATTGCTGCAGAGAGTAGGGCGCGCTGACCCCAAAAGGTCCGTGGAAGATGTGTAGGCGAAATTGAAACTGAAACACACAAAAAGCACACGGCGGGAACATTGTGGTAAGTGCGGACATTGTCGCCTGCAACACGTTGGTTATAATTAACAGTTGACAAAGTTGTGTGTGTGCACATCTGCTTCTAGTATAAATACAGACTTCATAGGTAAGTATTTAATTTGTGGTTTTGTAAGTTCATTGTATTTGCTGTTTATTTTTATCAATTTTAGGATGTTATTGTTCATTTTAAAGATCATCGCACATCGAATATGACGATAAGTGCTCCAGTCTCCTCCTGAGTATGTCTCCAAGTGTTTTTCAGCTAACACCCCAGTTCTGTTTTGCTTGATGAGATGTAACGACTGTTGGCTCCAGGGATGCCAATGGGATTTGTGTGTGTGAAAAACCCAGCTTAGCTGAACAAAAACCCAAGCAATACATAGACACAGAACAACAACAACTGAAAACCCAGATTGTTAAAATGTACAAAATTTATATTTACGAAACGAAACATTTACCACTTATATATATATATATATATATATATATATATATATATATATATATATAAAACTATATATTCCTTATATATATATATATAAAACCCAGATCTATATATATATAAAAAAACCAGCATTCCTTAGCTGTCATATAAAAACCTGTGATCTGGGCAGAAACCCAGACATTGGTAGGTCAAGTAAGCCTGTGGCCTTGACAGATGACCTGACCATGCAGGTCAAGTAAGCCTGTGGCCTTGACAGATGACCTGACCATGCAGGTCAAGTAAGCCTGTGGCCTTGACAGATGACCTGACCATGCAGGTCAAGTAAGCCTGTGGCCTTTATCAGGATTAAAGTCGACCATGCAGGTCAAGTAAGCCTGTGGCCTTGACATGTAGACAACAGATCAAATGGTTTGGCCATGTAACGATATTGCAACAGACAGGGCACCACTAAGAGAAATGTTAGTCAGATGCAGTGGTAACAGAGCTAGAGGTTGACCGCTCAGTATATGAACAGCATAAATATCAGATACCCTGAAGAGTATTGGGTTCTTGTTCTTTTAATCCCCCAAGTTATAGGTCACGGGACAGTCTTATGTCTCAGGGGTGCTTTAAAATAGGTCAATTGTTGTGCAGTTTTGTGTGTGCTTGGTGATCATTTCGGGGTGTGCATTTGGAAGAATGAAGTTATTTGCAGTTGTGGGTGGTGTCTATTTGTTTTTGGGTTTTTCCCTGTGCAAACGGGAGAATGACGTTGGTGGTTTTATTTGTTTTTAATTTACACTTACAATATTTTCGAAATCGACACAAAACGGTCTGCTGCCACTTCGCATGCAGCAGCTGAACTGAAACCGAAAGCCAGTTTATAGGAAATTTCGAAATTATGAAACTGAGCTCACAACCCCTGACGCCCCTGGTGACGACAGAGATGGTCGTTTGCTTGGCATCAGATGACGGCCCACAACTGCAAATAACTTCATCCTCCCAAATTCACACTCACAAATGCACACCAAAACATGCACACACAAAACTGCACGACAATTGACCACAGCTTGAAATTGGTAACGATCTCTCCACCAATTTTTGAACACCCCTGAGATATTAGACTATCCCGTGACCTTTGAGTTGGGAGGATAAACAAAAACAAAAAACAAGAAGCAAGTACTATACTTGAAGCAAATAGAAGGGTCAGTTTCAAAGATCTCTTCCTGCCTTGACGCAGCGAGGCATTCGAGGAGTAGAGATTTCACTACCTAGCAATGCGGGAACAAAGACACTGCATTCAGCGGAATGCCCTGCGGTAATATAGCGTCAGCCAGATGTCACATGCTTGCATGAAGCAGAGGCCTGTGTGTTTAGTTACACGCTGTATCAAATTAGACACACACGCCAGACATAGTACAGTCATATAGCAAACACATGAACCGGACATGAACAGTCTTATAGCTAACACAGCATTAGACTTTATATTCTGAGAACTCACTTAACACTTTACATCAAATTATAACTATGAGTGACGGTTTCACTGGATGCAGTTTCCCCATTTCGTTACGTCAAACTTCACCAGCAATCACCTGTCGTGTGCGTTGAGGAAAGGAAAAGTGTGCTAAGTGATGCATAAAATATGTATTTGGGAGCTGTTGGTACAGTGCGTCCCTTTATGGAACATGTATTGTTGTATGCAACAGGTAATGGAGGGAAAGTTTTTTTAAACGTAGCTGAGGCAGACCTCATCGAATATGGATACAAGAAGTTGAAAGACTTTGGCTAGAAACCACATAGGGCTGGATAATTGACTGGAGACAGAGGTACTTTCAGGTGTGCTGTGAAGAGAGCGACGTTCTTCTAAGGACTTGTTTGAACATGGTGATTTGTTCTATGCAGGTGAAAAACGAACATCAAGCATACAAGCTGAAAATCTTTAAATCATGAGGACACAAACAGTACAGTGTTCAATTGATTGCCAGACATGTATCACTGTATCTCGTCTGATGTCCTACTACAGAGTTATATCAACGTAAAATGAAGCACAAAAACTTAATGAGTTTCAACGAGATACTTTCCCCGTGTGGGTTCCGATGCCCCATTAGGAAAAAAAAAAAAAAACCAAGAATAGACATACTGCCTCGACAATAAGCATGTCTTAAGAGTCGGCTAATTGAGAGCTTCCTTCAAAGTCGGAGTGCACGTACCTGAGAGGCAAGAAACCAGGAGTCTGCATACAGATAAGTAAATCTGTAAAACGGATGCACACACAAAACTCAGCTCCTGGAACAAAGAAAAGTCCATAAATGGACGAATAGCCAGGTCTTTCGGTTGGGTTTAACATCCAGTGAACACAAACAACGACTGGAATGCGTTATCACGTGGTCTCTTTTGGTATTAATGTAATGTGCGATTCGTTTTATGTTCATGTGACGCTGACAAGATGCAGCACCTACGAGTTACAACGGATTATGCCGGGAAGTATATTGTGTGATCACAAAAGATGGTAGAATTGACAGAGAAATAGAAAGCAGATGTCAGAAAGCAAGAGCACTTATATACCAATTGTCACCATTATTAAGACATCCAAGCATAACTATGAGTGCAAAGAGACAGATTATTAATAGCATATTCATTCCAACATTAAGCTACCAGTGCCAAACATAGACACTATTTAAAGCCCATATACGCACAATTACCACCTGCGAGATGAGGTGCCTGAGAAAAGCAGCCAACCTAACCATCCGAGATCGAGTGAATAATGAAACTATCAGGCAAATTGTGGGAGCAACACCTTGTACTAGATTCATCGAGAAACAGCAGATCAAGTTGTTTGGCCATCTCTTTAGAATGCAGCAGGATCAAATACCATCACAAACACTACATCTCAGAAGATCAACTACAAGAGCAAGAAGACGGCCGCGGAAAACATGGATCGACAACATTAAAGACACTCTACGCCTACACGGCATGACAATAGCCAGTGGCAGCCAACGTGCACTGGATCGCAAATTATTCCTCCTCACGACGCTTAACGGCAGAAATAGTTTATGATGATGATGTATATTGTACTAGTAGTATGCATTGTTAGTAGGCGTCTGTGGCTTAGGCTTCGTAATGCCAAGGTGCCGGGTTCGATCCCAGCTGCTGGCCTTGCGCCTTGCGTGGTGTCGACAGTGGTATGGAGAAGCCGACCGTCATGAAAGCAATGGCAAACTACTGGACGTATATTTGACTAGAAAAACTACAACAGTCGATGCTGGAGTTGGTTCTGCAACGCCCTGTATAGGATACGCAACTAACTTAAGTTGTTAGTGTCCGCATTATTTATATTCACTACCGGTAAACATGACTGGTCTATAAAACATAGGTCTAGTCCTATCTACCCAATGAGCCCCAGGCGTCGACAAGAGTCTGTTACATTTTTACTTTACCTATAGGGTAACATCGTTTCATAGCAGGAAAACGTCGTTGCTATGCGAGTTCCGTGGCCTCATTGTGTGTGTGTGTGTGTGTGTGTGAGGGGGGGGGGGAGGTTGGCGCGGGGGTGTGGGGAATAGACTGCCTCCTAACAAACATCGACTAATTAGGGACGTTACCTTTAAAGTCTTAGTACATCTGCTTGAAAGCCAAGGAACCAACAAACAGTATGCGTACGAAAAGGCCAATTAGGTAGAACTGACGTGCACGCAAAACTCAAATTCTGGAGCAAGAACGAAGTCCAGAAGTGGATGAGCAACCAGAACTGTACGTCAGTCTACATCTGATCAACGCGAAGAAGACAAGAAAGAAAAACCTAGAAAGGCCGAGGAAATGTGGTTTATGGGAAAAGTGCAAAGAATATCACTGGCTGAGGGAAATACAGATGATGCAGTCTACCTCGGGGAAGATGAAAACCATAACCTGATTAGAGAGATCATGGGTAGTGGTCTCAGTGGCCAAGCGGTCAGGCCGTTTGCCTAGCGCTCTGAAGTTCGTATGTTCACTGCGGTGCTTTTCAGTTCACGATTAAAATTTTTACGATCTCTTGGGATCGTCGCTGGGGGCTACATAAGTCGTGCTCTGTGCTAGGCTCTCGTCAGGCAGCTAGCTGTCTTGCGGAGGGACTAGGCCAAGTGGGATAAAAACAGGTGCAATGAAGTCGATCCGTTGACCTTTACCTTGAGAAAGAAGTACGCAGTCAATATGCTGTGTATGTTATGAAAAGGAACCAGCTCGCAAAGTTGGTGACAACCTGCAAGCCTTATGTAAGAAAAAGAACGCGAAGACTTGGTTTGGCCACATGGTTTGTGCTGAGCAAGACCACAGACCTGATCAGCGTCATTGACCAGATTAGTGATTCTGGTGATGGTCTGAGATGGCAAAACAAGACAGACTTCGCTTACTGACATGACGATGGTTATGGTAATCGTAGTCTTCTTCTTCTTTTTCTTCGCGTTCACCGGCTATTTACTCCACCGGAAGCTTCTAGCTGCTCATCCACCTCTGGAAACCTTTCAACACGCCTGCTTTATAATAAACTAGATCACCACACAGAGGAATGGCAGCAACACCATTACTCCGCTCACCAGAATGTAATGAACAGAAAATCTATGATATGCACAAATCGTTGATCTGTGTCTTATTAAGCGTTGTGAGCGGCCAACAGTACACGTACGACTGTTTCTTTTTCGGAGCATACTCTTTGAGTCGGTTTCAATCACAAAATGTCGGAATGGACTACTCTCCAGTCAACGGAATTTTGAATTAAATATCGACATCATAGCGCTCGAGACACTCCCATAAGCGCTCCGTCCCCATCTTCAACAGTAAGCGAAGAGCTCCAGTTCTGATGGTACCAGTAACTCTCTTATTGTGCATCCGATCTTGCCTTTCCCTTGAGGGTTGAGCATTGAACAGATCCCCTGGTAACTTCCCGCATCACCCATTCTACCTTGACCGTAATAACCTATTTGTGCCTCCGCACTGTTCACTCGCCCCCAAAGGACTCCAGTCAACAGACAGCTGCCGTTACTGCCTCCACCTCTATTCTAATCCTTGATTGAAGGATCCCCTTCTGTCAACAAGGTCCAGTCACGTTTGCTACAGAACCCCACCCACTCGTTTTACCGCTCACTACAGATACCAACCATTCCGTTGGTTTCGACATTTGTTTCGAGAAGCTGACCGTCCAAAAAGCAAAAGCAAAATACTGGACGTACACAAAATGCTGGTTTTGGCTTTGCAACGCCCTGTTAAGGATACGCAGCTACTTTTTAACAGATACATACAGAAAACGTAGGAAAGGCCGCACTTACGTAACCGGGGCCACCTAACTACAGTCGGGAAACATCAATATGAAAACGAGACAACACATGCGGTGTGTCGATGCATTTTAGCACACAAATCCATCAATCAGCCATTCAGTTTGTCAGCCAATTGATCCAACACATCGAGGCAATTGTTTTCTTCTGTTTCTCTTCTTTCTTTATTTTTTAAAATCTTTCTCTTTCTTTCTTTCTTTCTTTCTTTCTTTCTTTCTTTCTTTCTTTCTTTCTTTCTTTCTTTCTTTCTTTCTTTCTTTCTTTCTTTCTTTCTTTCTTTCTTTCTTTCTTTCTTTCTTTCTTTCTTTCTTTCTTTCTTTCTTTCTTTCTTTCTTTCTTTCTTTCTTTCTTTCTTTCTTTCTTTCTTTCTTTCTTTCTTTCTTTCTTTCTTTCTTTCTTTCTTTCTTTCTTTCTTTCTTTCTTTCTTTCTTTCTTTCTTTCTTTCTTTCTTTCTTTCTTCCTTGTCTTCTGTCTGTCTGTCTGTCTGTCTGTCTGTCTGTCTGTCTGTCTGTCTGTCTGTCTGTCTGTCTGTCTGTCTGTCCGTCTGTCCGTCTGTCTGTCTGTCTGTCTGTCTGTCTGTCTGTCTGTCTGTCTGTCGGTCGGTCGGTCGGTCGGTCGGTCGGTCGGTCGGTCGGTCGGTCTGTCTGTCTGTCTGTGTGTCTGTCTATTTGTCTGTCTGTATGTCTGTCTGTCTGTCTGTCTGTCTGTCTGTCTGTCTGTCTGTCTGTCTGTCTGTCTGTCTGTCTGTCTGTCTGTCTGTCGTATTGTTCAGTCGCTGTCTGGTTAATGTTTGCAGTTGTTCAGACCTCTTATTTGTAGTTGTTATTTGTTTACTTGTAATTTTTCATTCTCTTGCATATAATCTAACAGCCTCTTTTTGTAATTGTTTACACACACACACACACACACACACTCTCTCTCTCTCTCTTTCTCTCTCTCTCTCTCTCTCTCTCTCTCTCTCTCTCTCTGTGTCTTTCTCACCCTTGTGATTGCTCAGCCTCTTTTTGTATTTATTCACACACACACACACACACACACACACACACACTCTCTCTCTCTCTCTTACACCCTAATAATGGATGAGTCTTTTCCTTGTATTTGTTCTCTCTTTCTCTCTCTCAATCTCTCTCTCTCAATCTCTCTCTCTCTCTCACCCTCAGTCTCTCGCTGATATTTCTTTAGTCTATTTTTTTTTGTATTTGTTCCATCTCTCACAGTTTGAATTGGTTCACTGTGTCTTTTACTTATTCAGTCTCCCTGAGGTAATTGTCCAGTCACCTATTATTTTACTTGATCAGAAACGTTAACCCCCGCCCCACCCCACACCCAAATATATATATATATATATATATATATATATATATATATATATATATATATATATATATATATATATAAAAAACATATTTTTATTTAATTTTATTTCAGGAAAATGTCCTCCCAGCGCGAGAACACAAGGAACTCTCCAGTGGGGAAAAATAAGGCATGACAATGAGTATTTTTGTCTTGTTATAAAATTGTCATCAGTGTAGTTTGTTTGCTTCCACTGGCTGTAAACTCCAGCGGGCAATCCTGGCTGTTTGTCCAGTTCGGGACATTGGCTTTGTTTAAGAAACTGAGTGTTGATTACTTGCTTGCTTGTTGTACCCAACTAGGACATCACACAAGCGATAAACAACCGGTGGCACAGAGTGCACCCATGTGGATGAGGATCACCCATGGAGCGGTCCCAAAAACCCCTTTCAGCCGTTATGGCCACAATTGTGGCCCTTTCTTTAAACCCCCCCCCCCCCCCCCCCCCCCCCAGTCAAAAATTGAATCCTACAAGGGGCAACAAGAAAAAAAAACTGAATATTGTGTGTGGATCCGCTTTATAGATCTGACTGATCTACATACTGACCTTTCCTCGTCGCCTCCAAGGCAGATGTTCTCCGATTTAGAAAGACACACCCCTACGACATACTTCTTCTTTGTCACCTTGTGTATTTTCCCTAAAAGAACAACCCTGGAACCCAGGAACACAGGAACCCACACAGGAATAGTTTACTTAGAATATTTTTACTTTCTTTTTTTATTTGTCTAGAATGTTTTTACAGGTAAGTAAAAAGTAAAAGACCATTTCCCACGCCTATCCTTTGTATATAGTGCTAGTTAGTTGCATATCCTTTACAGGACTTTCAGAAGCAACCCAATAATTTTTTCGCTGTAGTGGTTTTTTGGGCAAATTTACGTCCAGTAGTTTGCGATTGCCTTTAGACGGTCGGCTTTCGGTACCACCTTCGAAACCAACGTAAGACAAACCATCCGTAGCTGGGATCGAACCCGGTAATGGATGTTTACCCCTCAAAGGTCCAAAATATTGTCATCTTCACAGATTCAATGTCTGCCCTTCAAGCTCTGGAGGGCAATGAACGCTGCAGAACTGACATAGCCAAGATAATCCTGGATGCCGATCAGCTTATTACCTCATACAACATCAGAATAGTGATGCAGTGGATTCCAGGTCACTCCGGCACACCAGGTAATGACAGAGCTGACAGATTGGCAAAGAAAGGAGCAACACAAGAACAACCACCTACAGCGACAACCCTCCAGACAGCAAAAACACTGATAAGAGCTATAAACAAAGAGACTTGGTTGAACAGATGGGCCATGGGAGACACTGGAAGAGAGGTTTATAGACATATGTCTGGCCCTGATCCTAATGACAGCATTAACCATCTAACAAGAAGGGACCAGGCCATCATCTTCAGACTTAGAACGCAACATACTCCACTCAATGGACACCTAAACAGAATACAGCCACAACACTCCCCAGAGTGCCAGCTATGTAACTACCCCTACGAAACTGTTGAACACCATCTCTTTGAGTGCCCAAAACTCAGTGAGACAAGAAGAACGCTACTCCCTCCGAGACCAGACAAGTGGAACACCTTGTACGGAGGAAAAGAACAACTTGTGAAAACATGCAAATTCCACTACATGGCATTGGGCCAAAGGGCGAAAGCTCATGCGCCGCTGGATCGATAACAACAACAACAACAACAACCCGGTACTCCGGCATTACGAAGAGCTTTCACCGCGCATGTCACAGATGCTGACCAGGGCTAGACTAATATTTAATAACCGGTGGGGCCTCGGTGGGTATATTTTTGGGTTCGTGTCCTGACGGAGGAGGGCACCCATACTTCAAGAACTAAAATTAAAGAAAGTTGGCTATTAAAGACGACAAAACATAGACAATTAAAATATTTTGGTCACTTGAAACGCCACGAAAGTTTGGAGAGAACAGTAATGGAGGGGTATATGCCTAGGAACAGAGGTATAAAAAGGCCATTAGAAGATGGATGCGGGATATGGCGGATGAACTCCAGATGTGTGCATTGGGCGCGGGATATCTTGCTTTTGATCTAGAAGTTTTCCGGAGGGTTGTTAGGGGGCAAGGTACTGCAAAGGACATGCTGCTGACTGATCGACTGTTCTCTTATCCTCATATTGGGATGAATAGCATGGGCTAATCTAAGGTGCCCTTAAGTGTCAGTAAATTCAGTCTCTTTCCATTTGTTTTCTTCTTGGCATTCACCGGTTGTAAACGTCGACATAAAGTTCTGACTGTTCGTCTCCTTCCGTTCTGTGGCCTTTTTCTAGAACTTGAGCTTTACGTGTGCATCCATTTTAGACATCTTTCTGATTTCTATGCAGACTGTTGGTTGTTCCCTTTACAGGCAAACGCACTACAACATTGTATGAAACACCTCTAATTAATCGCTTTTCATTCATTCATTCCTTCACTCATTCGTTCATTCATTCGTTCGCTTATTCAGTCACGTATTCATTCAATCACTCATTCATTATCCTGTTGTTTCACTACTTGTCACACAGGACTTGCAGCCTAGAGCTCCCTTACGTTTCGTCCTGGGCAGTAGCATGTGTAAACAGGTGGAATCCAATCCAACACACTTGATCTTCCTCATCAACGTTCATCTTAGTTTCTCGTAGATAATAGCTTTTCACGACATGCTTGTTAGGGTAACAGGGGGTCTACCTCCCTCCCCGAAAATTGGAACCCCGGAGCTCACACGGGAAAGTGAGTTCAGGATTTCTGTTTTATACCTTTCTTTTTGTAGACTCCAGCATATGATCTTTTACAAGAAGACGACGATTCCGCCTATCTGGCCGCAGGCACAACGTCATCTCAAGGCTCCACCACAACTCAGGAAGCAGATGATGGCCGAGTGATGCCAGCAGATCAACACGTACCCCCAAACACACCCTATCCTTACAATCCATATCCCCCACCTACCAATCCAGCATATCCTCCTGGCCATTATGGGCCGCCACAGGGTTACTATGGGATGCAGGGAACTCATTCTTCTACAACTGTCATTGTGCAACAACCAGGGCAGCCACAGGTTGTGCCACCTCGTGGCTGGAGCTCGCAGTTATGCGAATGTGGCAGGGACTGGTCAATTTGTAAGTGCAAACATGTATCAAATCATGAGTTTTATATAATTATGTCGTTGACTATTCCCCATCGAACACCGGCTGTGAATTCCAGTGGAAGGTCCCGGTTAATCGTCCGCTTGGACTTTTGGCTTTCACCTGGACCTGATTTTTGCGTGTACAACCGTTTTTTATTTCCCTGCCTCTTGGGCAGCTGTACGCCGACTTCGAAGGAAGACGTCAGGCCTATTTCTAGGGTGACTGTGGCCATTGTTTTGTGTGGGTCGAGACTGCCTGATTTGTGTGGTGTCCGCCTTGTCTCCTTCGCCGCAGGTATTGCCCCCGGAGAACCCCTTTGGGGCAACCCCCTGTGGAACAGTTGGCCCTCAAGGGAAGGCAGGGGCAGATCATGGGCATTCCCCGCCATCCAAGGAGGCTTCCATGCATGCAGAGCCGGCACATGGCGCTCTGGTTCTGGGCTCACCCAAGGAATCGTCACGTCCTGCACATGCCTGCTTAACCTCACAACCGTATCAGGCCTCCCGCTCGACAGGGGCTGCGCCCTCTGGAAGTCAGCGGGGAGCAGCCGGTTGGTTTTGGACTTTTGGATGGTTGCTGTTGTGGTGTACCACAGCGCGGTGACGACGACACTGAGGGTTAACCGAGGATGTACGTGACTGGCCAGCCTATGGATGGTTTCTGTTGTGGTGCACCTCAGCGCGGTGACGACGACACTGAGAATTAACCGAGGATGAGCATTGAGCAATGTTCTCTTTACTCAGCAGTCTTTTAACCAAGGGTTGTGATTTTAGCTGTACTTTTGTCGAACCTACTCATGTTCCTAATGAGTTTTGATAACATTTTTCACCCAAGCGTTTGGGGGCGGGCTGATGAGAGCCACAAGGACACATCACCTCTGGGGGCCGCCAAACTCCGAGATCCCCTGACAGCTCTGTTAATGCTCATTTGAGACATTATCCGTGGCGCACGACGAGGACGTGCTGTAGGGGTCTTGCGTGAGGTTCCGTACAACCAGGATAGTAAAGGACTGCCGCCCGAGTGACGTACGGAGTATCTCCTTATACACATCATGTTGGACTTAACTTCCCCTCACGCCTGTGACATAAATCACCGCGCCACATTGACTATTATTTTCGTTCATTTGACTACATAATATTTGAATACCGAAAGGTAGCCATTTAAGACTCGGTTTATTTTCGAATATGTTGTGTTCTTCAACTCATCCTTGTTCTGCTGACAAAGGCTGATCGCCTCAATTGCCTGTTTGTCTACTGTAACTGGACCTATAAAAAATGAATTATACTTTATGTTTTCTAATCTTTTCTAAACTAATATAAGTGTGTGGTAGGATCTGGTCTGTTAGAAAGTGAAAATTATATCATTGTGACTGCCCGTGTGGGTTTCGGGGCCCTATTATATTGAAAACAAGAATAGACCCACTGCCTAACCAAAAGCATGTCGTAAGAGTCGACTAATTGGGAGCTTCCTTCGAAGTCAGAGTGCATCTGCCTGAGAGGTAAGGAACCAAGGTACTGCATACAAGTTAGTCAGATCTGTTAAACGGATGCACATGCAACACTCAGGTTCTGGAACAGGACTGCAGTCCAGAACTAGAAGAACAATCAGAACTTTCCGTCGGAGTTAACAGTCGGTGAACGCGAAGAAAAAGAAGATGACAAATGCTAATCTGTAAGCTAAACACAAAAAACCTGACAGAGACTGGTCTGTTTGTAAGTAACAGGTACGCCAGTTTGACAGAGGAAAGTCCATCTAAAGGTAACACATATATGAATGTCTGGCAGAGAATAGTCTGTCTCTGGGTAAACACACAAATCGGCTATCACCCAAATAACATGCACATATTATGGCGGCCAAAAACATGGCCTCAGTCACGTGTCAATTGCGCACTTCCGGCGACCTAATTTGCGGTTTTTTGGCGACTACCGTTACCGCTCACGCGGCGGGGATTGGGGCTAAACTAGATGGCTGGGACTCACGAGCAAAGCTGCAGGAGATGCGGAAGCTGCTGCTCGTGAGTCCCAGCAATCTAGTTTGGTCCCAATCCACGCCGCGTGAGCGGCGTTTGGCATATCCTCGGCGGTGGGAGTAGTCGCCGGAAAACCGCAAATTAGGTAGCCGGAAGTGCGAAATTGACACGTGACTAAGGCCCTGTTGGGATGATTTTGCGGCCGCCATAATATGTGCCCGTTATTTGGAGGATAGCCCAAAAATCAGTGTAGTTGAAAATGGTCTATCTGTAAGCATACGTACAATCAAAATGACAGATTATGAATGTACACTATGAATGTACACATTGTATCCTATTCTGAAGACACAGCTTATTTGATTTTTTTTTTCAACTGCCTGACTAAATGGTATCCCTTTCAGAATGTTTTTATTTTCCTATAGATACCCCCGAGAAATATTAGGAACGACACATGTTAAGGGCAATAACTCTTTTCAAAACACAATAGTTTTGATGGATTTGAGTAGTTGTCTTTCCATAAGATAACAACAATGGATATTATAGTTCCTGGACCCCTGCGTGGATACTAGGGCCCTATAAGGAGGGGAGGGGTGTCCCTGCTCCCCCCTTCCGCCCTCGACAAGAATGTCGTAGGAGGCGACTCATTATAGATGTCTTCGAAGTCAGAATGCATCTGCCTCAGAGAGGAATAACCTTATTCTTTCTCTCCGTTCACCAGCTGTAAACTCTGGCGGAAAATTATAGACTGCAGTCTGTTCCAGAGCTTGAGTGTTGCGTGTGCATCCGCTTGACAGATCTGACTAATTTGTATGCAAACTGTTGGTTCCTTGACTCTCAGGCAAGTGCACTCTGACTTTGAAGGAAGCTCCCACAATTAGTCGACTCTTACGACATGCTTTTGGGTAGGCAGTGGGTCTATTCTTGTTTTCCCTATAACAGAACCCTGGAACCCACACGGGGACTGAGATCTGAACCCACGACCTTCCAATTCTCCCCTCTCCCCTCACCCAAAGGGACACAACATGTAAGTACTAAAAAGCGTTAGGTCGGGTTCTTTAGTATTAAATGAGCTCAGAAAGAATGACTCAGAGTTTACTATTGAACGAGCTCAGAAAGAATGACTCAGAGTTTAGTATTAAATGATCACAGAAAGAATGACTCAGAGTTTAGTATTAAATGAGCTCAGAAAGAATGACTCAGAGTTTAGTATTAAATGATCACAGAAAGAATGACTCAGAGTTTAGTATTAAATGATCACAGAAAGAATGACTCAGAGTTTAGTATTAAATGAGCTCAGAAAGAATGACATAATGGCAATGGAATTTTGACAAGGGAAAAACGTTACTGACTGCCAGAATTAAAGTGTGTGCGTGCTTGCGTGTGTATGTATGTCTTTGTGTCTGGGTGGGTGTTATTTTTTTTTTGGGGGGGGGGGGGGGGGGGGTGGGGGGAGTATTAAGCTTCTTTACTAATTTTCGAGGGAGGGCAGTGTGGGAAGGGGGCGGGAGAGGGGGGGTGGGGAAACAAAGAGAAGGGGGGGGGGGCCTCAAAGACTTTAGTGATGAATAATAATTATTATAATACACAGAACAACAAATAATTACAATAATAAATGTTTAAAAAAATGATATGTATAAATAAAATCTAAATGAAAGGATTTTATACATCGAGGTTGTGTGGGGGCTTACCTACCTTACAATTCATTATTTTCTTGGGAAGAGGGGTAGGGGGCGGGGGAAGAAAGGCGCACGGGTGCCCTACCCACCCTATCCCACCTCAGGATCCGACGTACCTTACCTTAAGTAGTAATGTTTCCCTGTCTCTGTTTCGGGGTCCTATTGTGGGGGAAATATTAGAATAGACCCCTGCCCCCTCAACAAGCATGTCGTAAGAGTCAATTAATAGGGGGCTTTCTTCAAAGTCGGAGTGTATCTGCCTTAGAGGCAAGTAACCAACAGTCTGCGCAGGATCTCAAAAAAGACTAAAAGTCCAGAGGTGGACGAACAATCA
>CAJHNH020000534.1:127500-132500 GCA_905116865.2 Candidula unifasciata | reverse complement strand
TTCCTATCGAAGGTGTCTCTTATTTCCCCTGCCCATCTTCGTTCTGGTCATCCCCTGCCCCTCTTCCTGCACCAAGCCGTCCGCTACTATTGTTTCCAATCCGCCGCGGCACTGTATGTGACCAACACTTTTCTGATTCTGAGACAAGCTGTGGCATAATCGATTCAAACACACAGAGCTGGTCAGAACTCTGGTGATGGTGGGAGATGGCGAACTTTGGGTGCCACTAGGACCACAACTAAGATTACAGTAAATCCATTATTAATCGCCTCTAACTACATGCTTGTTAAGCAGCAGTGGGTCCATGCCCCCCTCCCTCAAAATTGGATCTCTGATACCACCCGATTTACTGTAAACCATTTATGTGGAATTTATAAAATGCCAAACATAAAGTGCAAGGAAATTTTTTTTTTTTTTAATCGATCACCGGCTGTGAATTCCAGTGGAAGGTCCCGGTTAATCGTCCGCTTGGACTTTTGGCTTTCACCTGGACCTGATTTTTGCGTGTACAACCGTTTTTCATTTCCCTGCCTCATGGGCAGCTGTACTCCGACTTCAAAGGAAGACGTCAGGCCTATTTCTAGGTTGACTGTGGCCATAGTTTTGTGTGGGTCGTGACGGTCAGCCTCTGGATGGTTGCTGTTGTGGTGTACCTCAGCGCGGTGACGACGACACTGAGGGTTAACCGAGGATGTACAAGGATGGCCAGCCTATGGATGGTTGCTGTTGTGGTGTACCTCAGCGCGGTGACGACGACACTGAGGGTTAACAGAGGATGTGCAGTGAACAATGTTCTCTTTACTCTGCATTTAACCAAGGGTTGTAATTTTGGCTGTACGTTTGGCAGACCTACTCATGTTCCTAATGAGTTTTGGTAACATTTTTCACCCAAGCGTTTGGGGGCGGGCTGATGAGAGCCACAAGGACACATCACCTCTGGGGGCCGCCGAACTCCGAGATCCCCTGACAGCTCTGTTAATGCTCATTTGAGACATTATCCGTGGCGCACGACGAAGACGTGCTGTAGGGGTCTTGCGTGAGGTTCCGTACAACCAGGATAGTAAAGGACTGGCGCCCGAGTGACGTACGGAGTATCTCCTTATACACATCAAGTTGGACTTAACTTCCCCTCACGCCTGTGACATAAATCACCGCGCCACTGCAAGGAAATGAAGATGAGGAATTAAAATTACAAATAATTGAAGAAATAAAAATAAAAATGTGAAAGAAATATTAATTATTTTGGTTGATTTTCGTATTAAGTTTCATGGTTATGTCTTGATCTCGTGTCTTTGTTGTTTCTAGTTTATATTGCTTTTGATTTTTTTAATTTTAGTTTATTTCCCACTGCTTTTTTTTTTCAATTTTTTTTTTCTCTGTCTGTCTGCTTGCCTATCTCTCTATGTCTGTCTGTTTTAATTTACTACATATTCTTGTTTGCCTTCACAGGCCGCAATCTCTGGTCAAAAGTTCTGGTTGTTCGTCGACTTTTACAAATCGTTGTTCCTGGCTTGTCAGGCAGATTCCCTCGGGGACCTGCTTGACTATATGTCTGTCTGTTTTCACCATAGATCTCTGATCATTGACACAAATAATACTTTCAACTCTCACAAGCGTGCACATCTATTATACAAACCTGTCTTATACATGTGTAGTCTACTGGTTCCTCGCCTTTTATTCAAATGCATTCGGACTTTAAAAGAAACACTTATAATTCACCTCTTACGACATGCTTGTTTAAAAGCAGTGGATCTATTCCCACTACCCACCACAATAAGACCCCGGAACTGACACGGGAACGCTAACGACAATGTTGTTTAACACTTCCGTTCCAATCCAGGTTTTAAACACAAAATATATTGACCCTCATAGTTCATCATCATAATATCGTATCTTCAAATGTCACATTGGGTTCGCAGTCTAGTCCTCTGTTCTGTGCAGTCCTTTTGACACCAGGGATGGCATCCAGTCGAGCACCTTTGGCCTCTCTAAAAAAATATTCGTCTTAGAGTTTCACTTCAACGTTCTCGTTTCCTCAGTCCATTTGTCTTCCCCTTCATTGTTATTTTGATTTTTGTTGTTGTTGCTGAGTCAGTGTCCCTTTTCGCCGGTCTGTCTGCTCGCCCGATTCTTCTTCTTCTGTCTTCTAGCCCCTGGTGAAGCATAGGCCCTCAACCAACTCAAGAATCGTTCTATCCTCTATCGCTTGCAGCTTACCCCATGACTCCCATCTTTTTAAATTCACACACTAGCTGCCTTCTCCGTGCGTTTCTTTTGGTCTTCCTCTCTTTCTATACCCTGTTGGTTCCAGTGCAAATACATTGTAACTACATTTTTGTAGGGTTTTCTGAACATATGTCCTATCCATTGTCAGTGTCTTTTCTTTACCTCTTGATCCACTGGAACTTGTTTAGTTTTCTCTGCTAACGCTCTACAGTAGCGATTCTAGCATACCATTTTAATTATCTCTATTCTGTGCAGGCACCAGTTAATTAATGTTTCTAGTTTTTTAAACTTGTCTTAGCTGCTCTCCAAGTTTTCGCTCAATACAACAGTTTTGTTTTGACATGAGGATAAAAAAAATCTATCCAGATCGAAAAAGGGATATCTTTACTTTCTTAGCGTCGTCCGTGGCTAAGGCGTTGCGAGTCCGACTCGTAATTCCATTCTAACGTACCGCTATCGAAACTTCGAAACCCACTGCTGGCTGCGTGGATTTTTATCATGGTATGGGGGCGTCGCAAGTCGACCCAGCCTAAAATGGGTACCAGGATACATGTCCCGGGAAAGTGAAGACGGCCGGCGTAATGCTGACCACATTACCCACCCAGTGCCGATGGTCTGTAAAAATATGGGCACTCTTCCCATATACCCCATGCGCCTAAAGGCGTGAAAAGGGATCTTTACTTCACTTTGTAATCCAGACCGAACAGGGGACAGCCCTGTTTGTGAGCGACCCATTTCTTTTGTTCACACACGCAGAAGCAGAGCTACACTTTGATTTTGAGTGAGTGACGTTTAACCCCACCCAGGACCAACAGAACGAGCAATGAACACACGGTGACACAAAGTGCCACCAAATGAATGAGAATCCCCAGTCACTAGGCCCAGAAACCCGATTCAACTGTTCGGTTATATTATTCCCCCGACAACAACCGGGGTGGGGCTTCAAAGTTACAAACAATTGCGACCCAGATTGGGTCGGATTAATGTGCACTTTGATGTTGTGTCGTTCAACCGCACCAGGAACCGTCAGACTAGCGATCAACACTCGGTGACACAAAGTGTGACCATTTGGGTGAGAACTCTCCAGGCGCTAGTCCCAGAAGTCCGGTTCGATCAGTATTAAGACACCGACATTAACCAGGGCGTGGCTTTAAAATAAGAAACAATTGCGGCCCGTATTGTGTTTGATTAACATGCACTTCGAGTTTTAGTAGGTTCTCTACCTGTGGCAGAACGGTTAGAACGCTGGGCTGTCAAGCGGGATACCCAGGTTCGAATCCTCGTTAAGGCTAAAGTTTTTTTTTTTTGTCTGGGGCTAAATAAAATCCTCACCTGCACAGTCCGTGACGACTGCACTAGCCAAGCGGCCGTAAATCCTGAGGCTCAAATACCCCCTTGCCTACACTACAAACGTGGTCAAATCAAGTTAGTAACTGGCAGTTTTGGGAGTCTCAATCTGCTGCTTCTCTTTATCTGTTCAATCATCGCCATCTCGTATGGTCTCTACAATACTGCCCATGATTCGTGCTATGGAGAGCCCCAAAGGGCATCCATCCTCTATGGTGAATTAAAACGGTCAAAAGATGTCAAGGCCGACCTCTGGTGAGATATAAAGATGTGTGCAAGCGGGGCATGAATGACACAGGTATTGAGGTGGAATCGTGGGAACATAATGCAGAATTATTAGTTGTAGTAGTTCCAGCTGTAGTGGTGTCAGAAGCAGCTACAGTAATAACATTAATTAAAGTATCAGCAGCAATAGTAGTAGTTTTAGTAGAAATAGTAGTAATGGTAATAAAATCATCGGTCATGATGATGGTAGTGTTAGTAGTAGCTGTAGTAGCATAAAAGGCGTTGGTGGTAGTTGAAGTAGCACTAGTAGCAGAAGCAGCAGCAGTAGCAGTTGTTGGCGCACCAGTAGTAATCTGTTTTCCTAGCTTGGGTGTAAACTTCAACTGCTCCAACATGCTGAGAGAAGAAATACAATCTAGAAAACAATCTGAAAATAAAGTTCACTATGCCTCCTCAACATCTGCTAAAGTTGAATGTTGAATTAGGAATTGACATCTCAGCACTCGGGAAACAATCATAAGTGCTACGTCCCCATCTTCAGCAGCAAGCAAAGAGTTCCAATTCCGATGGCACCAGAAACCATCTACAAAGTCAAAGTGTCTATCTCGCAACACCAAGATCAAAGTAAATAAAACTTTGAAAAGACCAGTTGTTTTATTTGGCTCCGAAAATTGGAGCACAAATAAAAAAGAATGAAGCCTTATTAAAAATTTCAAAAAACAGAGCCTTACATCGAATCTTTGGACCCATCAAAGATGCGGATAGCTGGAAATGGAGAGTGAGAAGCAACAGTCATCTTCTTCGCTTCTTCTTCGTGTTCACCAGCTGTAAACTCAGGCGGAAAAATCTGGTTGTTCATCCACTTTTAGACTACAGTCCTCTTCGAGACCCTAAGTGTTGCGTGTGCATCCGTTTTACAGATCTTACTCATTTGTATACAGACTGCTGGCTTCTTGTTTCTCAGGCAGATGCACTCAGACTTCGAAGGAAGCTCCCAATTAGTCGACATGCTTTGGGTAGCGACATGCTTGTGGGTATGCACAACGGGGGTCAAACATTTCTTGTTTAAATCCCTAATCACTGGCATAGGAGCCAAGACGAAATGGCTGACACGGGAGAGAAAGCAGAGCACAGAGGAGGTAATCAAATTGCATAATTTGAATGTTTAAATCCACGAGACATTGAAAGGCGATGGAGAGATA
>CAJHNH020000534.1:105000-122500 GCA_905116865.2 Candidula unifasciata | reverse complement strand
TCTTGGATGGCAAAGGCTGAGGACTTAATCCAGCAGGTATGTGACCTAGACGTGATCAGCCACGGAAAAGAATGGACGAATACACCAGTAGACATGCATGGCATTTCTAAGGTTGTCATCACACTCGGAAGGTACTGCAGGGATCAAATTCCCGCGGCGGTAGACACAGAAGTAAGGGAACTGATAGATCAGCATTCAGACCCAGAAGATACCATCATCTACACAGATGGATCTGTGAAGCGCGGATCAAGGTCAGCATGGGCATACACAGCGCAAAGAAAGGGGAAAACAATACATGAGGACAGCGGCGCTTACCAGACAACCACGTCAAGCATGACAATGGAAATAGCCGCTGCTTCTAGAGCTTTAGCATGGGTATCCGAGCAAACCGCCACACAGGTAGTAATTGTCTCAGACTCAATGAATATGCTTCAGAAGATAGCAACAGGCAGTATGCGCTCTGAATGGATAGAAAGCATCAGGAAATCGCACTTAACCTCCGTAACCTGGATCTACACACCGGGTCATGCGGGCGTGAAGGGAAATGAGCGAGCAGACCAACTGGCAAGCACTGCACTAATGATTGCAGGAAAAAGTATGGACAGAGCAGACATAGTCAACGCTGTACGAACCGGGCTAGTGGAGAATGAGGAATCCCTGACACTAACACGATTGCGTGACATGGGAGTTAAGCATGGTGATGCACGTCTTTGCCGTCTTCGAGGCCGAGAAAGGAGACAATATAACCAGCTTCTCATGGGGACAATTAGTAGAAGTACTTTAGAGTGGCTGCTGCTTCGGAGAACTGAGCACGCATGGGTATGCCCAATGTGCAGTGACATTAATTGTGATAACAGAACATAAAATAACATCTTAGTAGGGAGTCAGCAGTACGAAACCCAAGTTCAAGGTGTCTCCTTCGTGCCAAAGAACTGCATGGCTGTTGGGTGAACAGTCGTTAACGAGGGCAGGCAGGTCGTTGTAGGGGCGACGCCTGCTGGTGGATGTAATGTCCTAAGTCCCTTCCCCAGCTAATAATGAGGGTACTGCTGGGGTGACCGTTTATTAACCCTCATATAATTCTTCCGGTCAAAATAGACGCTAGGTACGGCCACCTTTTTTTTTTTTTTTTTTTTTTTTTTTAAAGCCGTGGCAAATATTTTTCCAGACGGTGGCCGTTGCATTTTTGCTCCATTTGTAGACTGGAAGGATGTAGTTTCGTCGCCCAGCTTCTGAGTTGAGTGCATGGCGTGACACTGTGAGCTGCGTTTGTTTTTCGTTGGCACAGGAGCGGAGCAAGTGTGGGGTGACCCGTTTGCTATGAAGCTGAAACTAGGATTACCAGATTACCAGATTACCAGATACATACATACATACATACATACATACATACATACATACATACATATGCTGTTTTTTTTCGCTTACAGCCACAGCCACCACCACTGTTGCGCTAACACTACGAATTCTACTCCTCGTACTGCTGCTGTTGGTGGTGGGGCTACTGCTGCTACTACTAATATTACTATTACTACTACTACTACTACTACTACTACTACTACTGCTACTACTACTACTGCGACTACTACTATTACTACTACTACTACTACTACTACTACTACTACTATACTACTACTACTGCGACTACTACTGCTGCAAATACTACTACTGCTACTGCTACTACTGCTGCTCTTGCTGCTGCTGCTGCTGCTACTACTACTACTACTACTACTACTACTACTACTACTACTACTACTACTACTACTACTACTACTACTACTACTACTACTACTACTTTTATTACTACTACTACTGCTACTACTACGACTTCTACTACTGCTACTACTACTACTATCACTATTTATTCTTCTTCTTTATTTTCATCATCATCATCGTTATCTTCTTCTTCTTTCTTTCTTTCTTCAGAAGTCAGACAACTTAGGAACATAAACTTCCTGATCAGCCTAAGATCTGAAGCACTTTACATGACGCTGGTGCCCTTTCACTTGCTTAGACATAAATTGGCGCCAAAATCATAGACATGCTATGTTCGCACAAAACAGTTGCGTTACCTTTTCATCATTGAAAGATAGAACGATACGAGAAATGAAAGATCGTGAACACAAGAAATCTATGCATACAAATCTGAATACGGTTTCTAGACAATGTATTCATATCATGTAGCTAAGAAAGAGCGACAAGGGGTCAATGTTCACAATAGAGGTAATTATGAAAAAATCTGGACACTTTGGATTTACACCCTCCTGTTTTTTTTATTTTTTTTTTTATTTCAGCACAACTATCAGAGCGAGCAGGTATCAGGTTATCTTTTCATATGGTAATACCCGAACCTTAGTATAGTACACTTGTTGGAGTCCTGGGTCAAGGTAAAGTGATGACCCCATTGGAGGTCAGTGACAGGTGATCCCACCATTTTCGTAAAAATTTGGACAATTTGGTGCGATGGTATTTTGGAGATCTGCATGGAGCCTGTGTGTTTTTTATTGCCAGTGTATGTGTATTGTCTTCTTTGCCTTCACTGTCTGCAAACTCCAGCTTCTTTTTCTTTTTTTCTTATTCACCGGTTGTTTTTACTCCAGTAGAAAGATATAGTTGTTCGTCCATTCCTGGACTTCAATCATGTTCGTTTTACAAATCTGGCTTATTCCTATGCAGATTGTTGGCTCCTTACCTCTCAGGCAACTGCACTTCGATTTGAAGGAAATACCTAATTAGTCGGCTTTTACAACATGCTTGTTCTCAGGACAGTGTATCTGTTTATTGTATTTATTCAACGGATCAAGATCATGGCACACGCATAGTAACTTATAAGTTGTCCCTTCTACTTGTAACTCAAGCCTGAGTCTGAAGAACCTCAGCGCAGTGCACGACTCCGTTGCACCGGCTAGGATCCTAATATACTGTAGGTAGATTTTTAACTCTAAATTATGCCCGGGCAGCGCTGTTAGGCTACTCTTTTTCGATTTCCAACTGCCAAGGTATTTTTAACTGCCTAACAATACACACGGACGTCTGGTCTTACTACCCAGAGACCAGGGAAAATTACTTGAAGTCGACGTAAAAAAAAAATCACAGCCTTCATCGGGAGTCGAACCCAGGACGTCCAGCACTCAAGGCGAATACCATACCTCGAGACCCCTCAGCACCCCTCAGCACCCCTCAGCACCCCTCAGCACCCCTCAGCACCCCTCAGCACCCCTCAGCACCCCTCAGCACCCCTCAGCACCCCTCAGCACCCCTCAGCACCCCTCAGCACCCCTCAGCACCCCTCAGCACCCCTCAGCACCCCTCAGCACCCCTTGTATCAGTTTGTCGCTTCTTCCCCCACCCTAACCCCAAAATGGGGTTTGGGACCCATAGGGCGAGTCGCAAGTGTATAATAAACCTAGTTTACAGACATACATTGATACATAGAAAATATTTACCTACTATGCTAGGTGTAACGAGGCAACGTCGATTTAGGAACTATCAAATCAGGAGGAAAGTCGGCATAAAAGCAATACTGAACTTTATAGGTAGACAAAAAATGAAATGATTTGGCCATGTGACAAGATTGGCACCAGACAGAGCATCACAGAGAGTAATGTTATACAGATACAACGGTAACAGAACCAGAGGCAGATCACGCCGGAAATGGACCGGAGAAATATCACACTAAAAAGTACTTAATACGAAGCGAACAAAACCGAAAGGTCCTGCCCTGACGCCGCGAGGCATTCCAGAAGTAGAGAGAAAAAGAAGAAGAAGAAGAAGAAGAAGAAGAAGAAGAAGAAGAAGAAGAAGAAGAAGAAGAAGAAGAAGAAGAAGAAGAAGAAGAAGAGGAGGAAGAAGAAGAAGAAGAAGAAGAAGAAGAAGAAGAAGAAGAAGAAGAAGAAGAAGAAGAAGAAGAAGAAGAAGAAGAAGAAGAAGAAAAATGCAGAAAAATAAAGAAAGAAGAAGAAGAAGAAGAAAAAGCAGAAAATAAAGAAAAAGAAGAAGAAGAAGATTGATACATACATAAATGTTTAGATGAATGCAGGCATAGTTATTTGGATAGATAGCTAGACAGCCCAGAAGTGGACGAACAACCAGAACTTTCCGCCAGAGTCTACAGACTGTGAACGTGGAGAAAAAAGGTCCGTGCATGCATGTCTAGTCGGCTGGGGAAATTGACAGGCGCAGATTCTCACGTGGGTGTCTGATTGAATATGTCAGCACAGAGGAGCCGTGTAACAGACATACAACAGACCGTAAAAGGGAAATCAAGAAACGACATAACCTTGAAGGATCACCGTCTAAAGATCATACTTATAACCAAAAGCTTTCATGTGCTGGTTGAAAGCGATATAACCTTTTTTGTAAAGCAAGGTGGTGGTGGTGGTGGTGTGTGTGTGTGTGGTTGCTGATTAATCATAGATGAACAGACAGACAGACAGACAGACAGACAGACAGACAGACAGACAGACAGACAAGCAGGCAGGAAGGTAGGCAGGCAGAATGACAGACAGTCAGACAGACAGACGCCTATGTTTTGACAGAAATATGTGTGTTTATCTGGGAGACAGACATGCATACACAAGTTGATGTCTAGATGGACGCATCCATGGTTGGTTGGTGAGTTAGAGTAATTGATAGGCAAACACACACTTTGGTTGCTATGACGTATGTATTATTCGTAGGTCGAACAGATTTACAGGTGTACACATAAACATACCTTGGTGGCTATGACGCGTGAAGAGATTTGTCGGTGTACACATAAATTGATGGCTAATACGCATAAAGAAATGTACAGGTGTTCACGTAAACCACCTCCGGCTGTATAAATCTGGAGCTGACCGTGACGTAAACATACTTTGGTGACTATGATGCATGAAGAGATTTACATGTGTACACATAAACATACCTATGAATCTCTGTGGATTCTTGTGTGTTTACATGGCGAGCTACTTCTTCCTAAAAGGTAAAGGTAAAGTTACGAGATGTAAACCAGCGTCATTACACATGGTTATAAACCATGTGCTCATTTTAGAAACTGTCCGCCTGTGTCGCCGTCCGCACGCAACTCCGTAGCTACAGTGACGTTCTTCCATTTACCCCTGATTGTTAACTCTGGTACCCATTACCTAGCGCTTGGAACCACCAGGTTTCGAACGCTGGCTGTAGGCTGCAGCGAGTCGCAGCTGGATGTGAAAGCGAGTCTCCTATCGACTGCGCTAACGCAGTATTTACGCCTCTGAATTCCATCTATCCATCGTTTGCATGGTCCAGCTCTGGACGCTTCCGTTATGTCTGACAAGGCCCTCTGTGTCGCACTTTCTAGTGGTGGTCTTGGCACATTTTCAAAACATTTGATCTGGTGTCTCGTGATGTACTTCCATGTTGGTTCCGTCCCCACTTCTTTCCTGCAATCTTCATTTCAGATGAATCTTACATTTAAGATTCGCCGTAGACATTTGTTTATTTATGTTCTCTCAGTTGTTCTTTTGTTGTTAATGTCCACGTTTGGGCATGGATGGACACATACAGTCGCACATAGGTTTATGGATGGAACATACTCGCACATAGGTGTAGCATGGACACATACAGTCGCACATAGGTGTATGGGGTAGTCGCACATAGGGGTAGGATGGACACATACAGTCACACATAGGTGTATGGATGGACACATACAGTCGCACATAGGTGTATGGATGGACACATACAGTCGCACATAGGTGTATGGATGGACACATACAGTCGCACATAGGTGTATGGATGGACACATACAGTCGCACATAGGTGTATGGATGGACACACGCAGTCACACATAGGTGTATGGATGGACACACGCAGTCACACATAGGTGTATGGATGGACACACGCAGTCACACATAGGTGTATGGATGGACACATGCAGTCACACATAAGTGAATGGATGGACACATGCAGTCACACATAGGTGTATGGATGGACACATGCAGTCACACATAGGTGTATGGATGGACACACGCAGTCACACATAGGTGTATGGATGGACACATGCAGTCACACATAGGTGTATGGATGGACACATGCAGTCGCACATATGGTTGTGGATGGACTTTGCAGTCACACATAGGTGTATGGATGGACACATGCAGTCACACATAGGTGAATGGATGGAAACATGCAGTCACACATAGGTGAATGGATGGACACATGCAGTCACACATAGGTGAATGGATGGACACATGCAGTCACACATAGGTGAATGGATGGACACATGCAGTCGCACATAGGTGTATGGATGGACACATGCATTATTTGTCGGCTGGATGTGATTCCCAGATAGGCAGATGAACAGACACGGACAGACAGACAGATATGTGGCTTCACATATCACAATCTGAATGGGTTGATGCCATCAAGGCTGCATGGAGGGACCGACACAAAGACCCGCAGAATATCAGAAGTGACTTCAGATGTTCTCTCCCCCTCTCTCTCTTGCTATGTGTCATACATCCCTCCATCTCATTGCTTTTAATTATGTCTTCTCTCTCATTCTTCTTTCTGACTCCCTCTCTCATTTATGTGTTGTTATCTGTCGTTGCCATGAAATAAGGTTGACTAATACTTTGTTCTCCGTCCTCAGTCATTTTATCTCAGTTTGCCACAGCTTCAAAATCAAACCACATTCCAGCCCTATCTACCTCGGCTTTCACATTCTTCTGCTAAACCTTAAAACACACAGTGATTTCTCTTACATACATTAATCAGTCATTCATGCATTCCTGAACAACTGGTTTTGATCACAGGAGGAAAACAACGAAATTTCATGCTGTTTCTTTGCGATCGTCCTAAAAGCGGGAAATGTGGGTACATTTAATACTGGTATCAAAATATGTATGAAATGTTGAAGTACATTCCCACAAGCCACTTCTGTACTGTGAAAGTTCATGCGCCGGTCAACTGCTGGTTTCCCCAGGGCCGTTGACTAGCTTGCTGGTCGTTACAGTTTGCTTCCATTACTTTCAGAAACTTTTAGCCGATGACCACTTGTGTACACGTCGCGAATTTTGCAGTTTATCACTGCTACACTCATGAATTCGACTTAAATTTTGGGTTTAAAAACTCATCATGAATTAGCAAGAGGTAGAAAGTGGTGTATTAAATATATGTGGATGGATATAATTGAAATGTGGACGAACAATAGTCTCAAAAAGAAATCATTGAGATGTGGACGAACAGTTGCCTCAGAGAGTGTGCAACCAAGCCCAGAAACAGAGACTGTCGGAGCTTCTATGTTGTTAATATTCACTGTAAATACGGCACCTGATTGATTAACTCTTTCCATACCAACAATCGCATCACCCGGAGATTTGATACGTCTTCTTCTTCGGCTTTTTCTTCTTCTCCTTTTTTGTTCGCGTTTAAAGAGCGGTCAGCACGTTGCAATGAAGTTGACAGCTAGTTTGCGATATCTGATCCTTTTGGCCCACAGCGTCCAATTTCAGTAATAGCCTCATTAGTTGTCCCTTCTTCTTCTTCGTCGTCTTCTTTTTCTTCTTCTTCGCCGTCACCGCCGTAAAATCATGTGAAAACTTCTGGTTGTTCGTCCGCTTCTTGACTTTAATCTTTCTCCGTAACTTCAGTGTCAGTTTTACAGATCTGGCTTAATTATTCTGTTGGTCCTTTGCAGCAGGCAGATGCGCTCCAGTTAGTGTCCGGTCTACAAATGAAGACATTTTCATTATCTTTTCTTTCTCATAGTTTTACTAACTCACTTAGTCGCTCCTCTTTTACTTTGGGGTGTAAAGGTTTGCCAAAGAGATCGGCAGACGTCTCTATCAGCAGTTTTCTTTCTGACTTTGCTTCCATTCCAGTCCTCAGTCAGTCAGAGACTGTCGGATGTTGTCTTACCAGCGAGCCCTTAAGGTCTGGTTCCCTGGCTCTTAGCCTCCCATGCCTGCCGTAGTGGTCGACTTTCTCCCATTCTGCATACATTTCCAGACCATCTTAATTGTGACTGATTCACTTAGATTCGCAAGAACTGGGTATCAAGATCTTGACATATTGTTTGATTGCGGAATGTGTCCTTTCTTGTCACTTGGACCACCTTTCTCAGATATCTAATTTCTGAGGCCTGAAGCTGGCTTCAGTGAGCTGGTCATTGCCCATGACACACACCCGTAGGTCGGACTGGCACATAGGCAGAGCGGTAAACAGCCATTTTCGTCCATTTGCCAATTTCTCTTTTGCTAAGAAACCCTCGGTTTATGGCCTGGAAAAATCTCCCAGCAGCTGCTTTTCGCGTTGCCAGCTCGGTCTTAATGCCTCCGTTTTGGTCTATTACAATCCTAAGGTATTTGAACTGACTGACCTGCTCTAATGCATACTGTCCCATGATGATCTGGTGTTTCTTCTCCTCTCGTTGAGATCACCATGATTTTAGTTTTGAAGATACTGATAGTGATGGCTCTCTTTTCAAGCTCTTCCTTCCAGTCAAGTCAGTTGGACTGAAGATGTGTCTCTGATTTAGCTATCAGGGCCACGCCGTCTGTAAATACCAGCTCTAATATACAGATTGGCTTCTTCGTGTTCACTGGCTGTAAAGTCCATGGGAAAGTTCTGGTTGTTCGCCCACTTCTGGATTTTAGTCCTGTTCCAGAACCTGAGTGTTGCATGCACATCCGTTTTACAGATCTGTTGGGGAACGCAGTGCGTCTATTCTTGTTTCCCCAACAAAGGGGCCCCTGAACGCACATGGAAAAATGTGCATTATAAAAAAAACCCAGCTAGAAACAGGCCACCGCTCTGAGTGTCTTCTGTCAGTCGGCTATCGGCTATTTCGGCACCAAGTCTTTCTTGTTGTTGTTGTTGTTGTTGTGTTGTTGTTGTTATCGACCCAGCGGCTCGTGAGTCTTAAAAAAAAATATGTTAGGCAGTTTGAAAAAGATCTGGCAGGGACAACAATGCACGGGACAGAACGCTGCTGGCAGTCAGGATTATTCTTGGCATGGGAAGTTTAATAACGTGGCATTGGGAAATGTATCAGACATGGATGGAAGCTCTCTAGACAAACATTATGGCCAACATGGAAACTGAAACAGGTTGTGATGATGACGATGAGGAGGAAGAGGAAGAAGAAGAAACAGAAATAGAGAAGAAGAAGAAGAAGAAGAAGAAGAAGAGAAATAGAAGAAGAAGAAGAAGAAGAAGAAGAAGAAGAAGAAGAAGAAGAAGAAGAAGAAGGAATAAAAGAAGAAGAAAAAGAAGAAATGAAGAAGAAGAATGAAAAGAAGAAACAGAACGAAGAAGATTGTGAAAACAAGAAGACCCACTGCCTCCCCAAAAGCAATCGACTAAAAGCTTCCTTGTGAAAAGAGAAGAACCAACAGTCCTGTATTCAAAGAATGAGATCTGTAGGCACACGCAACGATAAAGTAGGGCAGGACTGCAGTTCAGAGTGGACGAAACCAGAACCTTCCGCCAGAGTTTACAGCTGGTGAACGCGAAAAGAAGAAGAACGAGAAGAAAAGAAAAGAACGAGAAATGAACGGAGAAAGCAAAAGTTATGGAAAGAAAGAGGAAACCGAAGCGAAGAAGAAGAAATGACTGAAGGAAGACAAAAACAGAAGAAGAAACCCAACTATATCCATATTCTGTCTAATGGTACTCGGACGGACATAACCCCTATCACAAAATACTTGACGGACGATCAGTTAAACAACCGTATCTTCCCCACATGGTGACTTGCGTGTCGCAGTATCCAAATAACAACACACGAAATATTTACCCCTGGTTTAACATTAACCAAAGGTAAACTAAGGGACATCGAACCCAGTCTTGTGCTCCTATTGGCTAGTTGGCTATAATTTTTAATCTATTATTTTTGGCGACTGTGAACTTCTCTCAAGAATTGTATTAATACTGCCGTTTAAGTGTTTGAGCCAGCCACTGGTAGTCTCGTATCTCGAACCTTGCTGCCAAACATTTCTACTCCACAGTCTGTGAAAAATACACGAGATAATTTAGACTTTAACAGAAAACAAAACTAAATTTAAGGAACGTTAATAAATAGCGAAAATAAATTTAAAAGCTACGAAATTAAAACAAAGATACTATTCATAATAAACAATAAAAACAGATCAGCCAGATAGTTCTATATAAAAAGTTAAAGCATAGGCCAACAAGGCACTCTTATCAAAACCACACCAAATAACACAATAAAAAGCGTGCAAGTAAGCAGTAAAACAACATAAGTCAGAAGATACTAGTGAGAATAACGTACAGGGGCAGCTAGCGTGTGTTGGGGATCCATTCATTGCAGACAACCTTTATTGTGAAGACGACACCCGAATGATTGAAGAAACAGACTGTAAACCACCACTTCGTTATTTAATGAGGCAATTTGATCAAGCGCCTTCTGCCTGCAGACAATAGACAAGACAAGTGGAATTGAGCATTGACAATACGTCTGGGCTGTGTGACTTGTCAGTTATTCCTCATGGAATTTAAACCAGACTTATAAAGTACATCCTTGAAAACACCGGGTATGTATGTGTATTATCTACTAGTGCTGTTTTCCGTATCAATTCAATAGTATACAGTGTGATTTTGCTGTTTTGCTTGTCAATGTGGCAGTATGCCTTGTAATCCTACTGTCTTCTTTGACATTGCAATAGTAAAATCATCATCATCATCATCATCATCATCATCATCATCATCATCTTCTTCTTCTTCTTCTTCTTCTTCTTCTTCTTCTTCTTCTTCTTCTTCTTCTTCTTCTTCTTCTTTATCATCATCATGCTCCGCCCTTTATCCATAGTGGAGCATCACATACCCTCAAGCTCGCCACTATCCCAACCCAACCCCCTGTCCTCTCCAACTTTTTGACTTCCTTCCCTACTTCCCTTCCCGTGCATTTTTGGGCCTGCTTTTAATTTCTCTGACCCCGTGGGTTCCAGTGTGAAGACATTCTTTACTCATTATGTTTTCTCAACTGTTGTCTTCAAGTAGTGTTCCAGGTTTTTATACTGTCAATGTCATAGCCTGTCATGCAATTAGGTATGTTATCATTAGTTCTTCTTCGCGTTTATCGAATGAAAATTCCGTCCGGCTGACAGTTCTGGGTGTTTGTCCACTTCTAAACTTTGGTTTTATTCCAGAACTTGAGTTTGCCTGCACATATTCTATAGATCCTTGCAGAATGTTGATTCCCCGCCTATCAGACAGGTACACACCTAAGTCTTCTTTCTTCTCTTAGCCTGGACATTTTCTCTAGGGAACGTCGGTATGTTGTTAAACTAGCAGACAGATAGACTGGCCTGGTTCCGTACCACTCAGAGGTGAATAATTGATGTATGACAAGCAAGATGTTGTGGAGCGCCATTTGGGAGCGAGTGAACAGTGCGCAGATAGCTCATTACTGTCTGAGGAGAATGGCGCTGCGAGGAGTTACCAGGGGATCTAGCCGACGCTCAACACTCAAGGGAGAGGCAAGACGGATATTCAATCAGACAGATACTTGTAATTTTGGAACTGGAACTCTTCGCTTGCTGCTGAACATGGGGACGGATCCCTTATGTCCCGAGTGCTGTGATGTCGATTCTTGATTTAACATTCAGCCTTCTCTTAAAGCCCATCGTCACCGGCTGTAAAGTCTCTTGGACAATTGGGGTGATTTGTGCACGTCCGGACTTTGGTGGTGATCGAGTTTTTGCGTGCACCTCTGTTTTACAGTTCAAGCTTCTTTAAAATGCCGACTGTTGCTTCATTTCTTCGAAAGGAAACTCGATAATCAGGCGCCTTATGTTTAGGGGGAGATGGTTTAGTTATTGCCCCCCCTCGGGGATCTTCTTCAGCAATCTAACAGTACATCAATGTAGGACAATTGTGTGTGGCCATCATTGCTATTTTGTTTGCTTTGCTTGTAATACCAGTAAGATCTCCAATAAGCCGGTGTTTAGCAGCATCTTTGCTACCATCTCATATCATACTCTGTCCCAAGTGTGGGATCCAGGGCCCTATCCGGGGAAAACAAGAATAGACCCACTGCCTGCCTGATGGCATGTCAGGGCCCTATCCGGGAAAAACAAAACCAATAGACCCAATGAGCTCTATCCTGATGCGCATGTCGGTTATAATTGTTGTCCCGTTTATTTGTGTCAGTGAAAAACAAAAAACAAAAAAAAATTTGTTTTTTTAACCTTGTTTATATCCACTAAGTCTATTTTGTGCTTATAATATGTCGTCTGTCCGGTTTTGTTGTTTGTCAGTCTATTTTCTGCAAGCTTTGTGTTTTGTTAAGTCTATTTATCCACTAAGTTTATTTTGTTGTTTGTATCCACTAAGTCTATTTTGTGCTTGTCTATGTCGTCTGTTTGGTTTTGTTGTTTATATCCACTAAGTCTATTTTGTGCTTGTCTATGTCGTCTGTTTGTGGTGTCATTCTAGAAATACATTGTAGTTTCTTAAAACCTGCTGATCGTTAGATCAACATTTCATTTTTTGGGAGTTAGCTATTCCTAGCCTTTGACAATCCCTAGACTTTTTAGAAGCCATCAGGTTTGTCTCTCTAATCTTTACACTTTCTCTGCTAACGATCTCTTCAGTTGCACTCTACTACTATACTGCACGCAGCTCTTACTCTACCACTGCACTCTACCACTTCACTCCACCACTGGACTCTACAACTGCACTCTACCATTGCCCTCTGCCACAGCACTCTACCACAGCACTCTACCACTGCCTCTGCCACTGCCCTCTGCCACTGAACTCTACCACTGCCCTCTGCCACTGAACTCTACCACTGCCCTCTGCCACTGCACTCTACCACTTTACTCCACCACTGCACTCTACCATTGCCCTCTGCCACAGCACTCTACCACTGCACTCTACCACTTCACTCCACCACTGCACTCTACCATTGCCCTCTGCCACAGCACTCTACCACTGCACTCTACCACTTCACTCCACCACTGCACTCTACCATTGAACTCCACAAATGCACTCTATCAGTGTACTCTGCCACTGTGCTTTACAACTGCACTATACTATTCCATCATTGCACCCAGTTGTTACACAATCCATTCCGCACTTTACCACTCCAATTTTGTCACTGCAAGTCTAAAACAAGACGGAAAGAATCCTAAATATTTTAGCAGCTGACAAATTGCTACAAATTCCAGTTTAGAGATGGTGATTTTTACCATTGCGATTGTTCACTAATATCACAAATCCTTCTAATTTCTAGGCTACAAATGTTGGATGCAGTTTTAATTAGACTACTATTGTACAGATTTTGTAATGTCATTGTCAGCGCTTACACAAATTAGTCTGTTACCTTGCTGTTGTTTTTCTCTTACAGTAACATAATCAAGGGAGATTCAAACTCAAGATGCTGGTGAGGTAGGGCCATTCATGCTGTCTCATATTGTTTCTGATTGTTGTGTGTGTGTGTTATTGTGTGTGTGTGTGTTGGAAACCTTCTTTTGTTTTAGAGTTGTTTCTCTTTTAGAATATTGCTTTTGTGTTCTTGTTTTATGTTTGTTCTTTAATATCCTTCAACTTTCACTTCATTTAACTGTCAACAGATGTTTTTATCTGTTTCTTGTCTGTTGTTGAGTTTGAAGCAGGCATTGCAAATGTGACTGTCTATTAAAACAGTGGAGAATAGTGGGTAAACAGAAAACATTAAATTCACATTCTGTTTTAATTCCCTCCACCTCTGTCTGGTC
The DNA here is from genome assembly GCA_905116865.2 of Candidula unifasciata. NCBI lineage: Eukaryota > Metazoa > Mollusca > Gastropoda > Stylommatophora > Geomitridae > Candidula > Candidula unifasciata. The sequence continues at coordinate 108,803 of CAJHNH020000534.1, read as the reverse complement.
AGTTCCTTCTACTTCTGTCTGTCTGATCGGTTCCCTCTACTTCTGTCTGTCTGATAGGTTCCCTTTACATCTGTCTGTCTGATAAGTTCCCTCCACTTCTGTCTGCCTGATAAGTTCCCTCTACTTCTGTCTGTGATCAGTTCCCTCTACTTCTGTCTGTCTGATCAGTTCCCTCTACTTCTGTCTGATCAGTTCCCTCTACCTCTGTCTGTCTGATCAGTTCCCGTTACTTCTGTCTGATCAGTTCCCTCTACTTCTGTCTGTCTGATCAGTTCCCTCTACTTCTGTCTGTCTGATCAGTTCCCTCTACTTCTGTATGTCTGATCAGTTCCCTCTACTTCTGTCTGTCTGATCAGTTCCTTCTACTTCTGTCTGTCTGATCAGTTCCCTTTACTTCAGTCTGTCTGATAAGTTCCCTCTACATCTGTCTGTCTGATCAGTTCCCTCTACTTCTGTCTATCTGATCAGTTCCCTCTACTTCTCTGTCTGATCACTTCCCTCTACAACTGTCTGTCTGATACGTTTCCTCCCCCTTTGTCTGATTGATCAGTTCCGTCCACCTCTGTCTGTTTGATCAGTTCCTTCCACCTCTGTCTGTTTGATCAGTTCCTTCCACCTGTTTGATCAGTTCCTTCCAGCTCTGTCTGATCAGTTTCCTCTACTTCTGTCTGTCTGATCAGCTCCCTCTACTTCTGTCTGTCTGATCAGTTCTCTCTACTTCTGTCTGTCTGATCAGCTCCCTCTACTTCTGTTTGCCTGATCAGTTTCTTCCACTTCAGTTTGTCTGATCAGTTCCTTCCACCTCTGTCTGTCTGATCAGTTCCTTTCACATCTGTCTGCCTGTCTGAACAGCTCCCTCTACTTCTGTTTGTCTGATCAGTTCCTTTCACTTCTGTCTGTCTGATCAGTTCCTTCCACCTCTGTCTGTCCGATCAGTTCCCTCTACTTCTGTCTGATCAGTTCCTTCCACTTCTGTCTGTCTTATCAGTTCCTTCTACTTCTGTCTGTCTGATCAGTTCCTTCCACTTCTGTCTGTCTGATCAGTTCCCTCTTTTTTTGTCTGTCTGATCAGTTCCCTCTACTTCTGTCTGTCTGATCAGCTCCCTCTACTTCATGTCTATCCGATCAGTTTCCTCTACTTCTGTATGTCTGATCAGTTCCTTCTACTTCTGTCTTATCAGTTCCCCCTACTTCTGTCTGTCTGATCAGTTCCTTCCACTTCTGTCTGTCTGATCAGTTCCTTTCACATCTGTCTGCCTGTCTGATCAGTTCCTTCTACTTCTGCCTGATCAGTTCCTTCTACTTCTGTCTGTCTGATCAGTTCCTTCCACTTCTGTCTGTCTGATCAGTTCCCTCTACTTTTGTCTGATCAGTTCCCTCTACTTCTGTCTGATCAGTTCCCTCTACTTCTGTCTGTCTGATCAGTTCCCTCTACTTCTCTCTGTCTGATCAGTTCCTTCCACCTCTGTCTGTCTGATCAGTTCCCTCTACTTCTGTCTGTCTGATCAGTTCCTTCCACCTTTGTCTGTCTGATCAATTCCCTCTTCTTCTACCTGTCTGATCAGTTCCCTCTACTTCTGTCTGTCTGTTCAGTTCCCTCTACTTCTGTATGTCTGATCAGTTCCTTCTACTTCTGTCTGATCAGTTCCCTCTACTTCTGTCTGTCTGATCAGTTCCTTCCACTTATGTATGAGCAGTTGCCTCCACTTCTGTCTGTCTGATCAGATCCCTCTACTTCTGTCTGTCTGATCAGTTCCTTCTACTTCTGTCTGTCTGATCAGTTCCCTCTACTTCTGTCTTTCTGATCAGTTCCTTCCAATTCTGTCTGTCTGATCAGCTCCCTCTACATCTGTTTGTCTGATCAGTTCCTTCTACTTCTGACTGTCTGATCAGTTCCCTCTACTTCTGTCTGTCTGATCAGTTCCTTCTACTTCTGTCTGTCTGATCAGCTCCCTCTACTTTTGTTTGCCTGATCAGTTTTTTCCACTTCTGTCTGTCTAATCAGTTCCTTCCACCTCTGTCTGTCTGATCAGATCCCTCTACTTCTGTCTGTCTGATCAGTTCCTTCCACTTCTGTTTGTCTGATCAATTCCCTCTACTTCTGTCTGATCAGTTCCTTCCACTTCTGTTTGTCTGATCAGTTCCCTCTACTTCTGTCTGTCTTATCAGTTCTTTCTACTTCTGTCTGTTGAGCAGTTCCTTCCACTTCTGTCTGTCTGATCAGTTCCCTCTTATTCTGTCTGTCTGATCAGTTCCTTCCACTTCTGTTTGTCTGATCAGTTCCCTCTACTTCTGTCTGTCTTAGCAGTTCCTTCTACTTCTGTCTGTCGAGCAGTTCCTTCCACTTCTGTCTGTCTGATCAGTTTCCTCTTATTCTGTCTGATCATTTCCCTCTACTTCTGTATGTCTGATCAGTTCCTTCTACTTCTGTCTGATCAGTTCCCGCTACTTCTGTCTGTCTGATCAGTTCCTTCTACTTCTGCCTGATCAGTTCCTTCTACTTCTGTCTGTCTGATCAGTTCCTTCCACTTCTGTCTGTCTGATCAGTTCCCTCTACTTCTGTCTGTCTGATCAGTTCCCTCTACTTCTGTCTGATCAGTTCCCTCTACTTCTGTCTGATCAGTTCCTTCTACTTCTGTCTGTCTGATCAGTTCCCTCTACTTCTGTCTGTCTGATCAGTTCCTTCCACCTCTGTCTGTATGATCAGCTCCCTCTACTTCTGTCTGTCTCATCAGTTCCTTCTACTTCTGACTGTCTGATCAGTTTCTTCTACTTCTGTCTGTCTGATCAGTTCCTTCTACTTCTGTCTGTCTGATCAGTTCCCTTCACCTGTTTGTCTGATCAGTTCCTTCCACCTCTGTCTGTCTTATCAGTTCCTTCCACCTCTGTCTGTCTTATCAGTTCCTTCCACCTCTGTCTGTATGATCAGCTCCCTCTACTTCTGTCTGTCTCATCAGTTCCTTCTACTTCTGACTGTCTGATCAGTCCCCTCTACCGCTGTCTGATTGATCAGTTCCTTCTACTTCTGTCTGTCTGATCAGTTCCCTTCACCTGTTTGTCTGATCAGTTCCTTCCACCTTTGTCTATCTGATCAGTCCCCTCCACCTCTGTCTGTCTTATCATTTCCTTCCACCTCTGTCTGTCTGATCAGTTCCCTCTACCGCTGTCAACCGGAATGGATTTTATGTTTACATTTTTAAGACCTGCTCATTCAGCCAAATTCTGGTATCACATTTACTTCAACAGTTCTTAAAAATTAAATCCTCCTCCATAAATGGCTGCTAAAATGTTCTGATAACAACATGAAGCTACATTTCAGATGTCAGTCTGCAAGGCAAAATATGTGTGTATGTGTGTGTTTGTTTGTGTGTGGGTGGCGCAACCTACATGTAAACTTAATTATTACAACAGTATAATCTATTTCCCTGGATGGATGGGAATCATTATTTTTGATTATCTTGTAACAACTTTTACCATTGATTCCTTTCTGTCTGTTATCTGCAAAATTGACTCCCGGACCACTCAAAGTCTTATCTGTCAGTCTAAATGAATAACTCGTGGATACCCTGTTCAGGCTCATAAGAAGTATAATTAGAACACCATTAAGGGCGATGCCTAAAACAGCCCGAGTGTAGTCTGTTGTTTAGCCCAGCAAGAAATAGTAAAAGCAATAAAGGGAAATAATTGCAAACTAATGCAATCGGTTGTTCCCAAAACATGTGTAACAAGAAATACTTAACTGTTACACACATTCGACATTTTGCCTTACTGGTATCAAAATCAGCTCACACATTCTCAAATCG